>JAKNDB010000066.1:0-600000 GCA_024305405.1 Dirofilaria immitis | reverse complement strand
ATTTAATAAGTATTCTTCTAAGCAAACAGAATCTTATAATTGTTGCAAAAAAAGCAAATCGTTTGATTTACATACATAAAAATTAAGAAGCTCGAATAAGCTTTGGTAAGCAATAAAAATGGAAGTTTGATGACTGTAATAGTCCATTCAAACCAAGTTTGTGGAGCTGGAGAACGTCTTCTTAGCGGTACTTTTATACGAGGTGAAGACGAGCGCTGATTTGTAGTACTAGAAAACAGAAAATTAACAAATTTGTAATTGACTTTTTACTTTCTGATGCATACAATATATATAATGGCTCAAATAGAATTTGATGTATACAATGGCTCAAACAGAATTTTTAATGATATTTCGATACAATTTAGTGCGATTATTTGTTCGAAATATTATGATTCCAATTTAATTTGTTTAGTTGGCTTCGAATACTACCATTTATCTAAAAGTTCGAGAAAGAGGAATTACTGTGAAGTTGATGGTTCATTTATTTGCACATGCCTATGTCTCAACTCGTTCTCTGCGTTTGATACATTTTCTTCTTCCTCTTCTAATCGTCCACCAGTCTGGAAAAAGATATAAATCATATAAAATGAAAAGTAAAAATTAAGATAAAACTTTTATATTCCTATGTGTAAATTCATTCTTCGCATCAACTAGTATAGCAATAAGGAAATAAGAAAACATGAAAAAAGTGTAAAATTTCATCATAATTTAGATTAAAAATCATAAGATTCGAAAGCAAATTTCCTTAAAATAATTAAAAAACAAAACTTTTAGTTTGCAGCAAACGAAAATGAAATGTTAATGATATTTAGACTTACATGGAAGAAATGCTGGACTGCAGCTTCTAAATTCCAATGATTGTAAATCAAGAAATCCTTTGCTAACTTATCATCTACTGCGCATACTTCCTATAACAAATAACAATTTCATAGTACATGATAATCTAATATTTTCCATTATTTTACTATTTTTGAAGTAGAGAAGAAAAAAGGCGTAGTATAAAAACGTAAATTCTTTAAATAAATTCTAATCTTCTCTATATTTAAACTAGAATTGGATATATTAAAACGAATACGTAAATGTTTAATTACTTTGAGCGATCACTGTAAAAAAATAAAAAAATATGGTAAATTCAAGTAATTTTCAGCCTATCTTTCCAAGTGTAAACTCTCCAAAAATAATAATAATAACTACAGGAGCCCAAGATTACCAGTAATATAATAAAAATGGAGGGTATAGTAAACAAAAGCCATCACAACTACTCCTAGATTCCATGATATGTGAAGTCTTTTATCTAAAGGTTAAACTACGATATTTACAAACTACTCCTAGATTCCATGATATGTGAAGTCTTTTATCTAAAGGTTAAACTACGATATTTACAAAAAAATTATTTCTTCTCCACTGTTTTCCTTTAACACATATTCAATATGTTATGAACTATGAACCTTGAAACTGTTGATGAAGTTTGCATGTTCTTCGCTATCTTCTGTTGCCATTTCCTAAATGATAAAACAAATTTCTGCGCTGAGATGATAAGATTTAAACTTGCCCTTCAATATCACATCAATATCTCAATTTAAACTTTCCTGAAAAACAATTTTACAGGCAATTAGTCGATAAAAAAAAACATAATTTTTCAGACAAACAAAATTGCCCATTGAAACGAAGAAAAACTTTGCGAGAAATTTCTCGACATGAAATAAAGAATAGGGTTGATTTGAGAATACAGCAATATTACATGATATGTTGCGTTCTATCAATCAAATAATCTCAATTTTGTTTGACTTTTCGTGACATAATATAATGTTACTTTTGTTCGTCGCATTATTTTAAAAAATAAACAAAATAACTAAAATTATTTTCCAAGACGAAGTAGAACATTTATGTGATCCATTTTTGAACTCATTAAGAGCAAAACCTTTCAAATCAGATCATTATCACTATTCTTTCCCCGTCAGTAAATTCGGGGAAGTGAAAATGATAACCGAGTTAACTATGCCAATAATACTACCATGGCATATATTTCATTGTGACGTGGCCAACGTGATCTAACACAACAGCAAACCAAATCTTATTGAACTATGAGAAAAATTTTAATACGTAAGGATGATACAATTCGTAGTGGAATAATCGGGATTGAAACGTTTATCATTTTTATGTTATCATCGATGATTAATTAGTTAGCCATCATTTGATAATATTGATTGCAGATTATTGAAAGTTACGTGTAATCATGAGTGGAGGAGTTTATGGCGGTGGTAAGTTTATATTTCTTTTTTTTTTTCAAGTATGAAGTAGTTAAAAAGTTGACAGTTGCACTGTCATTGCGTTAGTATTCTTAAGGATCAAGGATCAATGAATAAAATCAATTACTTTTTGTATTTTCTTTTTCAGATGAAGTTGGTGCCTTAGTTTTCGATCCAGGTTCGCACACGTTTCGAGTTGGTTTTGCTGGTGAAGAATTTCCGAAAGTAAGCTTTTTTAAAATTATTTGCTGTGCAATACAGTATTGAATGGTGTATCATTAATGATTTTAAAATCTATTGAAATATAGGCAAGAAGATGCTCCAGTCAAAAAAAAACGAAAAGTAAAAATAAAAGTTTTAACACTTAACATCGTGAATTTTTTCTTCTGGAAAATAGTGTTGGAAATTTATAAAGCATCAAACTGTTCATCGAGACTTGTTTAAAATAAAGCTGCGCTAGTAGATTAAACGGCAGTGAATATTAAAGCAAATCTTGATGAATCATTTTTCATTATATTTTAAAAATATGTTTGATTTATTGACAAACAAATTTGACTTCTTATTGCATGTGTCATTTTCATGAAATGAATTTTTTCTGATTGTTTTTGGTCAAGATTCGAAATTTTTTGTATTGTTGAAATATAATTTTAAATAATTTTTACAGGGTGACATACCAAGTCAAGTTGGTATGCGCGAAATTCTGGATGAAATGGATGATACTGTAGACCAAAATGCTCGAAAAACAAAGATGAAGGAGTATTTTATTGGACGAACATTTGTTAACGTTCCGCGAGCTAGGACGGAAATTAAAAGTTACATGAAGGACTGCATGAGTATGTTACCTTTTCCTTGGACTAAATCTTCTCTTTCACATAGTATTATATTTCATTGGAAAATTTAGTTGATGATTGGGATGTTTTCGAACAGCTTGTCGATTATTCATACAGTCGTATTTTATTCTCGGAGAGCCAGTATCAGCCTGTATTGTTTTCTGAAGCTGCAGTAAGTTCACTTTCTCAGTTTTTATTAGTTATCTATGTTATCATATATTATTTTTCTATTTCTTTTTTATCACACATCCATTTATTTATTTTGTACAACAGTTGCTCCAGTTTCTCACCTAACTTATTCAGTTTCTTGTATTTTCTTTAAATTAATGTTATGTTTTATGTAAGCAAATTAAAATACTTACTTTAGTGGAATACAAAAGCAAATCGTGAGAAATTGACAGAATTGATGTTTGAGAAATATAACGTTCCCACGTTTTATGTTGTCAAGAATGCTGTTCTCTCTTGGTATATTTACGTTCATACTCTTAAATATGTATTTTCCTTTGACTGGACGGGATGTATTTTTAACTGATGATACTTAGGTTTTGTATAAGTATATTATTTCAGTTATGCAAATGGTCGAACGGCTGGATTAATTTTAGATAGCGGCGCTACACAAACATCGGCTGTTCCCGTATTTGATGGATACTGCATAACACATGGTACACTTTTCATAAATCTTATGGGTTTTTTTAAATGGATCGCTATGTTTGCATTGTCAAGATATTCATAAAACTCGTGTTTTGAGATAAAAATTGTTAAGTTTGAATTAAGCACCATTTACTAGATAAATAGTTTTTGAAAAAATTTTGATGTTTTTTAAAGTGAGAACAAATTTTTTCAGCTGTAGTAAAACAACCGGTTGGTGGCGATATGATTGCAGAACAGTGCCGTTTGATGCTTGAAGAACAAAAAATTGATCTGGTGCCTTCTTATAAAATTGCATCAAAGGTATCGTCTCCATTATTACTTGAAATAACACCTTCCGAACAAAACTTCCAACACATCTTCGTATTAGCATTTCAATTAATTTTTAAGTTTATTAATTTAGGAGGTAGTTAATGAAATGGAGCCGCCTATATGGACGGAGAAGAAAAATTTACCAGAAGTTACGAAGAGCTATGAAACATACATGGAAAAGGTTTGTAATTAATTATTGCTTAGACTGTGAAAGCGTCAGTAATAGAGTGAAATTTTTCATTTTCAGCAAATTCTTGAAGATCTTGCTGCTTCAGTATTGCAATGTTGTGATACTCCTATCGACGTTGAGTGAGTTTTCAATGAAAATAATTATTGTTTTATTTTGTTATATGAATAGTGGATAATTCATCGAATAGACTTTTATCTATGATTGAGAATTTTAAATTATTCAATTCTTTGGTGATGGTAATTATATTCACATGAAAGATACATTCGTCGAAGATTTTGCATGCAGAAATAATATGAGCATTTCTGCAATTTTAAATTTACTGATTATATGCTGCAGATTTGCGGAAAAGCTACCGTCATCACCATTTTGCTTTCCAAACGGGTATAGCAAAGAATTCCAAGCAGAAAGGATCAAAATTCCAGAGGGCTTGTTTGACACAAACTATTTGAAGGTATAATTTCTCAAGTGCTAATTTAGAAATTCTTTTCGAAGTAACAACAAAATTTATCATTTTTCGATCTTGTAGTCAATCATATGTGTTGAGCTAGTTATTGAATTTTACGGCGATTGATATATTTTTAGGCTATAACTAGTATTTGCTTATAGTAACTGATAGTATTTTCAGGCAGTAAATGCTTCTTCAATAATGTCAGTCTCGCAGATTGCAGCTACAGCTTGTGGAATGTGCGATATTGACATACGGCCAGTCAGTTATTTGAAAAGAATTAAGAGGGAGGAAAGTTTTAGATCAAGGAAAACACAGTTGATTTGTACTTGCTCATATTCACTGGATGAAGCTAATATTCATTCTTTGGAACTTATATTGCTAATAACTGATATTATAGACTTCTTTTTAATTCTTATAAAATTGATCTAAAAAGATTTTTGCAGACGATGTATAGCGGTTTAATGGTGACGGGTGGTAACTCATTGTTAATGGGATTTACTGAAAGGCTTAATCATGATCTTGCTCATAAATGTCCGCCGGTTGGTAAATGAAATAATATATTCATTTATTTATATATATATATTTTTCTTTATATATACATATACATATATAAAGATATCTTTTATTACGCATGATATTTTGTCAATAAAGTATATTATTTTCAGACAATAAAATTAAGAGTTTATGCAGCTCCAACGCCAATGGAACGACGATTTGGAGCATGGATTGGCGGATCGATTTTAGCTTCACTTGTAAGTTGTGATATTCAACTACTATGAATGTATTATCTTATTCTCTGGTAATCAAATATAAAAAGAAAATTATAGGGTGCCTTTCAACAAATGTGGATTAGCCGGGCAGAGTATGATGATGAGGGAAAATCGATTGTTTCAAAGAAGTGTGCGTAGCATAGCAATATTATCTCTTGTTAACTATTATAAGGTTATTATGATGTTTCAAATCTATGTTCTACATTGCTGAATTAGATACTTTTTATAAAAGATCTTATAAATAGATAGAATTTCTTCTGGCGAAATTTGAAATTATGCACTTATTGCTTTCTTTAATTTTATGATGCTTTTCAGTTTGTTTAGCAAATCATTTTGTGAGCGATCTCCTCATACGTTGTTTACCAAATTGTTATTATGGTTTGTTAAATATATTTCGAGCAATTAATTATATTCGTTTGTCTTCGTAGCATCTCAAAATTTGTCAATTTGTTATAGTATATTTGATATTGCCCTATGTGTTTATTAAATTTTAAAACTTTATTTTAACCAGCAACACTCTGCTTCCGATTTTGGGAATTCGAAATATGAAAAACTGGAAATGTAAGAATGCCGGATTTCGTCCAATGATTTGCAATGAATAAGTTGTACGTACAATTCAACCAATATTTTTATTATTACTTAGTAATACCTCCCGCCTATTTTCCTATCACAAACATCATCCTGTGAGCTGCAGAAAATGATAAATTAATCAGTGTTTCTTTTTTCATCATTTTCGATTTTCGGATATCTCCATTTCTTTGATTATTTTCATGTTAAAGTTGCCTAGAAATTTGGGAAAGTGAAGGCCTTTATCCTTTTGTGACAATCGATAAGGTTTAAAAAATTGGCTAGTCAGAATTTGAAATCTAGTAATGGAAATCACTCAATTTATGTTATTAAGAATTGTGTTGTGGGTTTTTGTATGTTTGAATAAATAGTGATCATTTTATTATAGGGTTTTATTGCATTAGATGAAAGAAATGAAAAAGCGAAATTATTAAAAATTTTCAATTCAGGACAGCAATTACAAATCAGCAATATACAGAAGCAAATTCTAAGTGAAAAGATCCGTTTATTTCACATGAAATATTAACCAGATAAATCGGTAACGGAATATACGCTTAGTGAGCTTTAAATTAAGAGAAAGTTTCATTCAGTGCCATCGGCAATCCTTGATTCACCCGTTTCACCATCATATAAATAAATACCAGTTTTAGGAGTCCACTGTGATCCCGATCCCGAACGTTTCCTGGAATAAAAATATAAGTATGTTGTTAATGAATTCCAATTCTTGAACAAATTATTTTACTGCTAAAATTAAACTACGAAAAATTATGCATAGCATTTCTTAGAGTAGAATTTATTTTATCAATTTTATGATATGAAAGATTTTTCCACTTTTTTTCCTCCAGTTCTTATCATTTCCTTAAAACTTTCTCATTAATTTACCAAATTAATTACCGTTTAGCTAAAAAAATATCGCTTTTAGAGACGAATATGACAGTATATATAAATTTAAGCATACAGATTATTTGTTGCAATTTGATAAGAATTAAAATCAATGCATGTGTATTTCCTGATAACAAGGTAAATATTTAAAAATATCATTTTTAGTTCAAAAAATGTCAATACTTTTTATACAATATTTTATCATTTTGAGCGAAGAAGAATAAGGAAAAAAAGGAAAATAGTATTGATAAGATTTTTATTATAGTAAAATATATAATTTATAAGTTATCTTAAATGATATGATCATTCATAAGGAACATATGATAATAATGAAATAAATGAAAAGATAATAAGTGATAAATTATGAAAGTCTTGAGTAATTTTAATTTAAATTTCAACTATTATTTAAAAGAGAAAGTTAGGGAAACTGTAAACTAAACTGTAATTTGTAGTATAAAACTTTAAAGTTTAATTTTTTTAATTTTCAATATTTTGAAGAAAATATCGGAAGCTAACTGATTAAAATGATTAAGTATATATATGAACGTGTAATTAATTATACGTCATAGAAATTTGTACGTCTAAAGTAAAACTGTTATTTTGACGTAACATATATAATATTTCTTTTTTTTTATTACTTATAAGAAACGCAATAAATCAATAATTTTTAGAAGGATAGAAATTTTTACCTGCAACAATCCCTATTAATTTTGCAATCATAAAGACATGCTAATAATAAGGTAAGTAGGATGAAAGCCATAAGACAAATAGGTAATAAATGATGAGTAATTGGAATTTTGAATAATTCCTCGGTCATACTTTTTTCAGTTACAGGTGATTCATCATCCAACGACATCTGAAATATAACTTTTCTTTCCTTTTTTTTTTAAAAATTAAAATAATACAAATAATTTAAAAGTAAAATTTAATACAAATAAAAAATATTAGAAATTCTATATATTTGCAAATATTTTCATTTTTAATTCAAATTTTTATATTAACAAAAATGTTTAAATTAATGTTATCAATATGACGATCAAAAATCATAATAGCTATCAATTAAACATTATTGATAATTCAAGAATTCTTTGATCTTTCAACATTTCATATCATATCATTCTATCATCCATATAATATCATTATTTGACATATTCATTTTATAATGCGAAAAAAAAAAGTTCCTAAAATTTATTGATTATTTATTTGAATAAAGAAAGAAAAAGAAACTTATCAATTACAAGTAAAAGCAAACTTATCAGTTAATATCGGGCAATATCAAAATATTTTATATGCATTTAAATTTTAGATTATAATTGGGCAATTAGTAAAAGTTATTTGATATTTTCTTTTAAATTAAAATAAAATATTTTTATAAATAAAATACAAATAGCCAATAACTAATAAGTAAATTATCGAATGTTTGTATTTCATTTAAAGGGACGAGTGGGAATGAGTTTGTTGTTGATGTAAATATTTATCAATGAGTAGCTGCACAAAGTGAAAAGATAAATAAACTAAATGTATTTCTCGAAATAATTCATAGCTAAATTGCTAGTAAAATCAAAAATATTTGAATGATATGAATGATATGTGCTGATATGTTGAAATATGCTGATATGCTGAAATATGCTGATATGTTGAAATATGCTGATATGCTGATAGTTGGATATGTCCGATTAATTTAAATGATGTCGTATTCTTGCATTAAATATAATTAAATTTTACATATCAATAATTTTAATATTAACGTAATCAAAATTTATCATAGATCTTACATACTATCAGTTGTATTTGTTTCAATTCAAACAAGTTATGAGAGAATTAATTAGTTTATCAGTCAATCAGAAAATGGCTAAATATAATTTCAATTGATGTCATTAATTGAAATTTTAAATTAATTTAATTCGACATTAATGAACCATTGATAAAATAAAAATTCATCTAATTGATGCAAATATTAATTCAAAGAATGTAATTTATCAAATTTTGATGAAAATTACAAACAATTTAATAGGTGAATAATAAAAAGTTAACCTATTAAATTATAAGAGAATAAAAAATATCAAGGTCTCGAGAATAAAGAATTTCGAGAACAATAAATGACAGAAAAAAAACAATCGAATGATGTGTGCAAATTCAACCTTTCTCATTGTATAATAAAACTTTTTTATTATTAAAATTTGAAAAATTACTAAAATCAAAGATTAGCTTAAATGTATGAATTAAATATAATTTTTAAGTAATTAATTGCTATTTATTATCATTAAAAATGTTGATAATGATATGTTCAATTTATATTTAAATTAAAAGTTAGCATTTTTAATTAATAAAAGTTTATTTGTTAATTAAATATTGATGGAAATATTATTAAAAATAAAAATGGATGGCATTAAATGAGGCATTAATTATCATCTGAAATATATTATAGAATATTTTTGTTTATTATTTAAATATGCATCTTATATCGAGAATAGCTTTAGTTTGATCTAGAAAAAAAAATATTTATGTTTCAATTATTACTGATAGCAATAATAATATATATGGTCAATTGATTAAACAATCAGAAACGATGAATCATTACTGATTATAATAAAATAATATAGTGAATTTTTTTTTAGATTAACATTTGAAACAATCAGAAATGTTGGATTAGTTTTGATTACAATTAAAATATCATTATCATTATATCAATTATGATAATTTATAATAATTATTGTAAATTAAAATATATTTTCTTCTGCTCGACAAAATATTGTAAAAGAAGAAGAAGATGAAGAAGAAGAAGAAAAAGAAGAAGGAGGAAGAAAGAGAAGTAAAAAGAAATGGAAGAAGAAAGATCAAAAAATATGCCACAATATTTCAATCCATTTCAATTCAATTCAATTCAATTCAATTCAATTCAATTCAATTCAATTCATTTCAATTCATACACATATTCAATCAACCAAAATTTCTTTTCAAAAAAGAAAAGAAAAGAAAAGAAAATTTACAATAGAAATAAACAATTCGCAATAGATATTAAAAAATGTTATGGCACTATTCATTAAAACATTTATTTATATTATGATGTTTGATCAATAACATCTTTAATATTATTGTATTATATTAATTTTTATCAAACTTTACAAATACTTTCTTTCCTAGATGAAAAAATAAATTTATTATTATTATTATTATTCTATATATCTATATAATTGTAATAATTATTATTTATACTAATATTAAATGAAAATAATTAAAAATTTTAATAAATTAAAAATTAGGAGAAAAACTTGTTTAATTTATTTATTTTATAACTATAACAAATTTAATGTCATAATAAATTATTATTATTGACTGAGCTAAAATTTTTAAATAACAAGTTTTTAATTGTAAACTAAATTTACAACACAAATTGTTTAGTATTGAAAATTGTTGCTAAGAAAACGATTGATCATCCTAACAAAATTTTATCAATTGAAGCAAAAAAAAAAATGAAAATGATATCAAAAGTTTTTTTCTTTAATTTCTTCTGATCATCTTAACAAAATTTTATCAATTGAAGCAAAAAAAAAAAATGATATGAAAACTTTTTTTTCATTAATTTCTCTAACGATTTACTGGATTTCACCAACAATCTTACAATGATTAAAAAATTAATTAATTATTAATTAATTTAAAATTTTTAAATAACAAGTTTTTAATTGTAAATTGAATTCACAACACAAATTGTTTATATTGAAATTCGCTAAGATATATCTTAGCAAAATTTTATCAATTAAAGCAGAAAAAAAATGATATGAAGACTTTTTTTTCGTTAATTTCTCTAACGAACGAACTATTTGATTCCTCTGATAATTTTATAACAATTAGAAGAATTAATTGATAAATGATGGCACTTTTAAGTACATAAATGCAATTAATGATTTGACCCTATTAATACCTACGATATAATTTAATGTAAGTAAAATTAAAAATATCACATTTGATTAATTCGTTTTTTGTTATTTAATTATAAAATGAATTAATTATGTAATATATAATTTTAAATATTAAATTTAGAATTAATTTAATAAATTCTAAAAAATTTATATTTAAATTTTGAAAGTTAAAAAAAAGAAAGAAAGAAATGTAAACTTTATTCGCATAAGAATTAATAAATGATTTTTCAGTATTTTTTAAATTTAAAAATTTTGTCAAAAATTTTTGATCGAAAAAAAGAAAGAAAGAAAATGCTGAAATAATGTCATCTAAATAATACTATAAATATTTAATAAAATAGATGAAATATATGAAAAATAATTTAATTCAAATTATTTTATATACAAAAAAAAAAAAGCTAATATGCATAATAAATAATAATAAAGAGCATAAATATATAAGAGAGATTATAAATTTTCAAATTGAATAAATTAAATATTTTTGACAAGAATTTTCATTCCTTCATTTTTTTGTATATAACTGAACAAATATAGCAAAAATACCTATATAGGTGTTTAAAATAAAATCAATTTTTTACTATAGCAAATTTTTTTCGAAACAATTCAACTATCAAATGGACGTTATGAAAAGAGGAATGAACGAACAAATTTAATGAGAAAAATTTATAATTTGTTATCCTATAGTTATAACTATTATTATTTTAATAATAATGATAATAATAATAATAATAATAATAATAATAATAATAATAATAATAATAATAATAATAATAATAATAGTAATTAGTACTTTTGACCACTCTATGCTCTAAAAATATTCAAATAAAAAATATGAAAATTATAGTATTGTCAATTTTTTTTCATCACTCAGTAAAAAAAAATCACAACAATTATTATAATTTATGATCAACTTATTGATTAATATTTTACTTCTTTTTCACATACAATTAAATATCTTATCCAAATTCATAATATCCTGAATGATAAACTGATAATTTCTTAAGAATTG
Organism: Dirofilaria immitis; assembly: GCA_024305405.1. Classification (NCBI taxonomy): domain Eukaryota; kingdom Metazoa; phylum Nematoda; class Chromadorea; order Rhabditida; family Onchocercidae; genus Dirofilaria; species Dirofilaria immitis. Next base: position 588,175 of record JAKNDB010000066.1, on the reverse strand, counting down.
ATTTTAGAATTCTATCAAAATATCTCAGGAAATTTAACTTACATGTAAAAACAATTTAGCTAGCACTGGTAATATAATACTCTTTTGAAAATGATCTGCTTTGAAATACATATCTCAATATGTTTAAAAACTACGAAGATAGAATAGTTTTTTTTCTTTCTTTCTTCAACAATCCATCGATGGGATTTCTCGAAATAATCTGATAATAGCCAATGATAAGTATACTAGGAGAAAGAGAAAAGGAAAGAGAAAGAGAGAAAGAAGGAGATAGGAAAAATTATCTGATATTTAATTTAAAAAAAAAAAAAAGATTTCTCACAGACAAATAATTCATATAACAAAATGAATAATATGAAAAGGGAAAAGAAAAGAAACATGAAGGAAATTAGAAAACTGTGCTTTCTCATCGTTTGATATACCATGATACGTCATGAACCAGTTTTCCGTTCATTAACACAATACCCGAGAGAATGAGCCGATCAAAGCTATCTATCAATTCGTTACCAATTTTACAGCAATTACTGAAAAATATGATCATTCAACGATAATAGCTATTTATGAAGGTGTAAGAAGTACAGAATTATTGAATTATTGATTGTATTATTTGGATCGGATAAATTTCATACATTTTAAATATTGCTGATAGTGCTCCTATTATTGTGCTAAATATTATGTCAAATAGAAAATATTTTAAAATGATTTTATAAAACATTAAAACAACGAATCAACAAATATTTCTATAATGATAAAATTGTTGCAAAGCATAAATGGTCCATCAATCAAACAAAAGTAGCAAATGATATGGATGAAACTATTCTAAGCAGCTAAGCACAAAAAATTTACGTTCATTAAATCTCTACGCTGTGTTATTACATTCAAAAAAAAGATCATCATGATTTGCGAAGAATGTGGAACAAGATGCATTAACATTTTGATAAATAAAAATTTTAGTAGGCGAAGATCAGATAAGTAAAAACAGAAATCTTTGAGATCTTCTCAAATAGTTCATATTCCTTTAAGAATTTTTGAATAAAGACATAAACTGATTTTATCTTTCTACTGTTAGAAAAGAAAACGATATTTTCAATTATATGACATCAAAGTTTTATAAAATTTATTTTATTTTGAAATAAAGAATCGGAGATGACCAAATAACCAAAACGATTTTTGCAGAACATATTGACAGTCAAAATTAGCATTTCAGTAATGTGTCAAATAAAATTTAGATAATCATGCACAAAAATGATCTTATACACTTCGTATTAATTACACAGTTGATTTCAACTATGTACTTTCATTAAAAGAACATTTCGTATCTTCAACAATATCAAAACAAGAATTCTAATTGAAAACTATTTTTGAAAATATATATTTTTTTAACGAAATAAAGTGTCTATATTACATTATAAACATACATAAATCAAATAATAAGACAATAAAATTACATTACAAACCCAACAGTTTTGCCCTTCTTTCACGATATATTTTCAACCAGCGTTCTTCACGTATAGTCTTGTCTTCATAAAACTGAAAAGAAAAATTAAAATTAGTGAATAAATTCGCCATAACAATTAATTGAAACGAACAAAAATGATCGACAAGTACATTTCAATTGAAATATCAGCTTATGTTAAATCACTGAATAACAACATGGTTAATCGCCAGAAAAACATGAGACAGAATTACACTTGAATTGAACACTGGAAACAACTTGAAGAATAACCCTTTCCAATATTCTTTTCCCACAATTAATTTAAATGCCCAAATACATATGAAGTGGTAAAATTACCCGTGCATTGGCAAGAGGTATTTCCTTATCTACTTCAACATCTGCGATTGTCTCCTTTTTGTCGTCGTTATATCTTTTCTCAGCATCTCTCCATTTTGGTCCAAACATTGCTTTATCATGTTCGTCTTCTTTCTTGGTTACCATTGCTGCACGATCCGTTACATCCTGAAACAAAATGGAAATAATTTGAAGAATTAATCCCGTTCTTCTCCTCAATAATATAGCGTAATAGATTAATTAAATAAAATAATGACCTTTATATAATCCTTTTTCTTGTACAACATGAAATATATAAAATATTAGCTGATTTTAAAAATTTAGAAGAGTACAGATGTTCTTTCATTTATTTTTTACATTTTTAATTATCTACGCCAGTAATATTCAATTTGCCAAGTTCATGACTATTTTTCTGATTTGACTAAGAATGAAATAAAGATAATATAGAACAAAAAACATAACTTTTTATTATGTATGAATTAATTTAAAATTATGCCTATTCTTTCGTCATTTTAAGTGCAAGAATTAATAACCACCTAAATATAAAAATGAAATCGCCTATCAATCAAACGTTCCTAAAATAATTAGAAACTTTAATATAAGAGCACTCTAATATGAATTTTAAAAAATTGAAATGAACCTCTTTCCTAACTCGTCCACCAGCTCCTCCAGCAGAAGAAATAAATACTGACTGATGGAAACCTTCTTCCTCGATAAGTTCAATATCACGATGTCGTGCTACTGTTTCCGCAACTGTGAGATCAGTTAAATATGATTCACTTGAACCTCTTGCTTCAATGGAATCACTCATTTTCATTTGTGCAGATTCAAGAGCAGACCGCATTCGTGATTTCACCATTTCTATCTCCTTAAAATATAGCAATAAAAATGCTTTTCATCAAGACATTCCACATCTTATTGTCCAGAACTTTCAACACTAATTTCGCTGCTTGTGATTTTCATACTAATTCCTCTCAGAAAAATCTTGAATAGTTTCTTTTTTACTTCTCTATAATAATTTCCTAATAACTTTCATTCAGTTCATTAGTCAAATTACCTTCATTGTATCCTTCATCTTTTCTTGGCTGCTTCTGCCTCGCAGCTTTGAATGTCCGTGCCTACTGCTCCGTTTATCATGTTTATCCCTACAAAAATTTCAGCAAATTTCTAGCTGAATTTAAACACTATTTCCTTTCCTACTTCTCACTATAAATGTACTAAGAATGTGGAAGAAAAAGAGTTATCGCAACTATCTTTGCAATTGGCTTCTAGAATTCTTGTGAGAATAGAAAATCAAAAGAAAATAGATGGACTTCTTAGCTGAATTTAGCGGATAGCAAATATACCTAACAATGAAGAAATTCTCATTATACCTAAGTTAGCCGAACCATCAACCACTGCTTTTATTATCATAAATCGTTATGGTAAAATAAATAACACAACCAACCTCCCTATCCTTTCATCGCTTCTACTCTTGCTTCGATCTCGATTACGCCAAAGATAGCTTTGACTTCTTTCTCGACTACGTCGTTTGCCATTATTTCTACTTCCACGTCTTCCATAACTTCGGCTTCTACTCCTGCTGTAACGTCGATCTTGACTTTTGCTTCTGCTATAACGCCGATTCCGACTTAAGCTTCTACTACTACGCCGACCTCTACTTCTACTCCTGGTGCTGCGTCGACCTCTACTTCTGCTCCTGCTACTACGTCGATCCCGACTTCTGCTTCGTGTCCGCCTCCCATAGCTATCACTTTCGCTACTTCTCGAAGATCGCTGACGACAATTACCATTCCTATCATGTTTTTTAACTCTGCCCATTCGCTGTAAATTATCCATCACTATTAAACAAAATACATTTTAAATATCTTATATTTTCATCATTTACAATCTAAACAAGAATATTTATTTACAGCGATTATATTGACGATTTTCCTACTGATCCTCCTATATCGTAAAAATATACGCATGAATATTTTAGATCTATATTTCCATAAACAATCACAGAGATTTCGATCCAAAAATATCATGGGATTGTCGATTTCAACTCGCCACAAAATTCTCGATTTTAAAATATGAAGAAAGAGGTCATCATCAGCACACAATTCTATTACCTAACAGTGCTCATGAATAAGTTATCTGTTTTATGCATTCAACAGTGGAATTACTCCTCTCTAGCATCAGAAAATTCACCTTTGACCTCCTGGCACATCCTGCACCCACTCGCTCCGCATCTTTTTTTTCGCAACACTGAGTTCGATTGTTTTGCAAAACGGTTCGAAGCAATTTTGCGACTTTCTTACGTACATCTTCTGAATGTGGCAGTATACGACGAAGTTATTGTTGAGGACTGGTAATATATGGCCAAGTAATAGCTAATATACAATTAGATAATGAATTTGGCAAATATGAAAGTCGGTCGGAAATATAGCAGTTTGATTTGAATATGAATTTTTGTGTCACTGTAAACGTTTAACATTGACATCATTATCTTCTTTCTTTTCTGCAAAACATCGACACTCGGAAGATGTCTTCTCAACACGTGATATTGACACTCGCGAAATGTCTTTTCAGCATATGATGTCGATACTCACGAAACGTCTTTTCAACACGTGATGTCAGCACTAGCAAAATGTCTTTTCAGCAGTTTTTCGGGTCTCATTGTCCATCCAAATAATGTTTCTCATTATTGGCAAATATTAAACAAAAGCATCGAAAAACTGTGAAGTTTTCCTTTCAAAATTTCTTTCTTTCCATATTTCCCTTAGGAAAATATTTTGATTTATTACATTTGAGTTAAACTGTTTAGATTATATATTATCAATCGATATTTCGAGACTTAACTTTATAGAATCTAAGTTATCACAAACATATGTATGAGATCACTTCCTTAATTATCATCATATTGATCAAGGAAGTTATGACCTTCGAGCTTTCTTCGATAGCTTTCTGAGCGGAAATGTCAAGCTTATTTCGTTCAAATGTCGCTTATCAAAATCAAAATTATTTTTCAATCTGACCTTCTATATCAGTGTTGATCTGATATTCTTTCTGCTGCATTTCGACATCACATATTGCAGAATTTTTTCTATTCAAAAGAAGAATCAATAAATTGCTAGAAGCTATAAGATCTTCCGGAGATTCTTCAAATGCTTCCAATTATTGCTGATAAAATTCATTATTAAATCAGTATTAGTTTCTTTCTTATACATATATCATTGAATCATTTATCTATAAAAATTTAAGAAATCGGATAACTTTTCTACTCTTATAGCTATTGATAACAGTTTTCTATTTATGATAATATTCATCTTTCATCAGCTTAGATATAAGTCTTCAATAAATCTTATCTATCATGCTTGTCAAAGTTTTAATCGAATGAAAATGTTCAAATCGATTGGCTTTCAATCAATAATTTTATTGAGAATTATATCTGGAATTTGTTATCAGTGTTAATTAAATTATTTCTTAAGCTTCCTTGTAATTTTTTTCACCTTTTTCAATACCTATTCTTCATAATTCATCGCGAAAATAATATAATCATAACCTAAAATATATCCGATATCAACAACAGATTCATCTTCGAATGACATACCTGTATTCGCTGAAAAATAAATCAACGAAAGAAATACAACTGCCCTTTTTATCGGTCATTCAATTAATCCATGACAGAGCATCTTTTCTTCTGATATATTAGTACAATCTCACATACGCGTTATTTTTATATTAATGAACAGACGTGTTAAATTATTTGTTCATCATCATCATCATCATTGGTACTATCAGTATCATTAATCCTATCTCTGTACCGAAATACATATTCTGCAGCTTGAACTTTTAATTTCCGGATTATACCGTATGTCACTATTCGAGAAATGAAACTGGAGAGATTTCTTAAAACTGGAGAGAAACGTAATTTACCGCCGAGAATCTTATATTATTGAATCTCGGGACTTATAATGGTGGATGCTTTTCCTGTGTCGAATAATGTCCGTTCGGTGATATGGTGAACTTGGAGAATTTCTAGATTTATATGATTTAATTTGAAAAGCCGAAGATCTTGGGAGCAATCATCTGCCTATATCGATTGTGATAAGTAGCACGATGGCAAGATTTAAATTCAATCAGTAGGGATTAATATTTCATCTAATTCGTACTGCCGTATCAGTTTACGATCAGTTTTGCAACACTTTATAGCATTGTTTATATCCAAATGATCAGACATAAGTTTCTCATAAGGGTTAATCATAAATGGAATAATTCTTACTATAACATATTTTTGTTTGAATGTCAAACATGTAATTTCATAGGAATTTGATTGATAAACAGAGATCAAAGGGGAGAATCAAGGGGCGATTGGAGCGATTAATCGAATGGAAACAGACAATCCAGAAATGAAAATTCTCGACAAATTGGAATTTGCACATTATACCAAGTTCACGAATTCAATTAATCAAGAATTTTTAAGACATGCAGTGAGGATCACTGAAAATATAAAAAGACAAACAACTTGTAATATATTATATCTATCGTGGCTTCTGATTCAGATGCTAATGAAAGCATAACAGTAAAGAATCATCGTAGATTATATGGAGAAAAAAACAATTTCCTAAAGGTAAAGGATAGGAAAACAAATCACTTAATTCGTTCCTACATTTCTATACTTCTTATCGTCTACTTGATTTCCAATATATGAAATGATTATCAGAATCACTGTCGTAATATTCACTAGTGTGAAATCTACGATTATTTTAATGAAAAGTGTCAGAGAATGTGAATCGATAAATTTTATGAAATGTGCTGTAATCTATACATTCATTTTCTATATTTTGGTATAAATCGACATTTGATAACACAATACTCCTATTTTATGTGTAATACTCAAATAAAGCTAAAAATGAGCTTATTACTTGAAAAACGAAGATCCACAAAAATATTTGCTAAAAGTAAGTGCGTTTTTGAGACCTCAGCATAAATTGCAAATGTGACGGAAATAAAACAGCATACGGGGAAAAATTGAGCATAAATAAAAATGGTAACAATTAAATTATGTAGACAATATTATGCAGAGAGAAAGCAAAAGTTTTGATAAATTTTGCTTTCTACATAGCCACAAAAGATGTTGTAATGGCAAAAATGATCAGAAATACTCCCCATAATCACAATTGCTTTACTTAACTTTTCACAAATTTCTAAAATGAAATTAAAATGATAACAATTTGTCATTAATAACTAAATAACACAAACAAACAACAAAAAAGACAATTCATTGGGGTATAATATACAACGTATTCCTCATTGTTAAAGCGATATTCGCAGAAGTAATAAGGAGAAAACTTCAAATCTTTTTCTTGAAAAATAAATACATTAGTAAACCAGTAATACTGAACATATATGTCCACAACAAGGATTCCCTAGTTTTCTGCGTTCGAAGTCATCTTCTAATTGATACAGACGTGTTGACAGACGTCCTAACTGACGTCTCATTAATTTCAATTCACGCAAGGGATTCTCTTCTACTGCCAACGAAGATGAAAGTTCCTTAAAAAAATACAATATTACATAGCCATCCATATGATGAAAGTACATAGCCATAAATATGATGAAAGTAGACATCATGAAGCCAATATACCTTTCATATGAATGTAATTATGTATGCAACCCAAAATAATTCCAAAAGAAAAATGAATCAAAAGTTAAAACAAATTAATCAATTCAAAATTATATGAAATTTTTATGTAAAATATAACATATATTTTTATGCAAAAGTGTAATATGTCTAAACGTACAGATCTGAATAGTAAATAAGGACGCACTTGTAAAGGAGGCGAATTTTTAGGAGAAGGCGTATCGCCAGCAATTTCTGGACATGGCCCTTTATCGAGTGTTAGTACGCTAGGCGGATTAACGAATTCCTGCAATGACAATACATTGTTTTGCTACTTAATATTTTAGCCTATGAAACGTATAGAGTCTATTCATTGCCATAAAATTAAAAGTTCCATAACTTTTGACAGAGAAATCGAGACATAAAAATGATTAAAGTGAATATCAAACATGCCGCTGAAAATCTATAAACATGACAAATGGATTTGTTAGTATTACTAACAAAACATAAAATTACTGCAAGAATAATGATCTGATTTCTATATAATTTATTATATATCACATTTTTATCTCCTTTAGATCATTTGATATATATTGTAGAGTAACAATAACTGCTCCCCTACACAGAGCAACAATTATTAACAATAATACTTACTTAAGATTTAAACAAAAATATGTATAAAATTGAGAACTTACGGGATTTGGATAAAGAACAGCCATACGATCAAGCATTACTTCTGATGGTGGTGCACGATCACCACGTGTCTCATCACCACCGGCAACGAGAATTCTTTCTGGCACATTCATCTGGTAAGCATACTTATCAGGAATATTATCAAGACGTTGTTGTCTTGGATATTCCTGATCAGTAGCTCCCGAAACTGTGATATGCTGCGGTACATGCATTTCGATGTATACTACAATAATAATTATTATATGCATATAATTTTGAAACGACATTATCGTGCAATCGAAATAAATATCTTCTGTCCACGATCTCAGCATATTACGATGAATTACGTGACCTGATATCAACCGTATTCTAATCTTTTCTTACAAGATCAGCAACAACAAATTGATATCTTTGGTCGAAGTTATCATATTTTACAAAGCCGAATAATCAATATTCTAAAATAGAAAATGAAGAAGCAAAATTGTAAAATCAGGAAATACATGAAAAAAAGAATGAAAGTAAAAACATATCGATAAAAATTGTCAGAGAAAGAGGGATTTCTTTACACAAAAAAGTATGAAGATAAAGAAAATGTAATTTGCGAAAAAGAGAAAGAGAATAGAAATTGATAAGAATCGTGAGAGAAGGTAGAATAAGATAAGGCATCGAGCAAAGTCATATGCTATGTAAGCATAAATATTTTCGAGCAAATAAGACATATACCTTTCTCAGAAATACAAAACTTAAACTACTAATTTTCTAATACATTTCACCGTGCATTATCTATCCCGAGAAATCCGTTAGACTATAATAAATGCCCGGGATTCAGTTATTGCAACAGACGACCATTACGTATACGATGGTTAACCATGTAGCAATTTGAAATTAACTAAACAACAAATAAAAAAAATTGTGAGCTTATATATACATGTGAGAATGGATTTGATCCTTTCGATATACAACTAATTAAAGTAAATTCGTAGATTGGACAAGCAAAACATTTTATTAGATAATTTTTCTTATTCTCCAATTATGTTTATATAATTTATTTGAAATTATTTTATCATCTTTCATATATGCGTATGAATTTTCGGAGAACAAATTAAGCAATATTTCAAATTTATAGATATCGAATTATCTTATAAATACAAATAAAGAGAAAAGAAAAAGAAAGTACATAAAAAATTTAAATGGAAATTCTCATTAAACAATTGATAAGTTGATTGCACACATTCTGGGCCTCGTTAAATACGGTCATTAGAAACTATCATACTGTCACATTTTTGCATGTGCTATCGTCCTTATACGGGAGAAGAGTTGGTTGCATATCTTGGGAAATGAAGTTGAGGTATTGTGGCATTCTGATAGATTATATATGATTATATGCTTGTTATCATTTATCAAATTATACTGAAAGTGTTTTTATTTGAAGTGAATTAATATCATTTATCGAATAATACTAAAAATTGTTTTTTATTTGAAGTGAATTGTAGAATGTAATGACGACAGGTCGAGAATATTATTTTGTTATTGTTGGACATAATGATCAATTAATATTTGAAATGGAATTTCCTATTGTTGATGCTAAGAAGCGAGTTGATTCGGATACACGTCACTTGAATCAATTCATCGCCCATGCTGCTCTGGATATTGTCGATGAACAGATGCTTACCAATCCTCAGATGTATTTAAAGGTATATATATATATATGTTTATATATACCTATACATCTTTAGTTGGAGATATTCGCTTATGAAGAATTTATTGGTGTCTTAAAATGTCTACATTATAAATATATATTAGATTAAATAGTAAAGTTTCAAGACCGAATAAATCAAAAAAGTAAAATTTAAATTTGAAGTATAATGAATGTACGCTGTTAGCAGTAAATATTCGGGACACGTTAATCTAATTCAAAATACGGTTTATAATTGTTTAATGTAATTAATTGATTAACCTAGACTTGTTTTCTCACTGTTTATTTAAAAGATAAAGTTTCGGTATGTAGCTTAATTGTAATCGAAAATTTTTATTTTATATTGATCTTATCATTATTTTTGTGATCCGAGAAGAGTTTTTAGCATTAGCTTTTTGAAATTTTATTTCCAATTTGCTTTAGCTTTTAATGGGTTATAATTAAAATTCATTGAATATTTTGTGTAGGTAACAAATTTAATATATTTAAAACAGTATTAATTTGAAGAAATTTTATAACTACAGACAGTGATTAGGAATATATTTTTGTTCTGTTTGTAGGTTGTGGATAAATTTAATGAATGGTATGTTTCTGCATTTGTCACTGCAAGTCGTATAAGATTTGTTATGCTACACTGTCAAAAGAACGAAGATGGAATTAAGCAATTCTTCCAGGTTCTCTTCCTATTTGTTTCTCCAAAGATATTAAAAACTATGCTCGTCGAGTGATCATTTCAACACTCACTTATTTTAGTAATTTTATTTAAAGCAAAATCCACTTCATATGTATATGGGATAATGCATTTCAAAAAAATTTATCTGTTTCGGCATCAATTCTTTTCGGTGCTTATCTTTCGTTCTCACGAAATTTCTTCCAGATTGTTTCTCATGTCATTTAAATTCTAATTTTTTCCAAAATATATTTTATTTACCCATTGTGCGATAGTCTGTTTTTCTTTCTATTACAGTTAGCATATAACTTTGAAACATATTAAAAGGACTTAAAATATATCATACTACAATTTAAAATATTATTTTACTAAAAATTGATTTGAATTTACCTGTGATTTTGAATGAACTATTAGCTCATTGCAATTGCAGGAAATCTACGAAATGTATATCAAGCTTTCAATGAATCCATTTTATGAGATTAATTCTCCAATTACATCATCCAATTTCGAACAAAAGTCAATCTTTATGGGAAAAAGTATTTGAACGCTTGATGAATTGTATTAGCGAAATATTTCAATGAATTAATGATTATACAATTGTATTATTTTATCTATTTTTCATGTGTTGTTTGCTGCAATACAAACTAAATTATTGCATATATAGTTTTTGACATTTTCTTTATAAAAATAAAAATAAAGGGCTTGTTATTGCATCTTCTGTTGGTAATATATTGAGATCCTACTTTTTCACAAGTACTGTGAACCATATGAATTTTTCACATGATGTGCAATTGTTTGAATAGTCTCAAGTACAGTAGTTTTTTTGTGATTCATTTATGGGGTTGATAAATTTTTGTTTGTGGTAATCGATCTTTGATTTTTTCTTGCTGAACTGGTACCTTATTCTCTGTTAATTTCCAAATTTTTTTGTCCAAGAATCATGTTATTAATAATATTTTTAACTGAGAGTAAATATTCCGAATAATTTTTGATGTGATTTATTTTCTAATTCTTCTTTTGCAACCATTTAGGGTTCCCTTTTTTGCAGTCCTCTTTTATGCGATAATAATTGTAATACTCGTATTGGCTTACTGCAACCAATTCAGTTGCAAATGCGCTTATATATTTGACTGAAATGTCCAATTTAGAATTGATAATGAATCCAGTTTTGTGACTTCAAATGTTTCATAAATGCATTCGTAAATTTTCAGTTCTCGACGGAAAATTGGCAACAAACAGACACATTTATAATTGCTTAAAATGTGTCTCTCATTGATTCTGGTCATTCTTTGTTTTATATTTCCAGTAAGTGAATTTATTACTAAAGAGAGCGATTGATCTAATACATCATTTAAATATATCAGTTCCTAAATTTCTTGGTTTAGTGTTATCGTTTGAGAATAATTTTTACGAAGAAATAAAACTCGGAACTTATTGCAGCCTCTCGCCGTTCTTATTGCTCGTGGCTGCGATGTTCATTTGCTTCTGAACATTATCTTCACTCTTCTGGCTTGGTTACCTGGTGTTATTCATGCAATCTACGTTTGCTTCTATTTTAAATCTCCAGGGATTGGGTCTTGAAAGTTTCTCAATCAAAAGCGGCAAATTTGTTTCAGTAATAATTGCACTAATATTTTTAATAAAATCACAATTTTCCTGTTTTTATTAATTTAGGTTTGATACTTATGTCACTATCATTTTACTTTCTATGTTTCTACTCAATGATACTCTAATAAGAAATTTCATTTTCTCTAAAATATTCTACTATAATCTAATGGATCCAAGCATTAGCTCTTGCTGTGATTAATATTTGGTGGAGGAGAAAAGCACATTTTCACGCCTTATTTTTCATATGCTCTGCTAATTTGATAAGTTGTTTGTACTTTTCATGAAACTGATTCGAAATATTTACTATTTTTGCTTCATTGTTTCTCCATATCTTATTCCTTCTCATAACGCTTTTTAATCTCAGGAATTTATAAACAAATAGAGATTATTTTAAAGTTATATTGAAATCTAGTTTGCAATTGTATTTCTTATGGAATTGTAAAAATTAGGATCTTTTGATCATTTATTTTCATCGATCATTCATTTAATATTTTTCCTTAATGATTTCTGATTTCTTGATGTTTTCATTAACAACTTGGAGTTCGAAACATAAATGAACTTTTTTATTGTTAATTTTCTTCAATGATCGAATATTTGCTTGATTTTATCAGTATTTTCATTAATCATGAATTTTACATTAGTTAAAATGTTAGAAATTGCTGCCAGACACATTCTATAAATTGCTACCAGACATTTACAGGAACTGAAAAATAGTCAATTATCTAGATGAAGAGAAATAAAAAGATAATGGTGAATAATAAACTTGAATAGAAATATTTCCTTCTATTATTGCTTCATTTATGACAATGTTCATATCTTGTTATATTTAATTAGCTTTATGTTTATTACAAACCAGTAAGAATATGTTGCTTTAAAAATTTTATTATATTTTTATTTTCTCATATTTTTTTCCTCTTTTTTTTTTTTGTTTATTATAATAATCAATAAATTTTTTCAAATCCCGTGTAATATCACATTACCTTAACTGTTTGCATAAATAGAAAATTTTTATCTATCATTGTCGAGTTCAAATTCAACAACATTTCTACACTTTTTCTCATCCATATTGATATGTGCATACATCTCTGCGTGTATGCATGTATGTATGTATGTGTGTGTGTGTGTATGTATGTAGGTATGTATGTATGTGTGTGTATGTATGTATGTATGTATGTATGTGTGTGTGTATGTATGTATGTATGTATGTATGTATGTGTACGTGTATGTGTGTCAAATTAAGCGCCATTTCTGTGACATTAAATTTGGGTCAAATAAGTACAAAGTTGTTAAGGTGAGTTTTTCGTTCATTCTAATATTTAATTTATATTCTGTAGAAATTTCACTCTTCAGGATGATATCAAAATAAACATCTGCATGTAGCAAGTTTTGAAATAGACTAAGCCGAATAGTCATTTGACATTTCAGTACAGGTTGAAAATAGATTGCTGGAGTAGGCGAGTCGAATAATCATTTGCACTTCAGTTTATGCGGTCAAATACATTTGATTCTCCGATCTTTCTCATTTATATGATATTTCATATAAATGTAATTGAACAGCGATCAGATGGATATTGCAATATATTGATTTTCGACGAAAAAGGTCATAATGTTAGATATGTTAACCTTTCTTGTCATTTCAATCATGTACATTTAAAAGGAAGGTCATCTAGTTTTTACACTACATTTGTTAATTATTTCAGAATAATAATATATAATAGAAATCTATTCTTTAATTAATAAGTGATAGCTTATACCTTAATTAGTGAATTCATTTGATAGAAAATATTTTTTTTCTTTTTTTGTACAACAGTTGAAATATAAATGAGAATGTTGAAAATTTTTGTAAAATATGTGAACAATTTCTTCATATTACATTTTAAAAAAAACAAAAAAACAAAAAGAAAAAAATGCTTCTTTATTTTTATATCCATCAATTATTGCTTATAACAATTTCTCTCTCTCTCCTCTCTCTCTCCTTTTTTTTGTTTTGTTTTGTTTTATTTTCTTCTTATCATATCACAAATATAATTGCGTCATTCGATGCATCATTTGATTTTGATCATTTGATTTTAACCATTATTAGTATTATCAGATGAATCAATTGAATATTTAAAGTAAATTTTAAAATATTATTTTTAATAATTTTTATTAAAAAAAAAAAGCAGATTAATTTATGTATAAAATCTTTCGATAATTATTAAAAATGTTGTGTTGATTGTAACAACAATCAACAATAATATATATGTTTGATATGTTGTTATGATAATAATATAAATATATATATATATGATAGGTTGTTATGATTTGAGCATTTTTTTCTATCATAAGTTGAAAGAATTCTCTTAGAAATACAAATTTTATGTTACATTATATTATTAATAATTTTTATATGAAAAGAATTATTCTTTTGTTAATATTTAATAGAAATGAATGAATGAATCTTTTGTTTTTAGAAATTCTTTTAAACTTCCCTAAATGATATAATATGATATATAAGGTTGTTGATAATTTAAAACATATGACATTTTATTTCAAATGGAAGCATAAATCAAAAAGAATTTTACCATAACGAAGCATTTTTACTTCATTGTTATTATCACTATATGTTATCAAATTACGACTATTATATATTTGCAAATAATCATCTTATCTTGCACTACTTTTTTTTTTTTTTGCTATAGAAAAAACATTGTGGTAAACATACCTCAACTAAGATTTTTAATTTTCTATTTCTTTCAATAACAAGTTTGTTATTTTTAGCTACTATAGAAAATTTATACACTTTTTTCTTCTATAAAATTATTTAAATTAAAAATTCTCCAATTTTAATTAATTTTTTTCTCTTTTTAAAACTACTAAATTACAAATGTTTATTTTGATATTTGCATTATAGAGTTGTGCACAAAATGATGTCATAATATATGATATTCGAGATTGTGATATTTTGATGCATCAAGATAACTAACTTATCTATAGTAACATAAGAATGGCTCATTTCCAGGTGAATTACTGGTGTTTGCTTTATTCGTAAAATTTTTTTCATTAATTTTTCAATTTAACTTCTTTTTTTCTTTCCATACTTTTTCAAATAATCATTGTCATTGATTGATTTTATCCGATTATAGCAAAATTTTGATCAATTTTTCGAATTATCAAAATTTAATCATGATAAATAAAGGAAAACAAAAATGAGATAGATTTTTTGATGAATTTGGTGATAATTAAATCTAAAAAAAAAGTATTTTTCATAATCTGTCCTTATCAACTAAATAAATTTTCTTAATTAGGTGTTGTTAGTCAGGTTTTTTTGCCTTAAATTGCTTTTTTTTATTGGAAAATTTTCAATCAACGATTTATTCATTCAATAATTAAACTCATTTTATAACTGTTATTCATTTTTATTAGAAAAAGTAATTTCAATTTCAATTTCTTCTCTTATATTTTATAATTTGATTAAGCAATTGCACATTCATCAATTAATATTTGTAGAGTAACAATATCCAGTTTATAACTTGTTTGTGATTTCTATTTGTTTATCACTAGGATATTATAATCATCACATCAATTATTGAACATTGTTGTTATCATCAAATTGGCAAGGCATTTGTTATTAAAATTTATCAATATAATAATATATTATGTAGTATTGATAATTTTAATGTAATTAATTTTAACTTTTTCGAAATTGATTTAAAATCCATTTCTAATTTCAAAATATATATGTAAACCGCAAATATTTATTGTGAATTGAATGTAAAGGTCTTATGGATTGAAGCATCTTTTGTGCACTTAGATGATCAAAAACAATTCTAAGCTAAAAGAAGTAAACAAATTGCTGACAACTCTGAAATAATTTTAATATTGCTAAAGATATTGACATATAACCAAATATTGGTAATAATAATTCTAGTGAATTAATGTTTTTAATAGGATGGATAATTTTAGTTTTTGCATTAATAAACTAATTTTTATAATTTTAGCAACCAATCAAAATCATCTTGATTCTTCTACATGCGTTATCATGATTAAAACTAATGGAATTAATACTTAATAATTTATGATTTATCATTTTTATAAATTCGTTTCTATAGAGACAATGATTTAGCATATATATTTTATTAATAAGAAAATATATATATATATATATATATATAAATTATTTTGGCTGTACGACAACACATCGATACAAAATCGCATGAAAACTTGCGACAATCTACCACCCTCATACGTCAGCGACGTCGACTTCTTCTGCCGAACCTATGCTACCGCATCATGAATATCATCGAGAGCTGCCCAAGTCCACGAGGTCATCCCGCTAAGCCATATACACTTTTTGTATAAAAGTATGAATATATATATTTCAGGATGACGTCACGAAAATGCCCATTTATTTTCTTGATGCGACTGATCCTGAATATAATGATGTCAGTGACTATTTCCGGAATGCAATCAATTGCTCGAGTTCGATTTGATCCTCCATATATTCATGATCTCGTAGCCGGTACCAATAAAACTGTTAAAGTAACTGTTGATGTGGATAGGAATCGTCAAGAATTTGCAAAATTACCACCAGAAAAACCATTTGAAGTTGTTTTAAAGTTAGTAGTTTTTTCTATTGAATGATTTTACGTTATTATTTCATTTTTTCGACTAAATTTTAGTTTTTAATAAAAAAATTTGTAAAGGAAGTGATCGAATAGAAAGTAACTCTTTTTAATGCTAATCTATCTGTTATTTGTTATGCTAATAACATTTTGAGAGTTTATAGATCATTTGATGAGGATATTGCGACAGCAGCGAAAGATCATTGTCAGCTAAAATTGGGCCAGCATTCATCGAAAAGAAATGATTCCGAAACATATGAAGTTCTTATAAAATTATTATTCCCTTCTTTCAAGAAATTTTTTTCCTTAAATTCATTGGTATCTTTGAAATAAGCAATTCTTTGTATTTTGCAGGTAAATATCACACTTACTGGACATTTTCTTGGTAAAACAGCCGTAAAAGTACGTTTATTGAGTACGAATGAAACTTTGGATGATGACCGATTTTTGTATGAAATATACAAAGTAAGTAAATACGATCTCCATTAGTCATTTTCTTAAATTTCACAACTTTTAGTACGACAAAAAAAACCTTTATTTTAGAATGAAAATAATTTTGATCGAAGTAATACGCTAGATGTTTGGGTTATTCAAGATAGCAAACGAGTTGAAAATCGGCTATTTCTATCAACACTAGTTATTTTGATCATCATCGCTAATGTATTAATGGGATGCGAGGTGTCTTATTTTATAATATTTTTCCGAATTTTAAGTATTTTTTTTTAGAAATTTTTTCCTAATTATGACTAAAAAATTTTCAGTCCAAAACAGAAAGTCAGAGTTGAATTGATTAGAATTTGGAATAAGATTTAACATGTTTAGTTTTTTTCTTAGCAATAAAAAGAAAGAAAGAAAGAGAAAATTCAATCATTATTTGAATGCAAATCAGTTATTTGTTATAAGTATTATTGTAATTGTAATTTTTTCATAAATTATTATTCTAGCTTGATGCTCGTGTTATGTTAGAAGTAATTAAGGAACCTGTAGCACCGATGATCGGTTTTTGCACACAGTTTATTGCAATGCCATTGGTAAATTATTTTCTTACTAGTTTAACTAATTTAATTTGCGATTGTTGATGATTTCAAAAAACTGAAATACAAAGTAATGTTCAATTTATTTTTCATAAGTTATTTTTCTCAAGAAATATTAAAATAGTTTATAACTCTTATTTCGAACAATCACTCTTTAGATTTGTATTCAAATCTAATCGTAGAAATTGAGCCAAACATGCTATACTGCTATCAATTGATTGAAATTTTCAAGATCATGTCTTACCGTAGGCCGATATGAATAAATTGAAACAAAATTCCAATTCTCATTTAGCTTGCTTGGGGTATCGCAAATGTTGTATTCACCGCCAATGGTTTGCATTCCTTCGCGCTCGGTTTGTTTGTTACTGGTTGCGTACCTGGTGGTGGTGCAAGTAATTATTGGACTATTTTATTGGATGGTAATTTACCGATATCTATAACAATGACATTCTGTAGCACTCTAGCAGCTTTAGGTAAATTATTCTTTATTCTTAAACAAACAAAACAAAGGAAAATTTTTTTTTGGTATTTGTTGTAAAATCAGTTTTCCCATTAGCTCAAGAAATTATTTCATTAACATTCTCTACCGCTTCATTTTATATAATATATGTTTCAACCGCCACGTATCATATAAATTGTCATATAAAAGAAATTTTACTGAATAACAAACATGATATAGTAAGGTTTTTTTATGGGACTAATTTATCACACTATTATAGTGATGATGCCATTGTGGATGTGGCTTTTGGGTTATCATTTTCTCGATGGTTTTCATCCTGAAACAGTCATCAAGGTCCCGTATATCAAAATTATTGTTTCGTTGATTACAATGATAGGACCACTGCTTTTCGGTCTTACGATTTCATATTTCAAACCAACTTTACGATTTCGCGCTCGACAGGTTTGTGTTTTTAAAATTAAAGAGGTGGGATTTTGTCAATTTATTCTCTCTTGTAATTTTGTTTTTATAAAAGTAATGCGTTCATTTATAGATAATGCGTCCATTCATTATATTCGTTTTGATTTTTTTGATCGGTTTTGGTATAATAGCGAATATATATATGATTCGTTTGCTTACATGGAGAACTGTTATCGGGTATTATTTTATTCTTTTTTAATGACAGTTTAATTTCTCGATATTTCAGCCTTTTTGCAGTAAAAATTTCAGTGGTTTGTTGCTTCCCTGGTGTGGTTTCGCGATCGGTTGTTTTACGTCAGTTATTCTTCGACAACCGCCAGAGAATGTCACTTCGATAGCAATTGAGACTGGTATTCAGAATACAGGCCTAGCTATAATGCTCTTAAAGGTAGAATTTATTAGTTTAGTTACTGAAGAAAAGTTTGTTTACGAATTTCTAGATATGTGAAACTGATGATAGTGAGGTAAAAAAATTGTATTGGATTTTAATGCGCGAAGATATTAATCGAAATTTGATTAGTAATTAAATGCAGTTGCAAAATAGCATATTTCGTCTTTGAAAAAATGACCACATTTTTTATCTCTTCAAAAAGTTATATAGTTTGGATTCATAACACACTAAACATAAAAATTTGTTTACTAAAAAGAAAATTTATTCATAAAAATGCTTATTCGATGATCCATAAAATACTTTGTTTTTCCTTGCCATTCTTTTTTATCTAAAACTTTTGTCGAATAATTTCAGTTCTCGTTTCCTGATCCGGATGCTGACATTAGTTCAGTGATTCCTATTATTTGCGCAAGTATGACTCAATTCCACTTCTCTTCATTGCTACGATACACTTGATATGGAAAAAGCTAAAAAGAGGAGAGAAAGTGAAGAAAGTAATCATCTTAAAGAGATAGCGATTAAAGTTGATTCGATAACTGATAATTCTAAGAATGGAATTGTTGCTGCCAGATATAAATCTAGTCCAAACGATGACAGCTTGTTAATGAATATTAGTGAAAAACGAAATATATAACAAACTTGTTTTTTTTTGAAAATTATTGTAACTTACAAGACTTTCGTTCTATCAGAAATAGTATACAAATTACCATCTGTTTGATATTTGGATTGTATGCAGTATTTTGAATATAAATATGTTAATTTTATTTTTATATAAGTATTATTAATTTGCGTTGGCTGTGAAGCAAAGACTGATATATGGTTTTCTATTTCACCATCATAATAGTTTCTCTATAGTGGTTGTATTATATAGTATTTATTGTTATTTCGTTAATCTTATTTTCCAAAAGCACAGTTCATAATATATATATGATCTGGTGTTTGATGTGCTTTCCTTAATTTATTTCATCTTATTGTGTTTTCCTTCATTTGCTTCATCTTTATCATATCATTATAACGTAGCAGTTTTAAGAAAATTTATTTAGGATTAGTATTTCTAAGTTTTTGAACTGATGCAATATCATCATGAACTGTACGTTTCTTGCGTAGTCCGCATTTATTTATTATAAATAATAACTAAGTATAGTAGTGATAGTTTGATTTCAAATCATTCCATTCATTTTCATATCAAGAAAAATCGAAATCATCTATAAATTTTTGAAGTTTCTCTCATCGAGAAGTTCGGAATATTCAAGGATGAGGTAATATTAGCTTTTCAAATTTGATTTCCTGATGGAATAATTTTATTACTGTATTGAGCTTTTAAATGTTATGGTTGTGATGATGCATTCTGTGATAGGTTTAAATTTGAAGTCTTTTTCTTCTACAGGTAAATTAGTCCTTGCTCACAGCATTTTATTGATAAATGTTATTTTTTCCAATGAACAATTCCTTAGTGTAATACATCATTATAAGAAATGTCGGAATAATCAAATATTTATGATATGAATATGTTAAAAATAATCAAGATATTTCTATTATTAAATATTTCGCTATGATCAAGAGATTTTGTAATATAAAATCGTTTTCATGTTTCTCTAACAAAATTCATCTCTTTAAAGATCGATTGAATAATTATTGAAGGATGTTGCTTAATGCATTGTATATCTTCTAATCTTTCAGGTCATAAGAGCGTTACTTGGAGCATCGTAAACTATTAGTATAAAAAGGAAATTATTGGTTGAGAGGTCAAATTTATATACCCATTACACTACACATCTCTTTTGATCACACGATTTTGTCCTAATTTTCCGTTACCGTGCTCTCAAATTCAATTCTATAACTTCAACATCAATAAGCCTTAGATAGTTTCCATATATATAAAGGAAATTCAAACTATCGATTGTATTATTGATATTCCTTAACGA
The DNA here is from genome assembly GCA_024305405.1 of Dirofilaria immitis. NCBI lineage: Eukaryota > Metazoa > Nematoda > Chromadorea > Rhabditida > Onchocercidae > Dirofilaria > Dirofilaria immitis. The sequence continues at coordinate 567,262 of JAKNDB010000066.1, read as the reverse complement.
ATTTATGTATCGTAGTTAAGATAAATAAAATTTGTCATAATGAAACTTTGCTATATCAACAAATCTCTATTCAAGTTTCCGATTTCTCAACTTCACGTAATAAATCTTTCACGACAAAAAGATGAAAATGATCATTGTTTTATAATTTAATAGACAATAAAGATGTCTAATTAGAAATGGAAACCAAGCAAGCTATAAACTTCTGATTATAATTCCGCAGAATCCAGAGTTCGATACAATAACGAAAGTCAATGCTTCGGGATGTTAATTTCATTGTAAGCTATCAATATAGTGCACAACTTATTATGAATTCGGTTTGAAGCGATATGAACTTCCCTGGAATGTCGTGCGCTTGTGTCAAATATCGTTGTGCGTGTTACGTAGGATCTAGGTAGATGTGATTCTTGTTTGATGATATTTCCTTAACGAGCATGCGTATTTGTTTGTGATACAATTTAAAATGTGTTAGTAGAAAGGTTTTAAAATTTTTTTATGATTAGGTACAACTAAGCTGTACGTTATGTCAGTTTTCATCTAATAATACATGATGTATGTATTTTCGTATTTTCGTTACATTAATTTATGCAAATTTAAATATTAAATCTATTTTAGATGACTATTGAAGGTGGTGCAGCATTATCAACGAAACTAATCAGTATTGATGAAGTACGCTCTTATTATAATCATTGAATGTTCCGTTTTTATGAACTTATTTGTTATTTAGCTTCAAAAGAATAATAACTAGAATATATAGAATATTATCGTAATAATCATTCTTATTTATCGAGAATTTTTTTAAATTTGCAGGTTAAATCAACAGCTCGAAAACAAAGAGTTGCTGCTCATAGTCATGTGAAAGGTTTAGGGCTGGATCCTGAAACGCATATACCTAGTGACAGTGTAAGTTCCTGGATAATTTTCTTATATTATTCTATATAACTCATGCACTCCTAAGAGAAAACAAAAGTTTATTTTGATCAAAATCATGTGATTATTTAGTGCGTTGCATTTTATAGATATTATCATCATTTCACACCAGAATCTTTTTCAAGAAAGATTTAGCATAACAAGTCTTAAATCTTATTATGCACTGTGATTTTTCGATATGCTTCTGATTATTTTTAAGCTGTTTTTCAAGTTATCAATATGCATATATTTAACCATAACCGTTTTTGAAGATTATGTTCTAATATATGTTACCAATATCAACAATTGTACATCAGCTGCAGGTAGATCTGAATTTGGAAAAATGCATTAAAACGAATGTGTTTTATAGGCTAGCGGCTTTATTGGGCAGTTAGAAGCACGAGAAGCAGCTGGAGTGATTGTGGATTTGATTCGTACAAAACGCATGGCTGGCCGTGCTATTCTTCTTGCTGGTCCACCGGGAACTGGGAAGGTATCTTTCTGTTTTTGTCATATTATTTTAGCCATAAAAAAGTGCTTTTTAACATATTTTTTTCAAACAGAGAATTCGAAAACTGTTTGATATACTTTTACTCGATCTTATATTTTTTCATCTCTCATATTTCTAGACAGCTATAGCACTAGCAATGGCTCAAGAATTAGGTGATAAGATGCCGTTTTGTCCAATGGTTGGTTCTGAAGTTTATTCATCCGAAGTAAAAAAACTGAAGTATTAATGGAGAATTTCCGAAGATCAATTGGTTATTATTATTTTATGCTTTGTGTATAAATGTATTTTTATATATCATCGATCCAGTGTGTATAACTTTGATTATTGTGATTAAAATATATTTGCAAGATCAAATTTGAACGAAATTAAATCTTAATTGGCGGTTTGTATTTTTAATCGTTTTCAAAGAGGTTATTGCAGGTTTACGTGTCAGAGAGAAGAAAGAAGTATATGAAGGTGAAGTTACAGAATTAACACCAGTTGAGGACGAAAATGCAACAAGTGGCTATGGCAAAGTTAGTTCTTATGAATACCATTGCATATTATAAATAGAAGAATAGAAAGCAGGGCTAATTAATTTAAATATTTCTATATCTTATGAAAGATTTTTGAATAATTGGTAACGAAATATCAATACTTACAAAATTATTACAATATTAATTAGAACTTTCGTACTTTGATTTTTTTGAATATTCTTGCAGAGGATATCGCATGTGTTGATTGGTTTGAAAACGGTCAAAGGGAGTAAACAGTTAAAACTTGACCCATCAATTTATGACACACTTCTGAAACAAAAAATTGAAGTGGGAGACGTCATTTATATTGAGGCGAATAGTGGTGCTGTAAAGGTTCGGATTTAATTTCATTGCACTTGTTTGGCACTTTCATTACTTTGTCATTATTTTCTGTAGCTCTTTGTGAAAAATGAAATTTCATTGAAAATTGTACGGTAATCTATTCTTATTTAGAGGCTTGGTCGATGTGATGTATACGCTACGGAGTTTGACTTAGAAGCTGATGAATTTGTGCCACTACCCAAAGGCGAAGTTCGGAAATCGAAGGAAGTCGTCCAAGTATTGAATGTTTTAATTGTCTTAAATTGTGGTTATAATATTTAAAATTCACTTTTCGCAAATTGTTTAATCCTTTCTATTTGCTCTGATGTTCAGGCAACTTCAAGTAAAAATTGCAGGACGTAACATTGCATGACCTAGATGTTGCAAATGCTCGTCCGCATGGTACTGCTGGTAATGTAACGTCACTTGTGGGACAGTTACTGAAACCGAAAAAACTGAAATTACAGAAAGGTTACGGCAAGAAGTTAACAGTGTCGTAAACGATTATATCGAACAAGTGAGTTCTGAGATATTTTGAAAATAGTATGGATTATTTTAGTTTTGGTGAAATTTGAGTTTTGAGATATTTTGAAAATAGTATGGATTATTTTAGTTTTGGTGAAATTTATGTCTGCGTATTTCAGGGTATTGCTGAGTTAATGCCAGGTGTACTTTTCATCGACGAAGTGCATATGCTCGATATTGAATGTTTCACTTACTTACATCGAGCACTTGAGAGTACTATTAGTCCTATTGTAATTTTTGCCACTAATCGTGGCCAATGCAAAGTTCGGTAAGTTGCAAAGTAGTTTTTCCTATGCGAGTTTATGCGGGTTTACAATGTTTAAATTTAACTGCGATTTGGACTTAAGCAATTAATTGGCTAATATGACATTCCATTCTAAATGTAAGCTTAAAAGAATTTATTTCAGAGGTACGGAAATGATATCGCCGCACGGTGTTCCGTCAGATTTGCTAGATCGCATTTTAATAATTGTTACAAAGCCATATAAAATTGAAGAAATAATGGCTGTTGTAAGAATCAGAGCTGACGCAGAAAGTGTAAAACTGGATGATGATGCTTTAGCATATCTAAGTAGCTTGGGTGCCGAAACTTCTTTAAGATATGTAGTGCAATTGCTTACACCTGCAAAATTACTTGCTCAAGTAAACAGTCGCGATACTGTTACGGTTTGTTTTTTTTCTGCTATTTTTTTGTGCTGTTTTTGCTATTTCTTTTCTACTAATAATATTATATTTACAGCATAACATTCATTGTTTGTATTAAATAATGAACCTTATTGATAATAAGAGCTAAATTTGCTTTTTATATGAAATACCATTCTGTTTTGTTTATGATATAGTTCAATTACTTTTGTTATCCAGTTGAGTTTATAAACTTTTTTTCTTTGAGATAATGACTTATTTATAATTAAATATATAACTGAAATAAATTATTTTAGAAAGACGATGTACAGCAATGTGCTGAATTATTCATCGATGCCAAGACATCGGCACAGTTAGCACGTTCGAGTATCGATGATGATTCTATTCGTACAACATCTAATGTGCAGTTGGATGCCGGTGCGGTTGCTCAGCCATTGAACAGTCAACCAGCGACTGATGACGACACTCCAATGGAAACAGATAGAACATAATTAAATGAAATTTTGCTATTTCGGAGACAACTTGTGAATCTTTATATGTTATTTAATGCAGCCTTCTGTTGTTTGTTCTTCAGGCACGCTTCGGTAGTATTGATTTTTCTTTTTGCAGTCTCTTTTAGCTTTTTGAAAGTTTTGTTGAGGTATAGTCTACTTAGAGAATAAGTTTTATCAGGAATGAGAATATAGTCTTATTTTTCGATATTCGATTCCATAAGCATTCTTTGTTTTCCTTTTTTACAATTTTGATCATGGTGAGAAAAAATGGGACTGAGCAGTAAAAAAGAAAAATGAAGCATTTTTGCTCTCGATTACATTAAGAATAGCGCTTCATTATGAGTTTTGATTTGATAATTTTGCAGATTGTTTACTGTGAAATATTCAAATATTTATCTGTTTGATGGAAGCACTTTGTTTTAAAATTTTTATAAAGCTGTATTTTTGATCTCCAATTTCGTTGTATGTTGTTTGATATTATTAATGGAATAAAATTTAAATAAATCCATCAATAATTGGTTATTTCATCTTTATACACTGTGCTTTTCAGCATCATTTCGATCGTAGTACTTTTAAATTTTAACAGAGTTGCTATACTTGTGATACATATCGTTTTTTTCCAAAATATTGGTTAGAGAACACTAATTTATATTTCCAAATTGTATTTTTCTCAGTTTGTTTATCTTTCTGTTACTTTTTAGAGTTTTTAGAATATTTTGATGTTTTATTTTAAGTTTTTTTTTTTAGTGTGGCATTATTACATGGGTAACTTTGGCTATAGTGTAATGTTAGGGCGAGCGAAATCTTATTTGATTAAGCAAATTAAATCTTGACTTGAAGAAAAAAGCGAAAAGATGGCAGTTGGTAAAATTGGTGGTGATGAATGGGATCAGATTCCGGATGATGAATTGGAGGAAACGATTGCTGAAAGACTTTGGGGTCTTCGTGAGATGTTTCCAGATGTGTTCAGGTGTAAATTAGAATCATCTGTGGATTGGTCGGTTTGGGCTGCAAAACATACGGTAGTTTTTTTTTTTTTTAGATATTCTTAGTCTCTTTGACTTATTTATAGTAAATTCATTGTGGATAAGTTAAGTATTATTGCAAATATATGTATAAAAGAAGATTGAATATGTAGTACAGCTTTCATTTCTTATTTGAATATTACGGTTTTTCTAATTTCAGTTTTCATTTGTGAAATCTGCACTTTGGATTGTATCATCATCGATGATGATTTTAGTCTTACCGTATGTAATCGAAAAAGAAAGATCTGAATATGAAAAAGTCAGGTTCGTTTTTCAGAAATACCACATATTCCTCATGTCGTCGTAATATAAGTGGTTTCCACGATATGTTATTTCGATAAATTAATTAAATTCATTCCTTTTTCGTGATAAATAGTCTAATATAATTAATCTTCTACTAATAAAGTAGGTTAAAAGCAAAATGATTTTACGTTCCGTTCAAGAAGTAGATTCAGAGAATTTTGTTGAATGTAAGATAGTTGCAATTACTTTATTCTGTCGTTGTTTTATTTGCTACTTTGTAATATTAAAAAGTTTTGATCCCAATGACTAATTTGCTTTCAGGTAGCTCAGCAGAGGCAAATGTTGCTTGGCCCAAGTGCTGCTGTAAGTGCAGTAAAACAATAGTGATTTTTATAAATTTTGTTATGTTACTTAATGATTTGTTTGTTTATTTTTCTTATCTCGCTCTTTCGTTTGCTATGCACTTTTTAAAATATGAGTTATATCGAGATTTGGTTTGCAAAATTTCGATTTTTTTGCAAAAAATTTTTTGTTATTTCTGTTTAGAAATTAGCTTTTGACGAAATTTTTTTCTGCAAATTGAAAGGGTTGTGCTTTGTTGCATTCCAAGTATCTCCGCCATTGTCAAAATTTAGTGTATCTGCGACGTAAATGAGCTTCGTATTTTCACATACCGGTGATGTTTTGCTATTTTCGCACTTGTTTGTTCGAATTACAATATCATCAAAATAAGATGAATTAAGACATTTTCAGCTTTTGAATTTGTTTAGCTAGAATTATAGTGCGTGAGGACGAAATTGAATCAAATTAATTGTCATTATCCGAACTTGATATTGTGTATTTTTTTCAAATAAATTTTTAAATGTAATACATATCTTTTTTCTGCAACATTGATGGGGTGATGCCAGCAATAAAATATCAAATCGGATAGAAAGTATTCTACTCTTGAACGAATCTTCTGTCAGGTGTCTTAGAGCGTATTTGATGTAATGATATGTAGTTAGATAAAACATGCTAATAAATTTATGGCATATGACAAATATTTAGATAGTTTTGATCGGAAAAATTTGATGTTTTTGGCGCATGATTTTCATAACGCCCAGATACTGGGGTCTTCAGAAAAGCGCTGTCATTGGCTTAACTTTTCGGAAATTCATTGGTAGTAATGTACAAGAAGCGCTGGAATTCACTGATAAATGGAATGAGGTATATCATTTTTATCTGGTATAGATCTAATAATCAATGTGATTGATCAATTTCTGATTGGAAAGTTTAATATAATTAATGTTTCGACAGTTTTAACAAAAACTCTTTAAGTGCGACATTATTTTACTGTTTGTTTGTATGGAAAAATTACATAAGATTTATTGTTTGTATGGAAAAATTACATAAGAAATAAATGATTAATGGGTCCAAAAATTCAAATAATTAATTGCAAGAAACTTTTGAATTAAACTGATTCATTACATTTAATTGTAATTTATTTTAGCTTATTACAGGCTGAAAAGCGTAATATTTCGGCTAAGGATACTGTCTCGGATTTAACCGCATTTGATAAAAGGAAAATTATGCGCCGAAAAAATCGAAAGAACTGTAGGTTGTTACATTAGAATTGGAAGAAGTTTCTATTACCTTCAACGTTGACATTTTCTTATGCAAATAGAATAAAGAATTGAACAAGAATTTTTTTCCGTATATATATTTTTATTGGATATTATTGATAGCGCAATAATATATTGTATAGAATTTCATATAATCGTTTTACAGCTGGTGCCTCAAACTCCTGCATCAGCACGGCGGAAAAAAAGTAGAGGCCAATCGATTTCGGCCTATTGTATATTCAGAAGGTGAGCTGGACAAGTCGGATTTTATGCAGCCACCATCAAGGTTTTTTTTACTTTTTATTTTACCACAATGCGAAAGTCTGAAGATTAGAAATGAAATTGTTATATTTGATTATTCACTCTTTACGTAATGGTACACTTTTATTAGCTGGCAGCTGTTACTGGAAATGGATTTGATTATATTTTTAAATTCTGATGGTACGATCAAAATCAAGAGGCATAATTATTCCAAAGAAAAATGTTTCTTATCCATCTTATGAGATGATTTCCTTTTAATTTAAGATTTCTAACTCTTACATAATTCTTTCAAATTGTTCAGAAATAATCCACTTCCGTTCAATCCTGCAGCAAATCCATCACTGTTGCCTCCCACACACTCGTGGTCTATTGCTCAATACGTGAATCATTTACCGGTTTTGCAAGTACTTGTAGAATTAGGCATGGATTTATTTGAGGTATATATTAATTCAATTAAGTTTATGAAGTGTTTTTATTTCATATAAATTTCGAATATTCTTAAAATTGCAAAATATGTATATTGATTTTATGATTGAAATAAAAGCCAATTCTGTAACGAGCTATATTGTAGGTGGATTCGGTGACAAATATTGGTCGTAAGCTAGTAAAATTAAATTGGGAAAATGATGTAAGACCAAAACTTACTTGGTTGATCCATCAAGTTGGTATGCCTATAGTCGATATTGGCTCTTATTTAACTCGAAATCCATATTTCTTGTTACAAAATTTGGACAGCATGCAGGTTAACTTATTATTATTTTCCTCAACAGAAAACTTTTAAAAATTCTATTTATTGTTTAATAACAAATAATTATGCTACATTTTATATAATTCCAGGTGCGATTAAATTATCTTTATTCCAAGCGGCTAACTAAAGCGAAAATCCTTAAAATTGTTAAAAATAATAGGTTAGTCTTTTCCTTTCTGAGTCTTTGGAACATAATTTCTAGTAATTTATTGTGATATAAAATGCATTTGTTCATTGCATCCAGAAATTCTTGTTGGCTCATCGGTAATATTGGGAATTCCATTATATTAATGTTAAAAATATTTAGTTGTCTGATTTGAAATTTCTTATCTTCATTTCATTGATATTTTTGTCAGGTTTTGGTTAAATACAGACGTCAAAATAATCGATGCTCGCTTGGGATGGATTCAAAAGACATTTGAAATGACAGGAGATGAAATGCGTCAAATTATAGTCACTGAACCAAGAGTTATCATGTACGGTGTTGGACCGCTTGAAGTAAGCACTTGAGTGAGATTTTTTTATAAGGATGAAGTTTATGTTCCTAATGTAACGATTTTAGAAGCTTAGTTTACTTTAAATTTAAAAAGTAAATAAAAATTTTTTTGCTAGTGAAATCAATATGCTTTATTTTTGCAGAGACTTGTTATTTTGTTAAGCGAAGAACTAGAATTTACAAAAGAACAAATTAAGGGAATATTGTTGAAAGATCCGAGAGTGTTTATGATGGGTAAGTATGATTTTTCTAATGAATTGATTAAATAGAATTATTCCTATCATTTGTAATGTTTTTTAACAGTACAGCATTAAACATTCAGCGAAAATGCGTAACTTATTTAGTTCTACTTTATGCAAGTACAGATATGATTGAATAAAAAGATTGATTCTCACTAAAAAAAATAAATTCTGGAAGTGTCGAATTGAAAAATTAAATAAACTAGTTATAACTAATGTTTTAGAATCAAATGCTTTACATGCAACCTACAATTATCTTCGTTTCACTATGCATTTATCAAACATACAAATTGCTGAATGGCCAGTATGTTTGAGATTTTCCATTGGAGCAATCCGCAGGCGACATGAATTTCTAGTGCGACTACATAAAGCTGATTATAATGAAGGTTCACCGAACTATGTACATCTTAGCTCTTTACTACAACCATCCGATCAGAAATTTTCTCTTAACGTGGCACATACGTATTTGAATGTGTATAATGCTTTCTTGAAAAATTATTGATAAGTTTTCAATATTTACTTTTCAATTTATAACTTTTTAAAACTCGCATTTTTTATATTCGACATATGTATTGCAATATAAAATTTATGATGCTCTCTTGTTTGGATTGAAATAAGAGAGATATAAAAATGAATGATAATACATATGGGCTAATGTGTGTCTATGTTGTAGGAGGCTAAGCTTTAAGGGAGAAATTTGCAAAAATGAACAAAATACTACATTTAACAATCCAAGAAAGGTGCAAGCGAGCATAAGAAATAGTTTTTGTTGCTGAATATAAATGTAAATTCTATCCAATAATTGAAATTTTTGTTGTTGAAATTAATTGATTTTTAATAAAGTTATTGAATTTTTGTAATTGTATTTGTCAATATGTAATTTCGATATTTGTTAATATGTAATTTCAGGTGGCAGTTTTTACTGAGTTGTATAGATTTGTGTAAAGGAATGGTTGTATCTTTACCACTCTTCGTGTTAGAAATTGCCCTTTACTATATGAGATATGTCAGTACATCATGCATTACGTTTCATCGCAACATTACTTCCCCAAATTTATTCTTTTTGATTTTCCAATGTTTTTAATAGAATCATCAATTTAAATATGAACTATTGGGTTTGCTGTGATCTGTTCTTCGTTTAGAATGGATTTCTCCAAATAGCTTTTACTCAGTTCTTGAAATTTAAGATCCATAAAGTGGATGTTATTAACGTTCATTTAAATGAAATAAGAGAGTCTCGAATTTGTCGGAATCTTTTTTTTCAATCGTCTTGTTTAAATGCTATCATGAAATATGTATGCGAGAATTGATTGGAATCGTTAATACGCATTTAGCAAAATCTTAATTGATTGGTAAGATGGTGATTGAAGTAATTATTGTTGATAGTGTTAATGTTTGATTGTGTCAAACTTGATTCGTATGTATTATCAACATTGTGACCTCGAACATAGACAGCATCGCTATCGCTTATTCATTCGCTATATTTTATTCATTCGATTATAGTTGTCACTAGTTCTCCCATTTCTTTTCTATCAATCGTCAAAAATTCAATTCTTCTTTTATAGATGATAATGATATTATAATTGATGATAATAATAGTGATGATGATGATGTTGCAAATTGATTGTTGTGATGACGATGTCATAATTTGATTGTGGTATTGATAATGCTATAGTTGATTGCGATGATAATGATGTTACAATTGAATGTGGTGATAGTGATGCTATAATTGATTTCTAATATTTATCGATAATTCGAAAGCCTCAAATAGCTATGAAATATTTCTATAAATTATTTAATTACATGATCATTTTCTGTTTTTGAAATTGATTTGGCAACATTTATGATATTTTTATAGTGAAATTTTCTCTTTTTTTGGCTTTTTACAAAATTTGTTGAAATAATTTAATAATTAATAATGAAATTTGCAGAAATGTTAAGAGAAAAAGCTATTAATAATGTTTAAAATTCGACATAATTTAATTGAACCGGGTGATAATGAAGATATCACTAATGAACGGCGAGGTTCATCTTTTCGGTTGGTAAATTGGCTGCATTTATACATGGTGGTGAAGAAAAGCTTCGTAGAAGGCATGAAATATTGCAATATGTAGAATCTCAAGAAGATTTTAGAGATCCAATACCACCTGAATTTATGAGTCGTATGGAACGGGTTGAAAATAATGCTCGAAAGGTTTGTATTTTAATCAATTTTTATTTCCCACATTCTAGTCTGTAATTATTTCTTCTGAAAGAAACTTTTTAATTTCTAAAACAAATTATTTGAATATTTTGGAAAGGTTAGAAAATAAAATTTAAGAAAAATAAATAAATAAACTATATGAAGAAAATGTATTAATAAGTAGAAAAATTTATTTCTACCATTGCGGAACTTCCTGTGTGATGTTATTAGATTTGAAAAAATTTAGGTTAAATAAGCATCAAAATTTGAAATATGAATTCTTTAACATTTTATATTTAAAATGAATCATTGTGTAATCGTTAATTATGCTGCTTAGGTCGTAGCAATGACTGATAAGGCATCGTTTATTGATCAGGCAGATATGTTCGAAGAAGGATTGTTTTTTCAAAAGTATAGTTTATTTTTATTTAATTATTTGAAGATTTAGTTATTTAAATAATTTCAAACTGAATAATTATAGTCTGATAATGGGTCGTGATTTCCATGCAATGTCATTGCACTATACGATGTTTATACCAACTATTCAAGGACAAGCAAATGACGATCAAGTTGACTACTGGCTTCCATTAGCTCTTACCCGAGGCATCATTGGGACTTATGCACAAACTGAACTTGGACATGGTTTGTGATTTTATTTTGTGCATTTTTAATTTGATGTAAAAAATCTTACTTTTTTGCAGAGAAAATATTGCAGTAATTTTTTTTGATAAACTAACAAATCTGATATTGAATCTAATTGTAAGGCGAATCTCTCTAAATAGAAATCTTGCACTATAAGCATATAAATTTAACTGTTTTAAGGTACTAATATCTCTAAGTTGGAAACAACGGCAACATATGATGAAAAAACAGATGAATTTGTGCTACACACACCATCAGTTTCGGCAACAAAATGGTGGTCAGGTGGCCTTGGGAAGTCATCAAATTATGCAATTATTCCTGCACAACTTATTATTAATGGAAGCAAAAAGGCCTACATATGTTTATTGTTCAACTTAGACATCTAGATACTCACACGCCCTTGCCTGGTAATTTTATTATTTTTAAATATTGGTATAAATATAGAGAAGCAATCGCTTTAATTTAAAGTAGCAGTATTGAAAGCTAATCTATCTGTGAAAAATTTATTAATTTCATATTTGTTACGAGATTACGGATGAATATCAGCTGGTGAGGAAGCTTTGATTTAACTTGGATAATTATAAATTATGTTTGCAGCTTGTTTTTTTTTTTGCGCAAATAAGTTTTACAAATACTTAAGGCATCACAGTTGGAGATATTGGTCCTAAAATGGGTATTCCTGGCAATGACAACGGCTTTCTTATATTCAACAATCATCGCATTCCGCGTAAAAATATGTTTATGCGCTATTCACAAGTAAATTTTTTTGATAACCTATTTATATGATTATTTATTTGATGAATTCATGAAAATTCCAGAGATTTTCTTGTGATTAATTAGGTTTTATCAAATGGTCAATATATTGCTCCAAAACATTCCAAATTGCGTTATGGTACAATGGTGTTTGTACGCTCAATTATGGTTCGAGATCAGGCGATGCAGTTAGCTGCCGCAGTCACAATAGCTGTTCGTTATTCTGCTGTTAGAAGGCAGGGAGAATGGAAATCTGGGTAACTTTTTAGTTGTGTAATATGATATTACATGCTAGTATATGATAACACTTAACTTCAAAAAATCTGTTTTTTGCAGATGTTTTATTAAATGCCGCTATGACCATCAAATATGAGTAAATGCATCTGTGTTGCCCATCTTTTAAATGCGGCAAGTTTTCAGTTCGAAAGAAGTTCAGATACTGGACTATCGAACCCAACAGTATCGGATTTTTCCATATCTTGCTCAGTCTTTCGTGTTTTTATTTGCTGCTACAGAAGTAAAAAATTTATACATGAGGGTATTTTTTTGATCTTTGTTCAGCAATATTTTTCAAAGATTAGAAATGTTTTCTTTTAATTATTCTGCAAATTTTTGTTGATGAGATATATATTTCCCAAGTTTACTCTTTTATGAATATTTTGTTTACTGTGACCTAAGGTTTTAGTCTTAATTTTGGAATTTAAGGTTAGCGCACAACTTGCAGAGGGTATCACTGAACTTTTGCAAGAATTACATGTTCTCTCTTCGGGTTTCAAGGCTGTTGTCACGTGGGAAGTTGCAAAGGTCTGTAACTTTCTTTTCGGGCAACGGAGATAATTTCCTTGTGTGATTTAAAAGAGATTATTAAATGCGACGTTCAATTTTTATTTTTAAATTGGAAAAAAATTTATATTAATCATATATTCTTATATATATATATATTCTGTTTGAGAAATGTATGTGACAAAAATTTACTGTTTGAGAATTCTATATAGGGTATAGAACAATGTCGATTAGCATGTGGTGGACATGGTTATTCACATGCATCAGCCTTGCCGGAAATTTATGCCTTTGCTGTTGCTGGTTGTACATACGAAGGAGAAAATATCGTTATGCTACTTCAGGTCGCGCGGTGCGTCGCTTTTTATTTTTTTTTATATAAAGAAAGAAACTAAGAATTTCTTTTTTGTAAAAAACTAAGGATTTCTCCGTTTCGGTAATAAATTAGCAATATTGCAGCTTTTAATGAAAACAGTCAATGAAATACGATCTAGCAATGCTCGTCTAGCGGCAATTGCAAAATACTTGATTGGTGATAAAAAACGTAAATCTAATTTTCAAATATGGCAAACGGCTAAATATGAGGATTTGATCATGGATTTCGAACAAGCTTCTAGAAATCAGGTGACTTCGTATTTGCATATTGTGTCCCCGCTCTATGACTGATTTACGAAGATATGATGCGAATAGTGATTAATGATACGAATCCGGAAATGACGTATATAGTTCATAATAAATGGTCTGGAATAGTGCACCAGTGTTCATTTTTAATATCAACTGATTTGTCGCACTTAAAATTTTAGTGATTTGGTAAGTTTTTAGTAAGACAACTTTGATAGATGGCTTTTCAGTGGACTATTCTTCTTTATTATATTTTTGTATTCAATAATTTTCAGAAATAATCAGTGCTGTATGATTTATTAATTTTTTGTAGATATATTCGACATTCGATTATCTCCAGCAGCTTCAAAAAATAATCATTCTCCTGAAGAAGCATGGAATTGTGCTTCTGTTGAATTATGTCAAGCAAGTCGGGTAAGCATTATTGATAGGCTTATGTGTTTGTCATTTTATTGTACAATAAATTTTTCGTTGACTTATTAATCTTCTAACAGCTATAACAGCAAATCCGAAAGATTATAGGAATTTCGTAAAAGAATTCAATAATTCGCGTAAATTGAAGGAGATTTCGAAATGTTTCGTAAATTTTACTTTGTCAGTAGTATATTGAAATTGAAAATGTTTTGGACTGCGATACTAATATTCATAGTTTTCAGCTGCACATTCTGTGCTTTATGGCAAAAAGTTATTTTACAAGAATAGTGCAATGCAGCGAACCAACGATTATGCGAATATTGGATTTGATTGGCAAGCTTTATTTGCTTCATACAATTTCCACTCATTGCTACTCTTTCAGGAAGGTAACTCAACTACATATAAATCTTATTTTATTTATACTTCTGAGTTAAATTAATTCTTGTATGCAATGATAAGCGATGTTTTCAATTTTTATTTACAATCAATAAAGAAGCCTATCCATATAATTTCTATAATAAGCAAGAGTATAATTGCGGATTGCTTTTTTATAAAAATATTATATGAAAATATGTCTTACCACTCGTATAAATATTTTTAAGGATGATTATATGTCGGATGAGCAAATTAAAAACGTGAAATGTGGTATCTATGAAATACTGGGAAATTTACGTCCAGATGCTGTAGCTATAGTAGATTCATTTGATTTTTCGGATCGCGAACTTCATTCTGTTCTTGGCCGACGTGATGGTAACGTTTATGCGGCAATGCTTGAATGGGCTAAACATTCGGAGTTGAATAAGAGTGAAGTAAGTACTTAAGAATTCTAGTAAGGTGGAGCATCACTTCAAAATTATAATTTGTTAAACGTAAACGTGTGTGATTTGCGTGTAATTCAAGTTCCAAAAGAGGCTTTTCATAAAGTTGTCCTTTTGTCATCACTGAGATTTATTTTGTGGCATTTACATTACAGTATGATCACAATATAGATATGAAAATGAATGCATACTTACTTTAGGGATAACAATTATCCTACCAATTATGGGCAGATATAAAAAAAAATCTTATTAGCATAGAGATGAAGTATTTTTTATCACTTTGATGATTTCAATTGTAATATCTTGCAATTTTTCTTTTTTTTCAGGTATTGTCAACATTCGAGAAGTATTTGGGACCGATGATGAAGTGCGGTCGATCAAAAATCTAAATTTGTGAATCGTTTTTTCTAATTTTTGTTTTTAAATAAAGTATTACTACTACTTACTTGTTCGATGTAAAAAAAATCTCATATTACGGCCTTCAATCTAATTTCCTTATTTGTTAACGTCATTCTCATTCAATACGACTAGAATTCTTAATACAAGGAAGATGGAGACGACATGCAATATTTCCCGGAATTGTTGTAGCTGTACGTTAATAAAAATATTTCCTTTATAATCTCGACTCTGTTGTGCCAATTGATATATCAAGGGCATGTTACACAACTAAATGCTGCTTATTTGCGGTCGATTTTGTTATCTAGATAGCGCTGATAGATTTATTATCAGCATGCAATTAGATTTAATATCGGCATGCAGTTCTTATTTTGAACATGAAATGAATCCTCGTATTGATACCAATAATTATGTATGAATTCAAACTTATAGATTGATTGCATAACCATTTCTCTAGATATATGGAAAAGCCAAAAGATACAGCAGTAACTGAACAGCGCCCATTTGTGCTCAAGAAATGGAATGCATTGGCGATGTGGTCTTGGGATGTCGAATGTGACATTTGTGCGATATGTCGAGTACAGATAATGGGTGCGTCAATCAAATTTATTCTTACAAATCTTTAATTTTACAATAAAAATTATTCGGTGAATTTTTTTGCAATTTAAATTTTTCCATCGGAATTTTCAGATGCTTGTTTACGATGTCAGTCAGAAAATAAGCAAGATGAGTGTGTTGTTGTATGGGGTGAATGCAATCATTCATTTCATAATTGCTGTATGTCTTTATGGGTAAAACAGAACAATCGTTGTCCCCTCTGTCAACAGGTATTTTCAAATTTCATCGAATTAGGAATGCTTAATTCATATTTCAATATGCTGTTAATTAATCAAAAAAATTCTCATATTTATCTTTATATGTTAAAGAGAGTAAATTATTCTAAGCTTATTAAAGAAATTCAATAGATTAGATGTTAGATATAAATTCTATGTTGATGTATATTTGAAAGGAGCAGCGCTCTATTCTCTTGGCCAATAAGTGATGGGAGTGATTAGTTGTATCGTCATAACATTTGCAGGATTGGCAAGTGCAAAGAACAGGTCACTGAAGAACAGGTCAAACGAATGTACTGTTTTAGACATTCTGTAAATTTCTAATTTCTAAGCTAACAATTAATCATTCATCGAAATGAGTTGATTGATGCTACTCTTGTTTACAGCTGTTATTCTTGTAATATTTATTGCTGTATCTTCTGGTTTTCCTGGACCGTTATCTTTTAGAAATAATAGAATAACTGAAAAATTGTTTCTTATCACTATTGTACAGTTTTTGATGTATTTATTTCATAACCAATTACAAGATTTTATTCATTACTTGAAGCATGAAATCTTATAACAATGTATTGATTCAAAATGACGAAATATGAATATTTATATCAGTTTAAATTAAAATTTTCAATGTTATTTTAAATTATTATGTAAGAGAAATGTAATTCAATCAAATTTAGAAGAATAAAAAAGATTCAGAAATGGCAATTTCGTTTTTCATTAATAATGACGCTATTTTGGCTTCCCTTATTGTTGATTTCATCATATTTTAATAATGATCGAAAAATATAGCAAGTAATGTTTCCAATTCGATGTTGACAAAAATCCTTCGTCTGAATTATATAAGCAAAATTATCATTTCCACAGATCACTCCAAACAATCCCCGAGAAGTTGTCTTGCTGCCTGTTGTATTCGAATTTTAGATCTGTTGATGTCATTATTTGCATGCTGCAAATTATTTTTTTTCATTAGAGGAAAAAGAATGAAGTTTGAATTCTCGAGAATCTACAATTTTGTTTTATTTGAAGGCTTAAATTATAATCATTTCTTTAATTCATTCAAAATAGATTAAGATTCTAGTAGTTATAATATGAAAGAATTTTTGTAGATTTTTTTAAATATTGATTTTATATAATACTATAGTATAGGAGCAATTTTCAACAATTTATATTTTAAATTTAATTAATTTTAATTCATTTTCAAAATCTTTTTTTCTTATTTCTCAAGACAATTTATGCTCTTGCAATAAGAAAATGATCAACTTCAATGATTATCTGTTTCATTGATTCATTATTACAAATTGGATCTACTTCTTGAAACTGATCATTGTTAAGTGATATCTTTATTTGTCCATATCGAAAACGACATGGAATAGAGCATTTTGTGCAGCAATCATTCTGAAAAAATAAATAAATAAATAAACTTACTTTTTATGAAATATAAAATATTGTTTAATTCATAAAATATTGCACTATGAATTTTGATAATTTAATGATTAATTTTTAATATTCATTACATCAATTCGAGAATGAATAAATTTAATAATACCTGTGGTAGCATGGTAATCGAACAGTTAGTTTTTATCAAATACTTCTTCACATTTCCATCGACAAATCTATTATCACCGATAGTTGGCATATAAGATGAGGTTGATGCATTTTTATGGTTGATACGCGGCAAATATTTATCAGATGAATGGATAAATTCCTGATCGGATGAGAGGATGGATTCAGTTGGTTTTGAATTTTTTTATTTAAAATTACTGTTGGATAGGTATGATATATTGTATTTGTGGTACTTTTGTTAACAACTTCAATATAGTCGTTGTGATAAGTGTTATCAGTAAGTTGACCCATGTAATCATCTTGATTACTTTCATGTATTCCAGTTAAATAAGATGTAGGCATGGGATAAGTGGAACTAATCGACTTTGTATCATCATAATACTGAGGTGGTGTGGCTGACGGTGGACTAGGAGATTGGAGTGGGCGTAGTGGACCTGATATGGAAGAAGATATTGGTGGAGGATATAATGACGAAGAGGGATAAATTATAGGACAGGGGCGACATAATCGAGATAAAAGAAAACGGGATCGTAGTGGACATAGAGGTGATGGTAATGATGATGATAATTGATGATACGATAGTGGATAAGGAAATAAAATTGGTGAGCATAAAACAGTGATTGCTCCTCGTGAATGATAATGATAACATGGATGTGATAATTTAGAAATGAGATATGCATCTGTTATTGATAATATAACAAATATCAGCATTGATAAAATTAATTTTTTATTCGATCTCTTCTGAAATTAATTTTATATATCCGTAGATAAAAGTGGAATAAATGGAAGTTTGACCAAATGAGAGATTAAAAAATTTGAAATATTTTGAATTGAACTGTTGAAAATATTCTATGAGAAGATTTTATAAGAGTTTGATCCTTTTAGGACAACAATATATTCAAAGGTTATTTAATAATGAGATCACGAAATACTCATGATACCTAGTTACTATTCAAATATAACCTTTTCAAAATTTATTATCTCTTACGGATCGCGAAGATCAACAAAACAGCAAATTATAGAATTAATGCAAAATAACTCATATTTAATAGAAATTAGAAATTTTTTTAATTTATAATTTTTGATCTAATTTAGATTATTAAATTTTGATCCATTTTTGATCGAAAAATATTCGAATATATAAATTTATATATTATCGCACTTGAATACAATAAGTTAGGATAGGGAATAAGATATATACAAATTTAGAGCAATTCGATTAATAGAGAAATTGATTATTTATTTATAATTTTGAATTTATTCTTTGAATTTTTACTCTTATTATTTAATGTTATTGCTTAAAATTTTAATTTTTTATTTCATTTTTTTCCTTCTGATTCTAAAATTAGTAAATAAATTAGATAATCCATATATATATATATTTGTAAGACATTTTCTATTTTTAGGATTCTGTATCTATTCAAATAATTATTAAATGAATTAGATAATCCATATATATATATATTTATATTTATTTGTAAGATATTTTCTATTTTTAGGATTCTGTATCTATTCAAATAATTATTAAATGAATTAGATAATCCATATATATATATTTATTTGTAAGACATTTTCTATTTTTAGGATTCTGTATCTATTCAAATAATTATTAAATGAATTAGATAATCCATATATATATATATATATTTATATTTATTTGTAAGATATTTTCTATTTTTAGGATTCTGTATCTATTCAAATAATTATTAAATGAATTAGATAATCCATATATATATATTTATTTGTAAGACATTTTCTATTTTAGGATTCTGTTTCTATTCAAATAATTATTAAATGAATTAGATAATCTATATATATATATTTATTTGTAAGACATTTTCTATTTTAGGATTCTGTATATATTCAAATAATTATTAAAATCTTCATATGATTAAAGTTTTTGATTTTATTCATTATGTGATAGAGTTTTTGTTATTTTTTCCAAGAGTTAAACGATGATAATTGGAATAAAATACGGTCGATGATATTTTCAATGAGAAAATAATTTGAATTGTATAAAATTTACCAAATAAATAAACTTTGGATCAAATGTTGTTAAAAAGAGCAGTAATAATTTAAATTATAATGAAAATTATTATTCAGATATATAATTAATTAATGGATTATTAAAATACTTTTAATAAATTATAAGAAATGCAATTGTTTTGTTTTTAATTAATACAAATTTAAAAAAAAAAGAAAAAAGAAATAAAAAATTCTTTTATTTTCAATGAGAAATAATGCATTATTAAAACATAAAAAAAAAGAAAAATAAATATATTTAATAAAAATATATTTATGTATATGTACACATATTGCAATGAATTATTAATGAAATAAATGAAAATTTATTTAAAATTAATTCTTTATAAGTTTTTCAATTCTTTTCACGTTTTACGTAAATTTTTTTAATTCGTTTTGTTTTTTGTTACTAATTATTAATTAAATCTTTCATTAAAATTTATTCATTTTTATATTAATTAATTTAAATTATATCGAATAAAATATTTTTTCAATTAATTTTTTTTTCTTTGCGATTTCTTTTTTTTTTGATTTAAACATTATTTATGAGATTTATTTAAAGCATTAATCGTCTATTATAACGATAATAATTGTAAGATCTTGAATTAGAAGGTTTCACGGAAGATTGACGATACACGGAGCGACGTGAAAAGCGATATGAGGTTAATTCGGAGCAATCTTTAGTTGGATATGTTGTTTCGTAATTATATGATCCTCTATAATTACAATTATTACGAATAATTCGACAACGACATCGTCGAATAAAATTATCATTCGTTTGACGAGTTGTTTTGTAGATCGATGTTAATGGTTCTGATATTGTTGGTTCAGCTAAAAAAAAAAGAAAAAAATAGCAATATTTTGAACCATTTCAAACAATATGATCAGATCACTATTTTACTAATCGATAATTATTTGAAATTTTGAAATATAAAAAAGTTTATTAAAATTAAATTCAAAAATATTATCTTTAGTGATTCGAGAAATTTTCTACCCTTATTTTATAAATTGAAATAAGTTTATTATAACATAGTAAGTACTGTATGATAATGTAATAAATACCGTAATAATTATTATATGGTAACTTAATAAGTACTATATAATCCGAATTAATAACTTTCCATTATATTGGAGATTTACTGAAATTGAATTTAAAAAAAAAAATGAAAGAATCTTTAATGAAAAACGAGCCATTAATATATCGTAGGATGAAATGTGAACGTCTGGAAGCACGTGAAATGATAATTATCATTCTGTCTTCAGAAAGAATTTCACCTGTATTTGGTAAACAACAAGAACGAAATCCAGAAATTTGAAAATCAGATTTGTGCTTTACTTCAACATATTCCTCACATGATGGATCACATTTGTAGCGTACTTCCGTAAGTTCAAAACGAATACGACTACTTGGCTGCAATTTAAATTTTCGAATGAAAAATATAAATTTGCTAAATTTCATCAAATTATTTCGTATTACAAAAAATTCTCGAATTGTTATCGTATCATATTGGATTTGATAAAAATTTTAGATGTAAATTAATTTATTTCATAATAGATATATATAGATCGGCGGCAGGTTTAAAAAATATTTCGGATAGGCCAAGGAAAAATAAACAAATTATGGATAATTAAAAATAATGAATTTTAATATTTCGAGATTTTTTTGGCTGTGTCAGAATTTTTCATAGGCAGATAGGCTCAATATGTTCTTTTGCCAAAACTGCAAAAACTTTTGGTAATTTATTGGATACATTTTTAATTAATTTAAAATGAAAGAAAGTCTCGAGCAATTAGTTTAATAAATTTGAATAAAATATTAAATTTTTCTAAATAATATATGGATATCCTAGTCGAACATTTACTGTAGTATTATTCCCGTCTATGAAAAAGCTAAATATATATCGGATATGATTCGAGATTGGTCTAGTGGGAAAAAAAAAAGATTTACGAGAAGAGTTGTTAAATCATTTATTTTAATTCTATTCGTTAATTAATATAAAATTTAACCGAATAAATTTTCCAATAGCAATTTGATGAACCAATATATTCTAATATTTGCCATTCGTTACTTGCAAGTTTTTCATAGCCACATGCTTAATTAAAATATTAATAATAAAATTTGATGCAATATTTTTAATCTTATAAAATTTATTAAAAATATAAGGAATTCTTTTAGATTTTTCATTTAAAATATTTAAGAATTTTCGTTTTTGCAAATTTTCATTTTTATTTTCTAAAACTTTCAATAAATTGGTACAATCAATTAGGATCAATTTGATTTATTGAAGTAATTCTCGATAACTTTCTCGATAACTAATATTAACATTTTCAATCTTCTTCTATAACGATTTATCTCTCTAAAATAGCTTATATTTTAATTCAATCCTTTAATAATTTTTTTTAATAAACTTTTTCAATTTTAGTAAAATTACTTCTAACAAAATTACTTAAGGAATATTCACTTACAAGAATATTGTAAATCAGAGCATTCTCGACCACCAAGACCTTCCGGACATTTGCAAGTATTACAATTGTTTGGATCCGGATAACCGCCATGACGACATCGTAAATTTGTTATCCGACATCTATCTAATTTAATTTATTTTAGTATTTCGTTCTCGTCATTCCTGTTTCATATTAAATGAGATAGTACAGAACGATTATCTAATGATATGATATGTTATCTGTTTGTGAACTTAAATCGATCAAATAACTCAATCTTATTTTCTATTATATATTACACCTATAATATCTTGTTAAGCAATCAATTAAATAAACAAATATCATGACAAGAAAAATAGTTAATTATTATCAATAATTAAGCGGGAATTTTCATGATAAATAAAGATACCTACCAGAACAATAAAATAAATTGATTTGTTTGAAATCAGTAAACGATGGTTTAACACGATTACCAATAGTTGAACGATATTTCACATCGATTGGATCAACCGTAAAATCCAAGAATCGTTTTGTGAATGTCTAATGAAAATTTATATAAATATATTATTTAGGCAAATTTTCATACTTACAAAAAGATCTAATAAAAATTTAAATTATATGATTTTATGATATTTAAATTGAAATTTCTGTTAATGAAATCATTGAATAATATTAAATAGTTTAATCAAAGACTTCTTATCTTTTATCACAAAAAAAAATTTCATAACAAAATTCATGAAATGAAAATTATTGAAATATATTTATTAAAATAATTAATTTCATTCATGAAATTTAAAAAATTTTGAAAAAACTGCAAATTATTTTTTTCTATGATGAATAAATCAAATGAATTTTAATTTTAGTAAATTCAAAATTTTGTCGAGAAAATTAATAAATTAACAATTAGAAAAAAGTGTTATTTAATTTGCATATCATTATTATCATTATTATCAGCACTAAAACATACATTAGCAGAATAATGCATTATGGATCCGAGATCATATGGAACTCCCATGTCGAAAAGTTGTGATGATCTAAGTTTTTCAAAATTTCCTTCAGTTCCACTAATGGCATTTTGTAGATTGATATGAACATATTTATCACGATCCGGTCTTACCTGTTCATGCCAGAATCCCAATGCATGACCAAGTTCATGTGAAATAATGCCAAGCTTTAAAATAAAATTTATTAAAATTTCTTCACTCTTAATTTTGAAATGAAAATCATATCAAAATTAAATTTAAATATATTAAAAACAAACAGTTTCACAGCCATAACCAATCGAAATTGTTTGACTACCACCCAATCTTCCAACACTCGAATAACATCTGAAAAAAAGAAGAAAAGATAGCTTAATTAATGATTTTGTTGATAATTAATGATTTAATTGATAACAAAAATTATCATTTTATCATTTTAAAGCTACAAAATAAAAAAATTAATTAAAATAGGTAAGCAAAGAGTAAAATTAATGAAAAATAAAATCCCAAAGTTATTTGAAATTATTTGCTTATATAATATCAAGATTTTTCACTCATTAGAAACTATCTTAACCTATCTAATCCATCTGATAGTTAAAAAATTTCGATTTGTTTCATTTTAATTAATCAATAAGAAATAATAGACTTCTGATAATATATTTTATCTTTATTGTTATATCAGTTATTATCAGTTTATATTATACTGGTTGCTTGAATGATATTAAAATAAAATTATTAATAAATTAATTCAAAAATATGCAAAATAATTTTAAATGAATTTTTGAAATTTATTATAGAAAGTTTACCCGCTTCCAATTGTAAAAAATAAATAATCATCATCTTGTTTATTTTCTATAAAACGTAAACATGTTTCTTGTTCCCAGTAACGAAGAGCTTTACGAATATAATCTTGCCAGTATCCTAAAATAGGCAAAAATAGATATGACATTTGTAACTAATCATTCTGCAATAATTAATATATTATTCTTAAAAACTAAAAATAAACATTTTTTACTGATAAAATTATAGTTAAATGATAACATAACAAGACGAACTATCATTATCTCCAAAGCGGTATGCAATCAAATGACTTTTCCAGTGATAAGATGGATCAGAGATTATTTTTCGCTTTCCACGATGATGTACGTTTAATGTATTTATTATTTTTATTTGTGATAAAGTTAGAGCAATATCATTCTGGAAGAGAAGTCCTGTAATTCGTACATTCGGTCGAAGTTCATTACGTATACGTCGACTTACAAATGGACGTATCAAAGTGCCATCCTAAAACTTGTAAAACTTATCATGCTTTTTAATAAGTTTTCTTCGAAGAGATAATAATTAGGCTGAAATAAGTTTGATAATAATCAACTTATTTTTATTATCTATAACAAAAATGATAAATTGTTAAATTGAATAATTCAAATAGATGAAATTATCTATTTCACTAAATTATCATCTTGTTGTAAAAAATTTTCAGCAATTACTAAGATTTTCTATTTTTAATTCCTAAAAACTAGAAAGGGAGTATTTGAGGAGATAAAAAATTCGATAATCACTTAATTATCTTTTGCAAAAATTTGTCTCAACCAATTGTAAGAAGATATTTTTATTTATCACAATAGATGATTATACATCATTATTTCGATTTTTTTACATCAATTCATAGTATATTATTGCTTAGGATTAGTTGAAAAGTTGAAAATTTTCTAAATTTTATATTACTTGTCAAGTTCAATCATACTAAATAATATAAAAAACTATTTCAGAAAAAACTTTGCTAAAATAAATTCAAATTAGGACTAACGTAAAGATGACGTTCTGGATCTTTTCGAGTGAAGTATTGCTGTAGTAGTAATAAAACTTTACCATATGTTTCATCTGGATTACTGTATCGAGTTGTATGTGCTGTCACTTCGGCAATAAACTTCAAATTTGAACTATTATGCTAATTAAGATTAAAAATGTTTCTTAGAAAGAAATATCAGGTATCAAAGCATCACTAATAAGTTGATAAGAATGACTGGAATTAATAAGATAGCAAGTATGATAGATTATTCAAGTACAACTTCGATACGGTACATTACCGTATTTCTAAAATTTTGAAAAAATAAATAAATTATTAATTAAAATAATTTTCATTTCATAATACAAATGGTTTTTGTTTTACATAAACGATTCGAATTAAAAAAATTATTATATAAATTTTAATTGAGAAAATGATTGAATTCAACTGATTAAATTGAATTTGCTAAAGTTATATATTTGATAATCAATTAGCAGCTGCAAGATGTTTCATATAATCTATTTTATCAAAAATTAATTAACCTTTTTACGGTTGGTTTTTCAATATAGCAACTTTGAGATATTGGCGATGTTACTGAATACGGTGAAGGTATTATGTGAGGTCCAACCTATAAATAATTTATTGAGAATTTAATTTTCATCATTTTTCTAAATTGAAATTCAAATTTTCTGTAATAAAATTCAAAAAAAAATAATGAAGAAGATAGAAAAACATTTCTGACGAACATTTCTGATTGGTACTGATTGGCAGGGTGATAACTTATTGTCGAATACTGATTTAGATACTGTAACAAACGGATCATTCCGTGCTGTAAAAGAGTCATTTTACGAACGTAAGATGTAATATGGTTTCATCTATAGAAAGGATTCTAGAATAGCTGTTATACACGTGTTTTCACGTTAACAGTACTAACTAAACAACTTATCATCATAACGATGGGATAATTTATTATAGCTTATTTACCTAATAATAAATCAGATATGATCATTTATCATATTCTGAAAAAGTTGAAGATCATCTGTTATTAATTGGATGATTTGATACTATTTTACTACGTTTCTCTTCATTAGGATTAAAAAATTGTAATAATTTCTTAGCTTATTTGAAACTTTATACTATCTGCGCTTTTTTAGTGAATAATAAAATTAAAATTTAAAATTAAGAAACCTCCGATAAATGGTTCTGGTTCAGCATGAATTACATTCTTATCAATTGTGATAATAGCAATAAAAAGCCATAGTTGCTTTTTATCCATATTATTTAAATTTTTAGATGTTAGAAAAATTTTTCAATACCGCTTATTTGATCCGTTATGATTTCTGGAAGAAAATAAATAATCTGTTATCTTATTTCTTATTTAGAATGCAAGTAATTGATACAGATAACTTTCATATAATTTTTTTCCAGATAATTCCTAAAAAAGAATAAAAGATTAGTATAAGCTAATAGATTGACCGAGAAATTAAACTTTCTCAAGATTCATGCATTACTCTATAAAACTTACTGAAAAAAAAATCATCATATCAAATCATGAGATGAAGCAATGAAATGTCAAAAAGATGACAAATAATCTATTTATATTAGTTGGGATTATAATTGACTTGAGTGAATTAATGGATCAGGTATGCAACAATAAAATGCAAAGGTAAGAAAAGAAAGCATTAATCAGTAAACTGAAAGGGCGTCGTTCATTAAAAACTATACGAAATTCGCACAATTTCATCATTAAATGTGAAATTTTCATTTTCATGATATTAATATATGAAGTTTCAACATGATGGTTGCAAATCTCGATAAGAAAAAGATTTAAAAAAAAAAAAAAAAGAAAAAAAGGAGAAAAAAACACCATTCATTTCGATACAATTTGATCAAAAGGAAAAGAAGGAGGAGAAAGAGAAAACGAATTAAAATATTATAAAAAATATATATCAAATAAAAATATTTAATAAGACAAATTCAAAAGAAAAAAAAATTAAATATTTCTAATATAGTCAAAGTGTGCTTATAATTTTTTTTTCGCAAATTATATTTTACAACTTTAATGATATATTATTATTATGAAAATTATGAATGAAAAAAAAAAAAAAAACTAAAACAAAAAGATAATAGAAGGAATTAAAATTATTCAATAGATGATATGTGACAAGTGATATGTGACAAGTGATATAAATCATTGTTCTAAATAAATAAAGCTTTAAAAAAAGAATAAATAAATAGATACAAAACTAGTCCAACTATCAAAAATGCAATCAGTAAAAAGGTTGAAGATCATATATCTCAAGATTCGAGAAAAGTTTCATTTTTGAATTTTTTTATTTCCGAATGTAAAGATAATAAATTGGCAAAATTTGAAAAAAAAAAAAACCGAATATTTTAGTTTGAAAAATTGTTTAACAAAAATATGCTTGAAACTGCCAAAAAAAAAAAGCCTTTCGGAATATATTATTTTTATTTTCTTTTAGACTCATTAGTTAACACCTGTAATTATATGAAAAAATATTTTCGAAGCATAGGATCGATTGCCTTCATCATTCAAACCTTTTTTTTTTTTGTTGTAAAAGTTTAAATGATATTTTTAATCGATTTGATAAATAATTCAAGCATACATATTTATTACTTTAGAAAAATAAACAGCTATTTCAAGCCTTTTACGTTAAATAAAGTTTTTTCAACTTCATTCCATGAATGAACATTTTCTCGAGAGTCATTTTCATGAATACGGCAGGTAGAAATTGTCCAAATTCATCGATGGTACAATTTAACAGCGTAACAGCAATAATCTGAAACTCTATGATACGGCATTTGTTGTCCAATCAAATTTTTTTTTTTTTGTATTTCTAGAACAAATAAACCGGTATATTTATAATAACAAGTATCCTATTTTTTTTTTTATACTATGATAAATTTTCATCAGTGATATTAATGATATTGCAATTATCATCATCATCATCATTCTTTATTTCAATATGGATGATAACTTGTTAGAAATTGCATTCATGAAATATATCAAAAAGAAATTGTAATACTCTAAAATTATTAATCGTAATTTGTTTGAAATTCAATTCTAATTTATATTTGGCAGTTTCATTTTTTTTTGCTTTTTAATTGCTCAAAATTATAGCTTATAGCATAATATTTGTATAGAGATGAATGAAATATGATAAAATTCAATGATTAATTTAATTTTAATTTTCTTTTTAAATTCGAATTAAAATTTTTCTTTTTAAATTTTATTGGTAAAAAAAAAGCAAATTACTTACCTTTTTTTCTCACAAAAATTTTAATTAATATTAAATCGAATTATTTTTAATGGAAATAAGAGAAAAGTATTATTACAAATATTTTGATTAATAATTACATCAAAAATTTTTAAACTAAAAAAGAAAAAACACAAACATACTAATCAATTATTTTTATTATTTATAATTTTTTAAAAATCGATAGTTAGCATGAAAATAAATGATGATTAAAAAGATTCATGATTATCATCATGTTATCATAATTTTTTAAAACTCAATAATTAGCAAGAAAACAAATGATGATTAGAAAGATTTATGATTATCATCATGTTATCATAATTTTTAAAAATTGGTAATTAAAAGATTCATGACTATTATCATATTACAATTTTTATACGAAATTCTATCCATCATTAGTTATTATTATATATGTAAAATAGAAAAAAATTTTACTTCAGTTCTTTAATTATCACTAAACAAAAATTTACATATATTAGCTGTACTGATACAAAATGTGATATAAAAATATTACTGATAAAAAATAAATTTTTGAGTTATAAAAAAATTCTATTTAATTTAGTCGTTGAAAAATAATTTTGCTTTTTTTTTTAAATAAAAAGGAAAGTGAAAATTTTGTTAAATAATTATTTTTTTTCTTCCCGAATGAATCAAAATGTAAAATATTTTGTTCGATTCTATTTTTCGGAAAAATTTTCATAATAAAAACAAAACATTTTTTTTTTTATATTTCATTTGTTCGTCAAATAAATCGAAGTGCAATAGTCATTAATCATTTTAATTTTAAAAAGAATTTTGCTTTTAAATTTATTTTTAACAAATGATCATATATTAGTGATAAAGTGATAAGCTTAAGTGGCGAAACTGATAGTTAGTTAGATTTCGATTAAAGAGAATGAATAGATTTATGTAATAGAAATGAAGGTATAAGATAGTTATTTGTTGACAAATTCTCTTCATATATATATTTGATGAATGATCGAAATTTGAAATTATAATTGATGTGTAAATTTCAGTGATAACAAATAAGTTAAAAAAATTTTTTTTTAGGATTTATGAAAAACTTCTAGCAAAAATTTATTGAATTAAAATATGATAATGGAATTGGAATTGGCGGAATCGAATTAATCAGGAGAATATTTAATAATCAATCAGGTCGTGAAAGTAATGCATGAGACAGGAATAGGATAATTATTATTATCAGTGCATATTTCATATATGGTAAATCAGATATCGCTTTTTCTAATTTATCATTTGCTTCTCTTTGCTGCTCTCTAATTAAATATTTCATTGCTTCAATTTTTTCAGATAATTTTTCTATTTCGCCTTTTATTGTACCAATTAATTCTGTTCCAGTACCAATAGCACCAGTAGCACCAACAGTTCCGGCACCAATCACCATTACCGGTTTTTTCTTTGGTTGAGAAGGTAGTGGTTTTATTGGTTTTACTTTCTCTTCTGTTTTCTTCCTTTCTAAAATTCAAACAAGAATTGAATAGAATAATAATAAAATAAGAAAAATTTTAAAGAAAATTTATGAGAAATGAAATAAAAAAGACATTTGGAATGTATTTATTGTAAAGAATATGAATTAATTGTAATTATATAAAAATGATAATGATATGATAATATGATAATACATACCATCATCATCATCCTCATCATCATCTATCATATGTTCATCTGCTTCAAACATTGGCTGTAACTTATCTTTCTTCCCATATAATTCTTCAATTTCACGTTCAATTTTTTCATCATCAACCATTGCCTTTAAAATTTTTTAAATATTTATTTGAACAAATTACGTGAATACGCTAAATATTACGTAATATGATAGTAATGAAGATTTTTCATTTAATTTATAATATTTTTAATAGATTACGTGAATACGTTGAATATTACGTAATATGATAGTGATGAAGATTATTATGCAATAATTTTTGATAATTATATCAAAAGAAAAACAAATCAAAGTTAAATATTGAATTTACTAATCTTTAATCTTTGCTTCATAACATACTGATGAATCAGTAGAACTAATAAAATTAATGATATATTGATATAATCATAATTAATCATAATTATTGAATATATTATTAATTTTAATAAGTTATCATAAATAGGAAAAAATGAATAAATATGCAAATTTTTAAAACTAATAATATCAATATATCAATAATTTTAAATCTTTCTTTTTTTTTGCTTAATAAATATTAGCCTAAAAATTAGCATAAAGTTAGCGACATAAAGAATAAATTAAATTTTAAAATTTACCGGTGTTAAAAACTTCTGTCCATGCTGAGTAACAGCTTTTCCTTGTAAATATGATATAGTATCGGGTATTTTTTGATCTTTATATGCTTCAAAATTGAAATTTTTATTTTGAAATTATTAATGATATATTTGATATATTTTTTTCAATTCGATATGATAAAAAATTGATTGAAGCTACAATGGAAAATGCTGTAGATGATAAGGATTTCAATTAGTGTTAGAAAAATTTTTCAACTTATCAGAATATCTGAAATTCAAAATTTTCTTACTTTAAATTTTCACAATTTTTACGCTTCAAATAATTGTAATTTTTGGATGATATTTGTAGAAGATAATTGAATATTACTGATCGAATATATTAAATATCAGCTTATCATTAAAAACGAGAAACGAAAAAGAAAACTACCTCTGATTCGAATTTTAACTTGTCCAACTTCAGCACCTTCAACAAATGGCATCCGAGGATCGTAACCACTTGGCGCTGCGATATATTCGACAATTAAAAAGTTTTTCCAGGTTTACCCGGCTAAAACATACGCATATTAAATTCAAGAGAGAGCACATTAAAAAAACTAATTGTACATCTCGAGAATCGGATCAGATCTTATGATATTTCTTTATAGAAATAATGAAAGACTTGTCAATGGATAAATCTGCTCCAAATTAATGGAAAGTCATAATGAAAAGTTAGAAAGTTTTTAAGGACAAGGATTCAGAATTAATTCCGAATTCCAAATTATTCAGAACTTACAAATAAGGATTTCAAACTATTCAGAATTCAAAATCAAGAAAAACTGGAATCATTCGAATTCAGATTTGGAACTTTTTTCTAATAATCATAAATTTAGAATCCAGAATTGAGAATCGTTTAAATTTTTAATCAAACAATTCACACCCGACGTTCCAAAATGATTTGTTTTTTCTGGCCTGGTCGTAAGAATCCCATCGGTGGATTGACCTGAAATGATAAAAAAAGTCGATTGATTTTATCACAGTTAGTGATTATAGTCATTTTTACTTTACTATTAATTATACTTCATCTTATACAGTTAATTTTTCTTGGCTGCTTAGATAAAAATTTTCAAAAATAAGCCAAAAAAAAAGGAATAATCATATTGAACAGTAAAAAAATTTTGCAAATATATATACATATAATTATTTTGATCAATATTGATTGATTTAAATTACCCGATATAAATCGAAATATTTCTTCTTCAATCTAACTCTAAAGCAAAGACGATCAGTACCAACGCATTCAAACGTATGAGCGGTAAATCCACCTTTACACGGTATCTAAAATTTTCATATTCCATCAATTATTATTTTTTCTCTCTTTAAATTTCTCTCCTATTAATTAAATTAATTCAATAAAAGTTTAAACAATTCTTTATATATTTAATAAATCTCGAAATGAGTAAAAATTATGTTAAAAATAAATTTATCAAATCTTTGATTAATAGTAAAATATTGGTAAGTTTATTTTAATGATATTTTGATATTATGCAAAATATAACAAATATTATTTGCTTATCATTTCAAATTTATCAATTAAATTATGAAAAGAAAGTAAAAAAAAAAGAAACGAAATTTATTCTAAAATATTAGTAATAAGACAAAAAGAAAAATAAAAGGAATTCTCTTATCTTTTGATATGAAAAAAGATCATCAGCTTATCAAATGATATGAATATGATAAGAATATATATTAAAAAAATGAGCCTGTATAAGTGCCGGTGAAACGGTAATATATGACATATTTGAACGGAAATAAAACCACTAAAAATATAAGCAACCGTACGTTATTAATTTAAATACATAATTAAAAAATAAAATAATAATTATTACAATAAAATAATTATATAAGTATTTAAATTTTTAAATTCAAATTTTTTTGCCTTTTTTCTATTTTTACATTTGGCAATTTTGTTTTTAAATCAAAAATATAAATTAAATAATTCCAATTTTAATTTATTATATCATTTCTTTTAATACAATTAATTAATTATAGCTATAAATGGATGGAGCACTTCTGGCTGGTCAATATATATTATTTTGACCAGTTAATTATCTTCCTGTTATTATTGATGTTATTATTATTATTATTATTATTATTATTATTATTCTGGCCAATATAATTGTTAATAGCATTCTCTATCCATTTTTGGCTCTTTTCTCTATCATTATAATTTTATGGCTCTGGCTTTTTTTTCCATTAAAATTTTATAATTTCAGTTCGTTTCTTCATCAAAATTTTATGATTCTGGCTTTTTCCTTGATTAAAATTTTATGGCTTTCGCTCTTGATCAAAATCCTATAAACTTTGGCTCATTTCTTCATCAAAATCTTATGGCTATGGTTCATGATCAAAATCTTATGGCTATGGCTTTTGGTCAAAATTTTATGGTTTTGGTACTCTTTATGATATGTCTTGGCATCATCATATTGTTGAAATAATTTCACTCCGCATCCTCTGTGTTATACTGTTTATTTATTCATTCATATTCTCGTAACAATGGTACCTCTATGGTACATGGTGCATAGAATATACTGATCGATAAGATATGGGATATGTTGTAGAATACATCGATATGGTCCACATAGGTACATTATAGGAAATATCAATATGATAATACCTTATGCACCATCATTACTGCAGCTACCAAAAGACAGACAGATAGAAAGATAGATTATAGGATAAATCGATAGGTGCATTGAGTACCATTATAGGACATATACATGGGATACCACGGTATAGAAATAAACACAAAAACTACCGACAGACATACGTACAATTTGATAGAGAAACAGACATATATATATACCAATCGGTATTATTGGTAATAGTATATACCGTTGATCCGAACAAACAAAGATATGTATATTACCATAGCAAGAGAAGTATAGAGATATATTGGTTGGTATAATTAATAATGAAAGGTAGGTAGATATACACCATGAACTACCGCATAGATGAGGAAATGAAATGTATATACATGCAGATGTAAGAGGTAGAGAAATAGACATACATATACCAATTGGTGTCACTGGTAATAGTATACACCGTAGATTACCGAACAAATATGTATACGCACACACACACACACATATATACACACACATACATATACCATACACAGACGTGTGCACACACACACATACACATACATACATACATATACATATGTACCAATCGATTGGTACCCTAATGATAGATGAGAGGACGAGAAATGATAGGATGAAGAGAGAGAGGTAGAATGAGGCACCTCATATTAGTACCGCAGACATGAAGAGATTGGGTAGGTGGATGGATGGTTGGAACCACAACACAACAACACATCTGTTGCTGTTGCTATTCCTTCCCGTCCTCTCCTATTAACCTGTAATGCTTCATTTTCCTCCACATTTCCTCCTCCTCCTCCTTTTCCTCCTTTTCCTCCTCCTCTTTCTCCCCCTTTCCTCCTCTTCCTCCTCCCTTTCCTCCTCTTCCACCTCCTTTTCCTCCTCCTTTTAATATTGTTATTATTATTATTGAGTAATTTCGAATTTAAATTCAATTCCCACCTCTTCCTCCTTCTATTCCTTCTCCTTTTCCTTCTCTTCATCCTCATTTTCCTTCTGTTCCTTCTCCTTTTTCCTTCTCTTCCTCCTCCTTTTCCTCCTCCTTTTAATACTGTTATTATTATTGAGTAATTTCGAATTTAAATTTAATTCCTACCTCTTCTTCCTCTTCATCCTACATTTCCTTCTTTTTCTCCTCCCTTTCCTCCTCTTCCTCCTTTTTCCTCCTCCTTTTAATATTGTTATTATTATTATTGAGTAATTTCGAATTTAAATTTAATTCCCATCTCTTCCTCTTCCCCTCCTCTTCCTCCTCCTTCTGTTGTTGTTATTATTATTATTAATTTCGAATTCAAATTCAATCGCAAATTTAATTTGTTATTCATATTATAGTATTAGTAAAGTTGTTATAGAATGCGATAATAAATCGTGTAATTTTAGGGATTAATATTTAAAATTTTGCTTTTGAAATAAGATATTTGAATACTATTAATTAGTATTAATCAATTTTATTCATTTCTAATTAATTAATTAATTTTTCTTTTTTTTTTGTTCTCAAAACATTTCTTATATTATTTGATTGAAATATTTTGGATAAAAATATTTGAAAGAAAATTCATTCATTTATAAAATTATAATTTATTCATTTTTTTTTTCATTTATAAATATGAAATGAATGGAAGCAATGGAAAAATTATTGATAAATATATTCTATTATTATACATATATATATATATATCATTATTTTTCATCCCGAAAGATGATGGGCCGTTCCTGGAGGTAGGTGCAATACCGGGTCGACCCGCGGTAGGTGAGGAGCAAGCCCCTACAAACCCACCATGGTCTCATATATATATGCTGATATGATGATTATTTAGCAAAATAATTTATTTAAAAAAAAATGAAATGAAATGAAATATTGCATTAGTCGATTTATAATCACAAGCTTACGTCATCATCCAAAAATAAAAAAAAGTTGTATGAAAAATATAAGTAATATTATAGAGAGTGAATTTTTATTTATGGCCGAAAAAGATAACAGTCCAGATATGTCATTAATGGATGGAGCAGTGGATGATATTGCAGGTTTATTTTATATTTATTAAATTATTGAATTTTTCTTTTTTTTTTAAAAAAACTTTCCTAAAATTTTAAATATTTCTTTTTCATAAAAAAGTTTTAATTTAATAATTTTATAATAAAATATACAATTTTAAATGAATTATATTCTTTAATATAAATTAATAATATAATTTTATCATCGTTTTTATCATTTAGTTTTTTTTTTTTTTTTTTAACGCAAATTTTTATTTTTACTATTACTAAATTCATTGAGTAATAGATGTTTTTAAGAATTAATAAATATGTGTTAGTGTAATAAAAATATAATTACACTTTGTGTTAGTGTAATAAAAATATAATTACACTTTATCTCTTTTTCTTATCATATTATCATGTTGCTAAATGATTGTTGAAATTTTAGATGTTTTATTAAAATCAAAAATGTCATCTCAAAGAATAGCAGTAGTACGACAACGTCGTATTAATCGTATGTTTTATTTTTATTCATCATCAAGTAAATTTATAAAGTTGTAATTCTATTTACATTTTATATATCAAAAGTTTATTTATTAAATTATTATTATTTTATGCTCATTACATCATAATTCGGTTTATCTCATTGATCATTTTTATATTGGAAATCGAATTAAAATTTTGCTAATATTCCTTTCATTTCAATTATTTTAAAATTACGCATTTTTTTTTGTTTTTTTTTAGCTGCAATAAGTAAAGTATTTGGTGAAGTATATAATTCACGTGGAAAATTAAACGATATGTATCGTCGAAAAGCTGTTAATTCGTTACATATTACGGAATCTATACCAGAACACATCACACAGC
This sequence comes from Dirofilaria immitis, assembly GCA_024305405.1. Taxonomy (NCBI): domain Eukaryota; kingdom Metazoa; phylum Nematoda; class Chromadorea; order Rhabditida; family Onchocercidae; genus Dirofilaria; species Dirofilaria immitis. The sequence continues at coordinate 531,495 of JAKNDB010000066.1, read as the reverse complement.
TTGATTTTATATCGTTAATTCCCAACGAACTTCGAACTGATCAACGAATTGTTATCGATTTAGTCAAACGTTTATCGGAAGCAGCCCGACATCGACAACGAATTGCTCGAGCTAATTTTATATATCGAAATGAAGCACAACGTTTATCAGAAATTTTTCGGTTAGTTATAAATAATAATATTTCGACTTTTTCAAAATATCAAAGAATGAATTTAGACTGTTCTTAATGTTATTTTTTCTCAATTCTAATTCGTTTTTTTTTCTTTTTTTTCATTTTGTTCATTTTATTGTTTTCACAGTTTTGTGCATTCCACTTTTTTCTTCATTTTTTTTTCATTTTTTTGCCATTTTGTTCATATCATTTTTCTTACTGCTCTGGGCAAGATTCTTTCGTTATATTTTAAGATTCAGGGCAATATTCGACACACAAAAACAAATAATGCACTGAAAAGGACACTTTTTTCTTTTTTTTTTTATTGAACAATTTGGACATTCAAGAAAAACTTACTCTTAAAAATGAAATCATATTTAAATGAGCGAATAGTGATAAATTATTTTTAAGTCCCATTTTGGCACAAATTGTATGACTAGAATTATTTTAAAGGAAGTCACTTTTTTTTCAAATAATTCTTCTGATCATTTATTTTCTAGTGAATGTATTCATCGTGAAGATCAATGCGTTCGACTTGCTAAGTTAATCAGCGATGTGCGTAGCGAACGGCAATGGAAAGGTAGTATGCCAAGTGTGGAATGGTTTTTGCGACGCAAAAGGGTGTTGTTTCGTCGAAAGCTGAAAAAATGGGTAAATTTGCTTTAATTTACTCTTTTTTTCCATTTTCCACTTTTTTCCTTTTTCATTTTCTCTTTTTTTCTTTTCATTTCTCTTCTTTTTTTTTCGCAAAAATTTTCGTATGCATGCCACAATTTTCATCAATTTTACGATATTCTCGCTGAACAAAATATCTCCTTGATAGTTCATCCATTATTTATTTGAAAGAACAAAAATCATTTATTTTTATTCTGATGAAAACTTATACAGAAATATGTAATCTATGGTTCACTGAATAGATCTGAAATAATTGATTAAATTTTAATAAGCTTAACTAAAACGCATCCTTTTCATAAATATGAATTTGACGAATTGGATAATCCTGCCAATCCCATGAAAATGATTTTTGCTTTTACAATTCAATCATTGTAAATAAATTTTATTTATATATAATTTCAGATTTATATTCATTTTTAGGTAATTTTTAACGCTTATTCTTTTTAATCAAATTATCTCAGAATAGAAGAATTGATATCATTAGCATGACTTTCTTTTCTATTCATTCCATTGGTTTCAAAATTAAATAATTAGTTATTGCTAGAGGAACAGCTGTAATTAAATAGATATGCTCGATATAAACTGTGAACAGTTAGTTAGAAGAAAGCAACGTTCACTCATTATATATTTTTAGTCAATAATGCTTAAGTTATTTTCAAATTTTGTTGATTGAAAACTTTACAAAAAGCTTTTGCTGATAAATTAGTTAAAAATGAGACTGCAGGATAGCTGTTATTAACGGCATTATTATATTATCCATTAATTTTGTTTTCAGATCAGCAAGCGGCTGGTCCGGCAGCTCCGAATAAGCTTAAACGCTTGCTAGAAATTTCGAAAACTTCAAATGGTGACGAGGAACGATTGAAAATACCAAAAAGTGTAAATTTTTCGTTTCCTTTTATTGTACTCTTGTTTCTTTTTTATTTTTGCATAATTGTTGGCATATATCAAAAGTAACTCTTATGTCAGTTTTTTTTGTGTGTTTCATTATATTTTTTTATTCCTGCAAGTACTTAAAATTTATTACGAATTCGTTTTGCATGATTTGTTCAATTTGTTACTTACATAAAAATGTGTAAAATTACTTACAAATGATCTTTAAACTATTAGAACTTTTTATAGAAGTAATTTAATTTCTTTTCCAATTCAGGAATTCGAATCCCCTGATGAATCTGGCAGCTATACTGATTATTTGAAACAAGTTTTTTGAATTCAACAGCCACAGATTTTGCTCTTAACGATAAGCAAGATTTGGAAGCGAAAATTGAAGCAGAAACACCAACAGGAACACCTACTGCAATGGGAAGTCCAAATGGTGTTAGCACTACCATTATCAGTACCGAAGAACTACATTTTCCAAGCAGCTCCAATTCAGAATCAGGCATGTTTTTCTTCCATTTCTTCATATAAATATGGAATTATATGATTTATGATGGAGACAAAATTTCTGTTGTTTTTTTTTCAATGATTTGCTCTTTTCTCGTTCTATTTATGTCTCATATTTAATTGTCCTGTCACTAAAACTATTTAAAGGTTGAATATAGCTTTCTGACCCATTTATATTTTTTAATTTTTATCTCAAAGCTACGGTACGGAATATCCGATTTTTTAACTTTTTATCTCAAAGTTACAATGTGGAATATCTGATAATTGAATCTGTCATTTTATATGTATTATAAAAGAAGACATTTACGTTCTATCCGTCTTCATTCTTGATTCATCAGTAAATATTTAAACTTTTTAAGATTTATGTGATGAAGCGAAATTGAAATCTTCATTTCATATTTTTGTATATTTTGCATAAACTGATCCCCAAGGTCTGGAAAGGTCTTAAAAATTTTTTGCTTTAGGTATTAACATAACACAACTATGATATCCAGATTTATGAGCTTACGAAGTTTCTTTTCATAATGTTTTTATAAAAAACTTAATGCAAATATTATAGGCTTATTGGCGAGCACGTTTACATCACAAACATTGCCGAATTCTTTGGATCGAAATATCGCAATTGAAAAATTAGAAACATATTTCAGTCGTAGTACTCGGATCAAATACGGCACTATATGCTACGATTACGGCAAGCCGCTAATCGACGTCTCGCAGAACAAGCGGTTGATTTGATCTCAACATTGAGTAGTGAAGAATGTGCGCAATTTTTAAGTGATATTGATAGTGATGGTGTTGCTGGCCTTAATTGATGATATTGATAGCGATGGTGTTTCTAGAGGCCAGAAACACCTCTATGTTTTTGCATTATGCAGATTAATTTAAAATTTTTTTTCCCTCCTCTATAAAATTTGTATCTTAGGTTGTCATATCTGAAATTTAGTCTGCATTTATTATATCAATTATTCCTTTTGCTCCAATACAATATAAGATGCCTAAAAAAGAATTCTTATGCTTTGAAAGAGGAATATTGATAGTTTGAATGCCTTCTTTATCCGTTGTAAAACATGATATTACAAAATTTGATAATTTATAAATTATCTATTGTACATGTCAAATTATAATTTACCTGTAATTGATCATTATAATATTTAATCAATACATTTATTGGATGTACATATGCGGATAAATTTATATTTTCTTTTGTAACTATAATAAGATATGAATGAAAAGATGAACAACAAAATGATACATTTTTTTCATAAAACTGTTCAACATATTACTACTATTCTATTGCGCAATATCATCAAAAGATGTTTATCAATCAGTTATCGTTCCTTTAAAATTTTTTTCGCTATCAAAAAAAAAATTCAATAAAAAGTTATAAAAATTTACATTTTAAAATAAAATCTTTTGTAGTGAATGAATTGCTAAAAAAATCTTTAATATTAGCATACAAATATTTGACCTCTTTTTAAAGAAAAATAATTTTGGAATTTAAAATTTTCATATTTTATCTTTTCTTTTTGCCTGATAAAATGCGATTAAAACATTTATATAAATTCTGTTGACATTCCATTTTAACTTAATTAACTTTCATTTTTCCTCTCGATATATCAAATTATTTCGCTTTTTTCTTTTTTAATAAAAATTGGAATAGATTGATTGAAATATACTTAAAGTTATACATATATATATATGTATGTGTGTATGTGTGTGTGTGTGTGTGTGTGTGTGTGTGTGTGTGTATTTGATGCTAACTTTCATAATAGTTTTTAATTTAAATTCAAATATTCTCAAAAATAAATTATATTTTCTTTTATAGTTTTTTTTTTTTAAATCAAAATTCGAATATTCTCGAGAATAAATTATGATAACTTATTAGTAGTCAGTTTATTCATTTGACTCTTTTTCCTCATCAAATTGATATGCAAATTTCATTTCGATTTATTTATTTATTTTTTCTTTCATTCATTTTTTCAATTTGTTCATTTTGTATTTAATGAAAAAAAAATAGAAAGAAAAATTGTTGATAATTGCCATTCAATAATTTGCTTATTTTGAAGTATTACTTACCTGTTTGAAATTCTCATATTAAAAAATTAAAAAAATATTTAAAAGAAATTTCAAATTTCATCGGTTCTTCTTGTGATCAATTATTACAGATATTGGAAATTGATTACTTATAAAATTTTGATAATTTATAAATTTAATCATATCTATCATTGTTAGTTCATCTATGAAGAATAAACAAAAAAAAAAAGGAAATAAATTGTTTAATTTTAAATAAATTATATTAATACTTGAAAAGTAAATATTGAGTCTTAAACAACAAGTCATTGGCATAATTTATTAGTTTATAATCGATATTGGAAATTAAATTTAAAAATTTTTGCTCATATATTATTTTGTAATATTTTTTTTTTTCATCTTTTTTTCAATAATAAAAGAATAAAATAAAAGGAAATTTCATTCATCTACGTATATAGATATTAGTTTAAAATAAATCAACGAACCGAATATGAATTTATCATATTAATAATTATATTTCTCAATTACTAATCCTTTTTTTTTTCTCTCGAATATTTCTTCCTTTTTATTATCTTTTTTTTTTTAAAAAAAAAAAAAGAAATGACATATTAGTTTTTCTTATTCCATTTTGATATAATTGATAAAGGATAGAAATTAAATTTATTTTGCAAAAATGATTTAAAATTAATAAATTATAAATCATCATGATGATAATATCATGATGATTTATATCGATCTTTTAAAATATATTTATTACTCATCTATCGATTAAAATCATATCTATGAATATGAAATATAAATGATATTATAATTTTATCATTTTTTCTTTTTTTTTTTATTACTTTTTTGTTTTGCAAATTTTTTTTTATTGCTTTCTTTTCAAAGCTAATTTTATTCTCTCACAAAATCAATTCTCAATTTTATTTTTTAGCAATTAATTAATATATTCATAGAAGTATTGAACTTTTGAACTTTTATATTTTTTAATTTAAAATTCGAAATACATTTTAAAAATGCTAAAAATATTTTGCTATTTTTTATGGCAATAATAAATATTATATGAATAAGTGAATAAAGTCGAGAATTGACTTCAAGAATGATAGTATCGCAATGTTTCAGAAAATACAACTATCCTTCCTTCTTTTCTTTTCCTCAGATTATTTCTAATTTTATCTATCCTTTTTTTTTTCTTCTTCCCTTTTCTCAAAATCGGATTTGATGAAATGAGAAAGTGAATGTTTTGCTTGCATTTATAATTTTTAATTTATTTTTGCTTTCTTTTTTTTTTTTTTTACCAAAATAATTGCATCATAAAAATTCTGTTATTTATAAATTTATTAGAATGTTTATTATTTAGCCTTTTTTTTTTTTATCATTCATAAAATGATAAAAAGTAAACAGAAGAAAAAATATTAGAATAAAAATGTTGAAATAATAATTATCATTTCATAGATGAATTATTCATTTTCATTATTTGATTAATCAATTAAGATCTAAATGATTAGAATGATAATATCCATTGATATTGTAATAATCATAAAATTTATCAAATTACATGGCAAGGCAGAAATTGTAAATATTTTATGCTTAATTAATTAATTTTTGTAATTTATGCTTTTATGAGAAGAATTAAGATATGATTGCATGCATAGTATGCATGCAATTTAAGAATGCAAATATATTATGCATGCAGCTTAACAATGCAAACATATCTGAAATAATAAATAGAATTAAGCCGTCCTTCCATAGCAGAAATATTTTTTCTTGCTATAATCATTTATCATATCATCTGATATACTCAACCATATCATTAGTAATCGAAATTATCATCGAAATAATGATGAAATATTGTAATTACGATTCTAACTGTAATCTACTCAATGTCCTATCATAACTGTTATTATAATGTTATTATAATGTAATCAGATATTATAGCTATAATCCTAATTATTTCCTGCAGTTAATAAACTTTAATAGGGAATATTTTTATTTTTTAATTATTAGAAATTTAAAAATTCAAATTTAAAAATATACTAATAGATCTGATAGATAAGATATTCAATCATTATCAAATACCAATATAAGCTTGAAATTTAAGCATTATGATTTCAAAATATTTAATTAAAATCATAGCTATCGAATCAAAAATATTAGTTATTATTAATTCGAAAACTTTTATCTAATTCATTTTGTGCAATTTATTTCGATGGCAATTTCGATTACTAGTAGTGATATGGTTGAGTATAACAGACGATATGATAAATGATGATAGCAAGAAAAATATTTCTGCTATGGAAGATCTATTTGTTATTTCAAAATATGTTTGCACTGTTAAGCTGAATGGATAATATATTTCTAAGATATTTCTTTTTAATTGGTAAAACAAAAACTTTACAGAATTTGTTTCAGAAATTTAAATTTAACTTATACATATTAATTTAAAATTTTAATAAATAATTTTTAAAACATATTATCATAAACGAATCGTTCCGTGTATTTTGCTTATATTAAATTGATTATTTCTGCAAATAATTAATTTGGAATTTTGAAAAATGTATTATGTTAGATCGATCATATATTCTTATTGATCATATATTCTTTATCGATCATATATTCCTTATCGATCATATATTCTTTATCGATCATATATTCCTTATCGATCATATATTCTTTATCGATCATATATTCCTTATCGATCATATATTCTTATCGATCATATATTCTTTATCGATCATATATTCTTTATCGATCATATATTCCTTATCGATCATATATTCTTATCGATCATATATTCCTTATCGATTATATATTCTTTATCGATCATATATTATTATCGATCATATATTCTTTATCGATCATATATTCCTTATCGATTATATATTCTTTATCGATCATATACTATTGTCGATCATATATTATTATCGATCATAATTTGATATTTTCTAATAAATTATGCAATATTTTCTTCAACGTATTACTTTTTCATCGTATAAGCTTTTAGTGTTTTAATTTTACAGTTGTAATTTATTTTATTTTTTTAATTTTCTTTTTTTTAAATTAAACTTTCAAAAATTTGTTACCGTACATAGTGGCGATGATTTAAACGAAAAAAGTTGAAAAAAAAAAGTAAAATGCAATTTTCAGCATTGTACTAAATTAAAAATTTCGAAAAATTCATTAGGGAATAGTTTTAAAAAAATGGAATGAAATATGTTTTTTTTTTTTCGAGAATTATTGTTTATTTTTAATATCAAGAAAAAAATGAAAAAACAATTTATATTATTCTTATGAAATGATACAATTGTTTATATTTAAGAAAGACTGAAATATTGTTATTAATATATCGTAATCAATTAATTATATTTCATTATATATTACCAATATTAGTTTATTTATTTATTGTTTAACGAATATACGTTATTTCTTTTCTCTCTCTCTCTCTCTCTCTCTCTCTCTCTCTCTCCTCTCTTTTTTTATTGATTGATGATATCAATAAAGTTTATTTTTGATGTAAAACTTTTATTTCGAGCATTTTCAAGAACAATTCAAAGATTGTCATTTTAATTTAATCATAAATTTTCAATGAAATATGATATTATATTTTTATTTATTTATAATATAATCAATTTTATTTACACTTTTTTTTCTACGACAATTTTAATTACAAATTTATGAAAGAATAAATTCAAAAATAAATGTTAAGATATTATGTATAAATTTAATTTTTGTTTATATCTATGAATTGCTATTTTACATTGATTGGATTATATTTGAAATATATAATTAAAAAGCTTATTTTCGAATATACTTAAAGTTATAAATTAAAATATCAACTTCTAATATCAATATCATTTTATCCATTAATTAATTCACTCATTAATTCATTCATTCATAATTAATTAATTAGTTCATAATTATTTTAATCCATAATTAATCAGTTAATTAATTCATAACTAATTAATTAATTCATTCATAATTAATTAATTCGTCCTCTCCTATTTTTGCTATTTCATGTTATCCTTTGAATTTCTTGTCGTACAAATATTTTCCTTTTCAATTTTTGATACGCTAACATTCAATCATCTTTTAAACTTAAATTTTAAGTTTCAATTTCTAAAATTTTTGACATTCAATTATTCATCACTTATTTGATCAATATTGATTGGATATATCACATAGTATGATTTGCATATCAGAAAATATCCACCATGAAGTCATATATGATTGGGATCCAATCTATGGATGAAAATCGAAAAACGTATCGGATGAAATAAATAATTGAATAAGTTTAATAAATTTAAAAGAAACATTCCAAATTTCTAGGATGTGACAGTATTTCTTATGATTGTTAGTAACCTTTGAACTTTATTCGTTACATATCATCTGGATCAATAAAATGTTTAAAATATTCCAATAATATTTATTGATTTTTTATTTCTTCTATTGATACGACTTATATAAAATATCAATTCTATCAGATAAATTTTTTTTTTTTTTTTTGAAGATAAATAATCATTTCTTCAATTGAAGGGGCTAAAATTGCGAAAAAAAAACAAACTGTCATTTTCTTTATTTCTTTTAATCCTTTTGCAATAAAAAGTTATTTAGTATAATTTCGTATTTTAACTTTTTTTTTCTTTTCTCTTCTAAAAATAAACAAAGATAGCTTTGCTCGTTTTATCAAAAATATCTCTCGAGAATCATTTAAATACGGGCATTTCCAATTTCATAATACAAACTTAGTTCGATCAAAATAAGCAATTTCTATTGCAATAATATTTCCTATCATAAATTATTATTAATTATTTATAATTGTAAAAAATAGAAAAAGGAAAGGAATAATTTAAAATTGAGCAAATAAAGAAAATTATTATTATTATTATTTATGAATTAAAATTTTTATTAGAAAAAAGTTAAAAACAATTTTAACAAAATATTTTATAAAAGATAAAAATTATCAATATCATTAATTAAAAGTAATAATTATTCGTTCGTTTATTGAATAAAATTTTTATTTATTAATTATTATTATTATGATTATTATTGTTTTTAGAAATATGATAATATCAAATATATATATATATATATCATTATTTTATGATAAGAATTATCATTTATTTTTTTCATTTATATTTAATACTATAAATTTTACATAGAATTTTAAATTCTTTAAAATATATTGATGTATAAAATAAAAATTACAATTTATTCATCCATGAAATAAATATAAATTTTGTTATACAAATGGCAAAAGAATTGTGAAAATTTGATTAAAATAAAATTTCAAAACTAAAAATAAAAAGAAAAATCTTTCAAAAAAATTTTTCAAATATCAATTTTTTTTCCTAATTATTTGAAATAAAATTCTTTTTTTTTTTCGTTTAATTCCTTCTTTAGTAAATGAATGTTTTAAAATAGTTTCGATGGTGAAATTTAAAATTAGAATTATAATATAGTAGTTTTTGTTGAAATAATCAATAATTAATTATTGGCTATTAAAATTCTTATTAAAATTTCTATAATACTTGGCCAAAAAAATATTAGCAAAACAACTTGACTACTATTTTTATTGAAAGCAAAAAAAAATAAATAATTTGAATTTTATGGAATCGATAAAATGAGCATAAAATGTTATATATAAGATATTGAACAGGTAAGAAAATAGGTAAGAAAGTTGGAAAACATGCATAAGAGTGCATATTTCTTTATTAAATAAAAATTTCATTTTTTTTTTTTTTGATAAATAAGAAATATTGAAAAGTATTGATGTACAATATATACATATATATTTATATATATATATTTTTTTGGATGAAAAATATCGAGAATTTATTTTTGCTTAAATGATAGCATAAGATGAATTGGTTTTAATTTTAGTCTTTAAGTGTTTAAGTACTTAACAATTTTTATATTTTTGTATTATTTCTCAAGAATTATTGCTTATATTTTCAATAATGATTATTGAGAAATTTTTTTATTTTATTATTAAAAAAAAATTATTATTTTTGCCACTTTTTTTTTGCTATAAAATGAAGCTAATTATTTTTAATATTTTTCTAAATTTTTTCTTTTATATACGTAATAATTAATGAATAAATTCAATTCCATTCATTTCCAATTAATTCAAATATGAATTGTTTCAAATATTTTTATTTTATATTTTAAACTTTAAATGAAATAAATTATAAAATTATTGTAGCAAAATGTTAATTTAATCAATAATTATAAATAAAATTACATATTTATAATAGAATGCAGTTGATATGATAAGATTAAAACTTTAGAAGACAAAAGAACTTTGAATTTAATATGAAATGATAAGAAATGAAAGTAACAAATATGCATAACATTTAGAAAATTATAAAATATTCAAAATTTTTTTATTAATTTATTTATCTTTTTTTTGCTATTACGACCAAATTTTTTTCTTGCCATTATCACTAATGCTATCACTATCAATAAAAAAAAAATTATCTAATGTCGCCATTATCACTACAATCATCATTATTATAATCATCATTTACCAGCATATTTTTTGTTTAACGAGGAAAAAATTAATGATTTATAAATATTTTAAATAATTGATCAATAATTGAAAATAAAGTTTGAACATCTATCAAGAGTTGGTATCAAATGAATCGAATAATTGATTTCTTATCAAAGCTTATCATTTATTTATCTATTTATATTATTGAATGAATATTTAATTCTAAAATATTCATTAGTAATTCCATTGATTTAACTTATTTATTTTGTTTGTTATTCATGAAACTCCAAAAAATACGCTTCAGTGATACTTCGATGGTTATAATCGTATTTCAATATGGCATATCTTGGACAAATATATTCTTCTAGGCTTATTTTTTTTAGGCTGATATTTTAGTCACCAAAATAGCTGTTTTTTTTTTTTTTTTTTTTTTTTTTTTACAGTATATTGATCGGTTTTCAAGTTTTCCTATATTTCCAAATTTTTTTAATTTTCCCTTTTCTTTTGCACATTTCTTAAGATTTCTTTCCTTTGGATTAATTTAATACTTAACAAATCCTACAGGATTTTTACAACCACATGTTTCATTCTCATTCTCGAAATTAAAATATTGAAAATGAAAGCATAGAATCGATCAAATAACATTTGTGGGTAAAAAAAAAAAAAAACATATTACATTTAATGGCATAAATTATTTTTGTTGATAAAACAATTTAGTCAATTTGCTTAATTTTAAATAATCAATCATTTAACAAATTTTTTTTTTGTTTTAAAATAAAATATCAGCAATAGTTATTTCAAAAAAAAAAATTTTATTTTATAATTTAATTGTCCAATATGTAACATTAATTTTAGTAAATAATAAGAAATAAACAATTTTACATAAATATTTTATGATATTAAATTTTTGAATGTATATATTTTATATTAATTATTATCGAATTATTAATATGAAATTAGTTTCAAACATTTTAATTCATTTTATATTATTTTTATTTGTGTTTTTCTTTTTTTTTTTTGATATAAATTATATTAAAAATTAAATTAAATTTAAATTATTTCATTGATATTTTATTCAAAAGCTATTTTGAATAAAAATAATTTTTATTCAAAATAATTAATTACTTACAAATTATACATTTATTACAAATATGAAATATTTGAATTATTCTTTAAATCTAAAAATAAAATTTAACAATTATATTGAAATATTATAATCTCTTTTATTTATTTTGCATTCTTTGTCTTCTTCGCTTTCTCTCTCTCTCTTTGTTATTGAAAATAATGAAAAAAAAAAAAAACTTGAGGAAAATAGGAATTTGTTGAAGTAGCATAAAATGAGAAATAGTATTTTCATTTCCTTTAATAACATGGTACCATAATATTTTTCCACATTTTTTATTTTATGATTCATGTTTAAAGAATTATTTAAGTGGAATTAATAATTTATATTAGTGTATGTAAAAAAATATCGACTTAATTGTACCGTAATATCATATAATCAATGGATTGATTTGATAACGGGAAAAAAATACGAAAAACGGAAATTGCTGAAAATCTTAAAAATATGATGCAATATTTAAATATAGTTAATAACTAATAAAAATATCTTAATTTATCTTTTCTTTTCTCTCACTAAAATTATAGCGAAAAAATGATAATATATTTATACGTTTTAATATTGTAAACTTTTTTTTAAATTATTTTTTCAATTAATTTTTCAATTTTTAATTATTAATCTACCAATATATATAATAGAGAGAAAATCTATAATCTGAAATCTATCTTTTTTGGTATGAATATATTATAAATTGTATTGCGTCGTACTGTAGAATGATACCATAATTTAAATATCGTATGATGACGTATTTATTTGAAAAAATAAGTAAATTGCTTGAAATGATTTATGCAAAAACATTTCTATTCGGATAATTATCGAAAACTAATCATCATATATATGATAACATTAAAAATAAAATTATAGGAATACTTAAAACTAATAAAAACTAGAGGATATAATAAATAATTATCAATAAAAGTGATATCAGAATACCATTTCATGTTTGACTAAATTGATATATTCGTCATTTCTATTTATTTTTATCGAACTTGAAACCTTATGGATGGTATTGTTATAAAATAAATTAGAATTTGATAGCTCATTTAATTAATTTCTTACTGAGGAATTTAATTTTTAATTAGCTAATTATTTATCATGTACAGCATTATTTTTTTTTTCAAATTATTTTGCTATAATTCATCCGTCTATGATATAATTTTATGATAAGAAAAAAAAATTTATCGTTAATGCTACAATATGATTTAGATAACTAATTGTTCGTTTTTTTGATAATTAGTGCTTTAAAAGAAATTTAAAATTTATGATTAAATGCTGTAATTTAGCTTAGATTATTGATCATTTTGTGATTAACGCTATATTCTGGTCTTAAAAAAATGACCTAAAAATGACTTAAAATTTATGATTAATATGAAAATTTCACTTAGATTATTATTTGATAAATTATAACTAAAAAAAAAAAAGTAAATGAATAGTTTGAAAAACGAGTATATAAATGGTATAATTATGAAATAAGAATAAATATAAAATTTCAGACTTATCGATTTAATTACAAAATTTGAAATTTTATTTTAATTAATTTTATTTCAGAATAATCTGATAGGAAATCATCATACAAGCGTGAATGATACGTTAATAAATGGATTCAGTTAATAATTCAGTTTGTAGTATTTTAACTATAAATGATGGTTACTGTAATGGTTTACCTGTATGTGGATACTGTTATAATTTTAATGCAACATTTGAATTTACCAAAAATTACGAATTGTATAATATGGTATGATTCAATTACAAATTTATTACTGATATTTGATAAGAATTAATTGTAATAACTGATAGAAATTTTTATATTTAAATGATCATAAAATGTGGTTTTGATAAATTGATTGAATTAGTATAATAAATTATATCAGATTAATTGCATAATCATAGTGCTAAAAGAGAAATTAACAAATCCTGATAGCGTAATTATAATTAATTACGATATTTAAATAGTCGATTATATTTAAATCAAAATAAAGCAACTATTAAAACTATTATTTGGGAAAAATTTTCTTAAATAAATTATTCTTCCGATATCTGTAGTTATCATAATAATGAATAATGATTTAATCATAATTAAAAGATAAAAAGAATTGATTAATAATCATAACTAATTCACTTCATTACTATATACTACGTTCTTTATAGCTATGAAAAAAGAAATTTATAATATGATAAAACATAAATGTATGTTTAAACTTACGCGTAAAAAATAACTTAAAAATTCGACGACATAATGCAAACTTTCATTTCATTCTTTAAAGATTATTTTTATTTCTTTTTTTTACATATTTTATAGATGATTATTAGAATATTGTTACCAATAATTGGATTATTTGGTTTATGTGGTAATGGTATTTCAGCTTTTATTTATAGTCGAAAATCTATGCGAAGGTTTATTTTATGTTTTTTTTTTTTTTTTTAAGAAAAAGAGACATATAATTCTTTTTTAATTTTATTTATAAAATTAATTTAAAACTTATTCGAATTGTAAGAAATGATGAAATTTGACAGATTGAATTTAGAAGTTTTAAAATGAAAATTGAAATTTCGACAAATACAATTAATAAAATAATGAAAAATAGAAAAAATAATCAGTACAAACTAAAGACGAAATAATATCGTGTTTTTCATTATGATCATTAAATAATAATCATAATATCGTATTTTTCATTATGATCATTAAATAATAATTATTATAAACTATATCAGTCAAAGTATTGCTATCTAATTTAACTTATTCAATCAATAATTCTTATTTGTTCAAATAAATCAAATACCAAATAATTTTTTGAATTTAAATTTCATCATTTCTTGTTCTTATTTATATTTCTAATGATGGAAATTTTATATCAATAATTTCTATAAGTTTATTTTTATTTCGAATACAATATGATTAATTTAACAGTTCGATGAATATTTACTTATGCGCATTAGCAATATCTGATATAATTATCATACTTGCCGCATTTTTGCTATTTTTAATTGAAAATTTACGATACAAATCGCTGCTAATATCAAATATTTTCGCAATACTTACACCATTAACATTCCCGCTTGGTCTTACTGCTCAATCTTCATCGGTATTTTTGACCGTATTATCAGCTATTGATTGTTTTATAAGGATTTATTCGAATCGTAATTGCAAGCGACGATTCTGTAATACATCAACTGCTATTAAGGTTAATATTGATTGTTAATTATTTTAAAGTAATATAATTATCTGATTATACTTGCTTCCTAAGTATAAATGATAATAATAGATCTATTTCCAATTAATTAATTATTAATAAAACAAGAAATATTTGCAATAAAGTAAAATAGCTAAATAGATATTCATCTTCGCTTTTTTCGTAAAATAATTTATTTTTAATCTAAATTTAATTAATAATCGGTAAAAGAGAAAGAGATGATATTGAAATTAAAAAATGGAAATAAAAAAATTAAACCAAAAGCTACAAAAAAATTTTGATATTTCTATGTAACCAATTATTTTAAAAAGCATTACCAAAATTAAAAAAAAAAATAAATTACAACAAAAATTAAAGATTTCAGGTTGTTGGAATGAGTTCCATCTTAGCAATATTTTACAATAGTCCGCATATATTTGAAATTAATATTGTAAATTGCTGGAATATTGGATATGCCGAAGAAAGTATTGATGTATGTCCAACAGATCTACGACAAAATGAAGTATGCAAATAATTTTAATACAAAACGAAACATTCGTTGCATATGAAAGAATCAAATTAATAGTTTTAATTTAATTAGCTTAAATTAAATAAGTCTTGCTATTTTTATCTCATTCAATTTCCATCTTTATGATGATTCTAATTTAATATGTTGAATTTATTATATTTGAATTAGCCTATATGATGATGGCTATTTAATTCATTTTTTCTAATATTTTCATCCACTTATATTTTTATTTTCGATTTCATTTTTTTGTAATTAAATTTATTAAAATTTCTCTTTGGTATTTTCCAATCAAAATATTCTATTATTAAACAAATAATAATTTAATATCTTTTGTTAATACTTTTTATAAGTTATACGATTGACAAAAATATTATGCGATTTTTAATAATTACAATTAATTTGTTATTAATAAATTTGGAAATTAATTAATTAATAATTCTATGTAAAACTGAAAATGAAAAATAATCATTTCCAATGATTGCTATTTAAATGATAGAAGAATTCGATTTTTTGCCACCACAGAATATTTCGGATAATAAAAGATTCTGAGAGAAAAAAAAAAAAAAATTGCAGTTATATTTAACGGTATATTATGCATGGATGTATACGGTGATAATGGCTATTGGTCCGGTCTTAATACTTATTATACTTAATTCAGCAATAATTATTGCATTACGGAATACATTATCTGTTTCTGGTGATTCCGATATTATCACACTTGTTGTTGTTGTTTGCCTTTTTATCACATGCAATATTTTGGTAAATTTTATTTTTGATAACTGAAAATAACTTCATCATCTATTAAACTTAGTATCATATCTAACAGTAAATATATTAATTAGATTACTGCAAGCTATGAATAAATTATTAATTTAACATAGACAGTTTCTAGTTTCTAAAAATGCTAAGCTGGTAATTAATTATTTAAAGAATTGCATTACTAAAACTAATAAAATTAAAAAAAAAAATTAATAATCGTTTTTAAGTAAGAACTTATCGGTGTATTCAATAAAATAAAATATTTGAAATGCCAAATCAAAATAAGATAATAACAACTAATAAATAATATTTTTTTTTAGTTATTATAATTCATCTAATTTGTGGGAAAATTCAGCAATCAAAGAAAACAAAATTAGATAGGAAAAATTTTTTTATTTAATCTTTATTTTTTTCCAGCCATTAACAGTTAATTTATTGGAATTGATATCTGGTTATGTAAATTCATACTTAATCGATTTATCAAATTTCATGGTTGTCCTTAATTCCTCTTGCAACTTTCTCATTTATTTCGCATTTGGAAGTCGATTTCGGAAAATTTTCAAAGAATACATTGCAATAATTTTTATCGGCAATCAGCACATAAAATTATTGTAACAATATAAAATGATAAGCATAAATGGAATTATTCAAATGAATGGTTAATTATTTTTCAAATATTATTTTTATTTCACTTTTTCTTAAAATTAATCTTTTAAAAAAAGTATTTTTAAAATAAAATTTTAGGAAATTACAGTTTCATATGTTTCATAAAAGATTTGAACTAAATGAAAAATTTGAACTATTTGCAAATAGAACAAATTGAACTATTGATAGTTTAATATTGTTAAAACAAAATTGATTAAATTTTGATCTGTAATTTTTGCAACCTTGCATGAACTTCTACTTTTAATTTTTGATTAACAAGAAAAAAATTAATTGAACAGATCAAGTCTTAACTTTTAAAGACGAACAAGCCTTTACGCACATGCTTGTTCACTAAGTTATAATAAATCTATAAATGCTACAATGGCTAATTGATTCTGCAATTTAAAATGGATTAGATTTTTCAAATATAAGCAACAAATTAATTTCAGAGTATTCATCGATACGCTAATTATCAGTGAATGATAATTGTGTACCTCAAAAGAAATTTATCACTTCAAAGTTATGCAATGAATATTCAGTTGCGGGAAAACTAACAATATAATAATTATGCTGTATAATATAATAATTTTTTTCGTTGGATAGTATAATAGTAAAATTAATATTTGGAAATTTTTTAAATTAAAATTTTTCATTATTTATTTTATCAATCCGTGCCATCTATAACTATCATCAGAATTTTAGAAAAATTTTCATCAGATTCAACATGCTTTCATTGATAAAATAAATGCAGTAGGAAATAAATATATTTGGGAAATAAATATATTTTTGCCTATTTTCCCTTTTCTTTTGTTTCATCAAAATTACTGAATCTATATGGCTTTCTTCATTACATACTTTTTGCTAATTTCATCGTAACATTTGCTGCAAATAAGTGATATTGAATATAAAATTGCAAAAATCATGATTTTTATTTTGAATAGTGATAAAGGTAGGAAATGTAAAGATGATATGAAGTACCACAAGATTTGGTTCATTAATTGCATATTTATACATTATTGATAAAAAAAAACAAATTTGCATACCGAATTAAACATCATTAATGTAGAATAAAAATGAAGAACTCAAGATATCAGTTTTGTGGCAAAAAAAAAAAACGAATAGACTCAATAAGAAATTTCTAAGAAAATGTTTATTATTAAAATGCAAAAATGAAATACTAAAAATTTCTTAATTTTAAAAATTAACATTTTCACTCTCGCAATTTCCATAACTTTTTTTTTTAATATCATCCATTACTGAAAGAAACATCGAAGTAAGCTAGGAAGGTGCTTATAGTATTGAGATGATCTGGTTAATTTTGAAATTTCTAATTGATATTGCCAAAAATCGGAAATGAATTAAATTAAAATTGGAGATGGATGTTTGAACAAATGAAATATTCACGTCGATAGGTATGTATTTCGATCTGTTTGATTTAGAGAAACTGTATGAAAAATTTTTGCTCGCTAATGTCATATGCTGCCAATTTATAGTTTTCCTGACATATTATCTCCCGTACAGGAAAAATGATTTCTACATCAATTACCAATTCCAATACCAACAATAAAAAATATTCATTATATTATGACTATACTATTGATATTTCGTTATTATTTTGTACGGCGTAGTTGTCAGGTACAAAATTCACCGTAACAATTATTTTCATTTACATGCCTGCCCATTCCTGCTCTATTCCTTTTCACTACGAATTTTTTGTGTCCGATATGAAATAATTTCATAAGCTTTTATTGCTTACATTTTTTGACGAATTTATTATCGAATAAAAATTATAACCATCAATTAATTACATCCGGGATCCAATTGGAGACGACGAAATAATAAAAATTATTTCCTTAGCTTATCTCGCGGCACAATGAAAAAAATAATTTTTCTACACAGAGCAATAGAAATTTTTTTAATTTTTATTTCGTTGTTCTAGACTTCCAGGGTGGTTTGAAATTACTGAATAAATAATTGACAGTTGCAGCATGTTGGTACCATACTAATATCTTAAAAATCGGGATGAAGTTGAACGAATTTATTTGTTAAATTTTTGCATGCTATTAAGTTATGATTTGCTTTATAGCCAGCATTAGAAATTGTTTGCCTCCGTTTTATTTATTCGGAAGTTTTGTTGTATTCTTTATTATAAATTAAATTTGGGATTAATTGTAATAATTCAGAATTCACAATGCAAAAATACAGTTATTTCTGAGATTAACTCAATACAGTAGTGTATAAAGAACTGAACAAACAATAATATATTCATAAATATCATTTTTATCAAACAGTTCCAAAAATCTTGACATTTTCTTTAAAATATAGAATTTTTTAGGAAAAATTTTAATTTTATTTTAAAACAGTTGAAGATTAATATATTAAATAAAAAGTTAATAACTGAGCATATTGCTGGGAATCAATTCAGTAATTAACAATCTGGATTGAAAATAGGAAAAATCAAATCTGAAATCAAAATATGCCAAACAGATCTAACACGCGATCGCTCATCGAAATTCGAAAAATCACTCATCATATATGATCACCGAATAATCCATCAAAGTCGATCACCGAATAATCCATCAAAATAAATAAATGATCACCGAAATAAATGAATGATCATCGAAGTAAATTCAAGTAGCAAAATACCATTAACAAATTCTTGAAGTTCCAGACGAAAAACTAGATGCACTATCATTAATTTCCACTGCCTGTCAGTAATTCTTATCCATTAAAGTTATTCTTACCACATTTTTTTCAGAATGCTATTATTTAATCGAAATTCGAATTAGTCGTTGAAGTGATCGAAGAATAAAAATATTTCCCGACAGTAATATTTTCAGATTAAACTAATTCAATAAAATATATACCTTTAACTAATTACCACTTGTTCAAATAATCCATTTAGACATTATCATATTATGTATTCCATATCGCATATTCCTCATTCCTTCTATTTTTCCATATTATTCCTTATTCCTAATTTTATTTGTTATCAACAATCATTTTGTGAGGAAGTGTTCCATATCGCATATTCCTCATTCCTTCTATTTTCCATATTATTCCTTATTTCTAATTTTATTTGTTATCAACAATCATTTTGTGAGGAAGTGAGTTTATAAATGGAATATTTTGATAGTGCAATGAAAAAGATTCACGATAACTTTTTATTTGGCATAATACAATAAAAGATAGTTTATAAATGGAGTATTTTGATAGTGCAATGAAAAAGATTCACGATAACTTTTTATTTGGCACAATAGAATAAAAGGTATTATAATAATTGAAATATAATATAAAATAAAGTACTAAGAATAACTACTCATGAAATAGCTGAAGGCAGCGAATGGTTTTCAACAGGAAAGATCGCTTTTATAATGAAAATGATTTTTAAAAGCTATATTACATGGCTGTTTGATGGAAAGTATTTTATACATTGTACATAGACTTTCTATATTGTCAAAAATATATTTGCATGTGAATTATTTTACGATATTTTATTATTGAAGATAAGCTTGGTCAGGTCACTTCAGAACAATTTCTAAAATGATTCACAAAAGACACATTTCTCTGTCATTTTAGTGATTAAAGTATTTCTAAGAATTCCTAAAAGGACAATCAATCTTTTTCGAAAAGAACTAATATCGGATAAAATTTTTTCGCATTGAAAGGAAGCTATTTTATTGAGCAATCCAGCATCAATATTTTTTCTTTTCCATGAAATTTCCAATTTCCCAACCTATATCTTCCTTTTTTTTCTATTCAGTTGAGAAATTTTGACATAATTTTTGAACTTCTGGCTTACTATTCGGAAGTTAAAATTAGAACATGGATTCTAGAATTTTGAAAGTTTTCCGAACTCATAAAGTAACAAAAATTGGTCAAAAAATGAAAAAAAATTTCAATAAATTTTCAAAACTAGCTAAAATTCGACGAGAAACTCATTTTTATGATGACAACTCTTGCAGAGCAAAAGAGCATTAATGACAAGATTAAAGTCTTTTTATTTCTGAAATCGTCCATATTGGCCAATTTTTTCAATCCATTCATATAATTATATTCGTTTTGTTTTCTGATAAATAATAGCAATCTTTGATTATAATCTTGTTGGATGACAAAATTTAAAAATCATATTTTGTGACTTTAATCCGACCTCAGTAAGTGAAAAATATTTGAAATAATTAAACAAACGCAAGATCTAATAAATTTTTCCAATAAGCGATTACTTCCAAAAGTTAGTGCTTCAATCAATGTGGTAAGTTTGATTTGGCATAGTAATTAAAAATTAATATTTTCGAGATAAAAAAATTTTTATCTCGAAATAAAATTATCGTTTAATACTTGTATCAATCAAAATAATGTAGTTTTCTCCACATTACCAACAATAATAGCTGGAAGTGAGAGTACAACTGTCACTCGCGAATTCATAAAGTTCAAAAATAGATTTAATTGTAAGCCTTTTAACTATAGCAATGATGAAATATACTTTGAAATCTGGAATTTCTATAGCCATTAAAGCATTTAATATTTTTTTTCAATAACGAGCAAAAAAAGAAACAATAAGTATAACATTAAAATGGATACCATTTAATTTAAATAAGATGATAATCAAACATTAAAATGTAAATGATATGATTGATAGGTGAATAAAGTGAAAAGTAATTTCTAATTTCTGAGCGAATAAAATATTAGACATTTCCAAACTCTTGAATCTAATTATTACAGCAATATTACTGATAATATCCACGAATATATCAAACATACTATGGAGCGAAAAGTATTTTAAACGATTAAAAATTAAAAATGATTAACTCTACGAGTAGAGGCAGAAAGGAACGAAAACATTTTTTATGTTTATTTGTTACAAAATTTAACAAATAATAGTAAATAAATTAAATTGATTTATCCATAAATTATTTATTTGCTAAGTAATTATGCAATAACTTAATAACTTGAAATATTTCAGACTGATATGTTCATTAAAATACAAGTAATTGCATTGGAGTGATTAATGCGAAACATTTCTATTTTAAGCAAATTCAAGATAATTACCACTAAAAAAATTTTCTGCCGGCATTTAGCTAAATCTTTTTATTTTTCATTTTTTAAAAATGGTCGTGTTTCTTTTTTTCCATTCCTTTTTAAAAAAATGATAACGGATTTCACTTTCGTCGAGAAATGCAAACTGTTTCTTGTAAACGAATAAACCTGTTGTTGAACTTTCTTGTCAAAGATCTGTGACAATTGGATTGATGCCAATAAGAAATACCTTAAATTTGTTACTTAATATTGCGTCATGAGAACAGGAAAAAAGCCCTGCAGCCAAATGATCTTTTTATTTCCATGATCATCAATTTTTCGTTGCTGAAAAATTTTTAAATTGGATTGATAAAATTTCAAACATATTTTAAAATACTTCCTGTTGTGACAATTACACCAGAAATTTCAATGCATAGTGTAACAATAACGATTCAGTACTTAGTCAATTAAATTCTAATCAATACTTCAGTTAATCAAATAATTAGTAAAGAATTATGATACTTGAAAATCAATTTTAAAATCATGTATTTGCTGTAGTGCAAAAATAAACTAAAGCTTTTTGAGCTAACTAAAAAAACAACAAATAACAATACTCATTTGAATAATTTGTAAATTAAGTTTAATACATAATAATAGATTATTGCAACTCAAATAAAATTGTGTTACAGCAATTTTGAAAATATGTATGATATTGCCTTATAGCAATATTTTTTAACATTCTTCCAAGAATTTAAGAGGAGGGACAATTTATGCTAACTTTTCAATAATCAATCTAACAAAAAAAAAAAAGAAAACGAAATTGGAGCAAAAAGGAAGTGATAAAAACAAGTTCTTATCATTGCTTATAAATATCTTGCATTTTTCAAGAGATGAGATCACCAGAACTAGAAAAAGCGAATCATTCCCTTCGTTGCTGGATTATCATTTTTGTTCCTCATTTTTTGAATAGTGATTATCAATTATTAAAATATTAGTAGTTTTAATCAACGTTCTACTAAAAATTATAGTGATAAAATATAATGCAATAACATTTATTGGCATTATATCAATCGTGCGCTATAACACTAACAAAGGAACAATAATAACAATTATCATTGTTAACAAATGATCATCTTGAAACTTCATATGAATAATAGCAAAAATTAATAATAACGGTAAAAGCAATAATACACGTTGTAATATAAACAGTACAGTGCTCAATAGGAGTGATTAATCAATTAATAATAATTTAAATTTAGCAACGAATGAATTGATGATAATACTATACGAAGAGTATTATTAGTAGCGATAATAATAATATAATATTTAATTTTGATAAAAGTTTGTTGTCATCTAAACATTTATCCTATCATTAAATGTATTGATATTTTAATTATATAAGGATAATAAATGATGCTACTTGGTACGTCTTAATTAATATTTGAGAATGAACTTAATTATAATATTTTGTTATTTTAATTATATAAGGATAATAAATGATGCTACTTGGTACGTCTTAATTAGTATTTGAGAATGAACTTAATTATAATATTTTGTTATTTAGATCAACAAACTAAAAATTCTATTATGTCTCTCGAAGATGTCATGAAATGATTGGCACCTAGGTTTATTGGATCGGAAGTTGCTAACATTGATAACAAAGAGAAATTGTCCCACCACTTAGAGATAGATCGTTAAGATCACTTCTTCTGGGAGGACCGAAATATTTCGCTCTTGCTGATTATGAGAGCTCGACTGCAAACCAACCGTTTACCACTGAGCCTTACTGAGCAATCTCCAAAAATCCTTTGATTAGCAACACATTATCTGTATGACTTTGGTAGGGCAAGATATAGGCGAAACTAATCATATGAATTACATGAGATAAGGAAATATGACTATCTAGACATGCATGGAATAAATCAATGATATATCATATCATATAGAAAAGGGCGAAACCGATCGGAAAAAGAGGATCCATATTTTCTCGTATTTGGATACACATTCGCTGATATACATAAGATAAAGGAAGCAAACATCATATAATGATATAATGGCGGTAAAAAAATGTTTATAAACGATGGCAATTGATAATATTTGATAATGAATAATATATGGCAGAAAAAAGGTTGCAGAAAAATCTTGCAAAAAAAAAATTAATTTAAAACTAAATATACTTTTAAAAAATTTATTAACTAATTCAAGTAAATAGCAATCTAATCATTATTTGTAAAAATTTTGTACCTTGAAATATATTATTTATCTATCTTGCTATTTACTTGAACTAGTTATTAAATTTTTTCAAAAGTATACTTAGTTTTAAATTAGATTAAATTTGTACTTATCTACCTTGCAATATATTATTTAAACATACAACATAATTTAATTCTTATCTGTTTTTGTTAAACTTATACGAGTTTAAAAATTAATGACGATACTTGTTATCATTTATTTGTTTTTAAATCATTTTCATTACTCTTCTTGCTGGAAATATGATAAAGTTTAATGTCGAAATTAGCTTGCAACAATTTTTTCTTCGGTTATAATACAACAGTTGCATTCTCATTTTATTTAATCATATCATTCAATCATATCCTCTTATTGAATTAAAAGTTCGAAAAATTATTGCAAAACCATGGGCTACTATATTATTAATTATATCTCTTTCAAATGAGAGTGAAATAAGAAAATTGAATTTCTTGAAAGATTACAGGGAAGGAGTGAATTGTTAAATTTATTCATCCTTCAATTATTCTGTGGTAATCAAACATCGCTTACTAAAAATATGTTGTAGAAATACACCTAGGTAGGTATACAGTAGACAGATTTGTGTGGCCTATCTATGTTTTAGAGATAATTATACCGAATGCATATCATTATTAGTATCACAGAAATACTGATTTGCTTTCATTTCAGCAATGATGTTATATTTCTGGGTCATAGCTGCTGTCGCTAGTATTGCATCTGCTGGTTGCGGTATTAAGCGACCATATACAAGACGACCATGTCGGGTATTAACAATTCAGGCATCTCCATTGTCGATGGAGGAATCGCAACAATTAGAGTCACCGCGACAGGTACGGCGACCAGAACCACAACCAGAACCGCGACAACCATCAATAATTCATCCACCGCCACTTGAACATACTAAATGTCCACGACCACCACCTTGTCCATCACCTCCACCGCCACCACCATGTCCGGTACGATCTTGTCCTACTCCGCCACCACCAGTACCTTGTCCATCATGTCCAACACTACCACCTCCAGTTGTTTGTCCATCACCACCCCCATGTCCACCACCTCCACCGCCACCATCGTGTCCAACTCCACCGCCACCAAAGCCATGTCCACCTCCGCCGCCTCCACCACCACCTCCTACTTGCCCACCATTATCCTGTCCTGCTCCACCCCTCCACCTCCGTGTCCAAAACCTCCACCACCAGTACCTTGCCCACCTCCACCACCACCAAAACCATGTCCACCTCCACCACCTCAAGTCTCTTGTCCACCAAGAATCCCATGTACAACACCTCCGCCGCCACCACCATGTCCACCTATACCACCAGTAAAAAATGTCCACCCCCACCCACTTGCCCACAAAAACTTGTCCTCCTCCGCCACCTCCACCTCCATGCCCGAAACCTCCACCGCCAGTTTGTCCAACGCCACAGTCAACTCTTCCATCTGTAACAATATCACCGAAAACCTCACCACTTCCATCAAAATCTCTAGCATTGCGTGATCATGTAAGTGCCACCATTCAATAAGCATATTAGTTGACTTTCATATAAGATCAAAAATAAATTCTTATTCAATTCAAAATTAAATTTCATTTTAATATCATTTCGAAATTTTTAAATCTACTAGGTTCAAACAATAATCTGTTTGAGAATCGAAATTATAAAAATTAGTCATATTAGTATAATCTTTTTAAGCACTTATTCCATTTTTGTAATACTCAATAAAAAGACACAATTGCATTTATACGTTCAGATTATTATTGATATAATAGCACTAAAAGTATTCCATTAAACAGAAATAAATTTTTGAATCTCACTGATTGTTTCTTAGAGTTAATGACAGAATCAATGAAGAATCATTACTTTATATACTCTTAAAACTCCGCTTATTTTTTTTTCATTTTGTTCCTAATTCTTTACTGTATTTCTAAGATTTTAAACGGAGTCAAAAAATTAATGAGAATCCGAAACTTTCAAGTAAATCTCGTAGACTTGCTTGTAATAATAAAATTACTGCCAATAAAATAAATATATATATATATAAGCCGTTTATGTATGTATGGCTTATAAATATATTATGCTGAGGCCTTACTGGCTCATCACTTGGCTCTTATTTACAAAACGAAACGTAAAAATCAGTGGTATCGTAAAAATTAGTAATAGCAATTAAACAACTAATCTAAACAATGTTAATATTAGTAAAACTTATTTGTAATTGAAATTGTGAAGAATTGGGAAGATCTGTTTTATTTATCAAATATAATCAATAAAATGACAAAACAAACAATACAACAATAGTAATGTAAAAGTCACATTTGCTATTAAAATAGTGATAGATTTTAATCATATTAATTAAACCATGCATGATTTAGTTAAGTTCTGAATCAGGGATTGAATTATTCGATTTGCTGGAATTATCAATTTTATCAACTAATATTATTGCATAATTTATTAAGGAAATTATTAACGACTCGCGCTCTTCACTATGCGATCAGAAAGAAGATGGCTCAGTATGCAGTCAGAAGCAATTTTTCTATTTATGCCTAATTTGTGAATAAATCGTTATTTTAAAATAAGACATGAAAGTGTGATGACGAATTTGATGACAAATGAATCGAACAGCAAGAAGTTATGATACGATCATATAAATTCAATCGCTTGTACAAAAGTTTTATCTTTTTTATAGTATCAAATTTTCCTAGTGATTTGAAGACGACTTTTATGATTTATTCAGAATATAATGCAGTGTGTATTTTTGATTGTACTAATAATATTTTATATTTCGATTTTTTTAGGCCTTTAAATTTAATTTAAGAATATTTTGCACTTAGAATCATAAGTTGAAATTAATTGTACTCGATGCATTTATATATTTTCTCGTATGAATGAATTAATATTTCAAAATATTTTAATATCTACTGCAAACCAAAATATCAGCCATCCATTGCTTAATACAACATTTTCAATAATTCTCAAATAACATTTCGAATTTGTAGTCGTTCACAAGATAACATTCTTCTTTGAAAATTTCGTTTTTGTAAAAAACACTAAAACAGTTGCTAAATAATTGTTAAGGAATGGAAAATCAAGTTTGGTTACATAAAAAAAGATGACATTGCTTAAGGAAATAAAAAACTTAATTCATTTTTTACAAAAACTAAAATTTTCTTAAATAATTAGCATAACTAAAAATTTTATAATTAGCAACGATTATTTTTCTTCCTTATCGTTGATATGAGTAAATACCGATTTAATCAAATTAAATATTTGCATTTTTGAAACGAATCGCATAAATAATAACTTAAAAAAACATATTTGTTAAATTTATTTTCTTTGTAAAAATATGAACTAACTGTTAAAAACTGTTAAAAGATATGCATTGTAATACATCTTCGTTTATATATATATATATCAATTTGATAGATTACATCTATGCATACCTATCCATATATTTATTTGCAAACTGATAAGAGGATATGCCGAATTATGTCCTAAGGTAATATGCAATAATTAGTTGCATGACAAGTTTCCCATGTATATTCAAAAAAAAAGAAAAAAAACATTTCTTAAATTTTATAAAATTTTTAAGAGAAGTATAAGATCAGTGATATTTTCGCTATAAAGAAAGAATTAAAAAATAATAAATAAATAAAATTTTTATAATTTATGAAAAATGGACGAATAATCGGAGCATCAAATGATAATAATAATAACATATAGGCCTTCATGAAAGCAATAGTAATTTCGATTCATCCATTTCTACATTTATTTATATGTTTAATTTATACATAAAGTACTAAAGATTTCATTTTGACTATATATAAATGGCAGACAATGCTATTAACGAAGAAAAAAATATATATTTGAAGATGAAGAGCAAAGTTGAAATATGTATATAAGATTTGTAATATGTTGTTAGAATTAACAAACATATTTAAGACATTCAGGATATATCAATCAACGCATTTATTTACTAAATAAAATAAGATCAAATGAAATTAATTTCATATATCTTCTCATACTAATACATTAAGATGAAAATTTTACACTTATTTATTTATTTGTCAAGTAAAATAAGATCAATGAAAATATATTTCCTACATCTTGTTGTTTTACTAAACATATTAAAAAATGTTTTTGAAGTAAGAATTTCAGAATCTTAAATTTCGAAGTTTTAAAATTTTAAAATGAAATTTTATTTACTATAGAATTTTATGAAAAGATATAATAATGTTTGATGACTAATAAAACTATTAGAACTAATATAAATGTTTATTTCGACAATATTATTATTAGATATTATTTGCAGCTAAACAAACTAAACAAACTATTATCCTCCTTTCTCATATCTCCTATCATCTAACTTTAACCACCGATCTTTTTCATCAGTTCATTTTCCCAAAAGAGAAATTTTAAAAAGAAATGATATAAAATTACTTAAATAATATAAAAATAATCACACTTGTATATGGATTAAAATTTGTATATGATTGTTTCTGTTTTAATCACATCATTTTATAATTTAACAATCAAAAAAATTTTAGAATTAAATTTAAATTAAAAATGATACTAAAACACTCTAAGTATTTAATGGAAGTATTTTCTTTTCACACTCATTTGAAGATAAATTAACTTTTTTCCTTCGGAATCATTAAGTATTTTTTTGAAAAATACTGACTAACAACCGTTGCTTCTAAAAATTAATAAATCGATTCACACAAAATTCATTTTTACCCCTTTTGTTGGAGAAGATCTAATGTATATACAAACTGAAGTCTTACCTTTATAAGCTGAATAATTTTTTCAAATTTTTGCATATAAAATAAAAGTTGTTGATTGAATTTAGATGCGTTTCATAATTATTTTCATTTCTAATTATTTTCATAGTAGTTATTAAAAGAAAATGAATAAATAACGTAAACAAGTTTAATTACATTGGGTTAATAAAATTTTAATAAATAAATATCTATAAATGCCTGTGAAGAAGGAACTGATGTTATAAAACAATAATTACGTATGATAATTTAAAAAAAATTTGCATGGATCGAAATATAATTTAAAAAATATGAACAGGTAAAGCGTAAAGCAATGCTAGCATCAATAAAACAAAAACATAAAATGATAATAATAATAACAAAAATAACAGTAAAGATGAAAATCAATAACATCACAAAGGTAGCAATAACAACAACGATATCAACTATAAATGATTAAAGGAAATGAATGAGATTAAAAATGTTGTTTATTATTAAAAGCAATGAAAGAAGGAGAGCATGAAGTTATAACAAATTACGTACCTCTTCATTTCTATTTCTTACTTCTCTTTTCACTTTTCATCGAATTAAATTAAAAGAAAAGCGAAAAATGCCTAAATTTTATTTGACACAATAATTAAGTTATTATTACAAATTTTTTGGATATTCTTAAAATCCAAATATTGGACATTTGCCTTCAGCGAGTCAATGGATCCAATAATCAATTAATATTATTATTCTTTGTCAAAATGCCGACAGAAAACTGGTAAATATTTTTCTTGAATTCTTCTTGAACAATATCTTTTTGCTCTTTTTTCTTGAACAAGCCTTACTTAGTAATTGTTAAACATTCATATGCTTAAATTCATTACTATTTTCCAATCATTGTGACAGAATGATCGCAATGATTCCTATCGATAATTCGGCGTCTTTCTGATAGCATAGATGAACATCTTCATTGAATCTGTATAATTTTGGTTATATTCATCGGAACTCTGAAATAAATTTTCTAATACATATAGTAATTATAAATCAACATAGATGAGATTATATCATCATTAGATCCACTCCAATAGTGATTTCACGAAGAAGAACATTTTCAATCAATTCACTCTCAATCCTGAATAACATCGCTGAAAGTATTTGAAGCGAGGATATTGCTTCTCTAATTTCGATGCAAAAATTATCAATTAAACTGATATAATATAAATATAACGAAATATAAAAAAATCGAAGCATTTTGTATAGCGAGGATTTATAATATTTCTTAGACAAGTTTCTCGGTACAAAAGCACGAGAATTTGTAATATTTGTTAGGATAAATGTCTCGGCATGGGAATTTGTAATATTTCTCAGACAAATGAATCATACATTCATTCATATCTCGATACAAAAGCCTTTGTCCTCATCTTTCAATCTACTAATAAAGCTTATGTGCATTATGTAAGATATTGAAATCTATGTTAATTGCTTGAAATATTGCAAAGACTAAAGGTTATGTGCATTGTTTGAAATATTATAAATATTGTCTATTTCTTATTCTTTGTTCTGATAACTAAATCAATTAATGCCTTGTAAGCCATTGCCCACTATCAATATCAAGGATTATTCATGTAAAGAGTAGCTTATTGGGTCATCAATGGCATTAATATCAGTGCAAGGAGCAGTTCAATTCAATTACGAGAAAAGTTCGAAAGTGGTATGAGCGGCAATTCGGCAATCTAGCAACACGGACAACAGTTCATCAAGATCCATAGTTCAAGTGGATGGTTCACAGTTACGTGAAAGCAGAAGCATCTGCATTGGTAAAGGAAAGAGAATAACATGCTGAGCATTCAGACGACATGTTAGTTTTCCTTATTACTTGTTGTATATTGTTTACTTAGTTTCTATTATTGTATAAGTACGGTCGTTTACATATGATCACTAAAGAACTGTTGAGAGTCAGAATCACATACACTCTTGTCAATCCAAATTATAAACCAACCAAATTATAAGCAAAATTTTTTCCCCAATAGCTTTTTGTGCCACGAGCCGGAAATGTCATTCATGATATTAGCAAAGGTAACCTGCGAAGGGGAAGATTCTGAAACTCCTCGACGAAATAGATTGGAAATTAGTCGAACGACTATTGAGTGGAAATTACCGCGATGAATTTTAATTGAAGTATCCCAACAAAAACAGGAGGACGAGTACTGGCCAACCGATAAATTGAAAAACAAAAACCGAAGAAGATTGCTGCTCGAAACCAAATCTGCAATCTGGAAACCTCAATCCTAGTTGTAGCAAAGCGATAAGGATAAAGCATCAACAACATTAAAACTCAAATTAAAAACCCATTTTAGAAATCGATAAAAGGAATATGCACCAAAATTCAACCAAAAGATGACTTTTTCATTTTGCAACAAGGACTATTAGGATAATATATATCGAGTTCATTCCACCGCGAAGCAACGAACGAAGCATTTGAGAAAAATCAATGTTTGCTTAAATTGTCTGGAAAGGGCCCATATGGCAAGAAATTGGCTAGACAAGGAAACATGTTTACATTGCAGAAGACAATATAAATCAGTTTTATATATTGATCATCACAGGAATTTCAAATCAGAAAAACTAAGCGAAGAAGAGATGCAGAGTAATTGAAGCACAGTGATTGAACAAAACTATCAGAAGGTAAAAGGATTTTATTTCTATATGAGGAAATAAGCATCATGAACCTAGAAGTTCCGAAAATTCAAATGAAGGCTGACATAATTTGATTCAGCTCGCAATTATCGATTCATTTCAACGAAGTTGGCGAATTAATTGAAATTTCGAGGAGTAGAAGATCAGAAGTTGAGTATTGCTTCATTTGGCTATAAGACATAGAAAAAAATTTCGTCGTTTATCCGACGAAAGCGACAATTAATGTAAAATCGGGAACAAGAACATCATTATTTACGAAGTTAATTTGATGAAATACTCTCAAATAAGCTGCAAGTGATGAAAATTAACAACCAAAGTATTTTCTATATTGAAAGGAATGGAGCAAAATACTACTGCAAGTAATCCGATATATTTATTGACATTATTGACATCAATGATTTTTTCATATTTATTCATCTATCTGAACGAAGACAGGAACTGAAGTCAGAATTCTTCTTGCCTTGAACAAAAATCGATATTTCTCGAATAAATTTCAATAAAATCAACATAATATTACTTCGTATTATTTAGAATAAGGCCAAAAAGAGCAAATCATTAATTATTTCAGTTAAGGAATAATTTTTTTCTTGGACGACTAGATTGATGCATTCACAGAAGGTACCTTCTTTTTGTATCATTTCAATAATTAAAGTATTTCTGAAAACGATTATCGAGCAAATAAATTAGATTACAAGTATCATTCGTTCAAATATCGAAAATCTATCCATAAAACAAGCTTTCATTATTCTCGAAGAAATTTCAGGTTAAGCGGAAAAAATTTCAAAGAAAAAACAAATAATTTTTTCTCATAAAGAAAAAATTGCCATCGGTTGACATTTTTTTATTGAAACTTATTTTCATTGTGCAAACTTTCTTTTTTCTTGGTAGAGTTTTTTTGACAGATCGCAATATGTTTCTTTTTTGAAATTCCAGCTTTCAACCCTATCTGCCATCAAGTCATTTTATTTAAAAGTTTTGGTATAATTTTTGAAATCCTATTCTAGCATTTCGAAGTTAAATATAAAATCGAGAGACATAAATTTGAGAATTTGAAAAATTTTTCGAATTTTACATAAAAATGGTAGAAAATTGGCATAAAAACAGAAAAAAAATTCAACTAAAAATTTTAGAACTAACTGAAATTCGATGAGAAATTGTTTTTCGACGATAATTTTTGCAAAGCAAAAAATATTAAGTGGAATTAATTGAAAAATTAGTAAATTTGAAAGAAGGAAGAACTGACAGAAAAAGAAAAAAGAAAGTAGAAAAGGATGCGGAAATTATTATTTTTCTTAGTGACTGAAGTTGTTGGTTACAAAAGTGAAAACTGTTGAATTTTTGTATAAAATCAAAATTTGTTGATGATGAATCGTCTAGTTAATTGTAATTTTTATTTCTGAATTCTAACAGATTTTATTTATTCGAAGCATCAAATGTCTTATATTATTTACTTCAGTTATGATATGTTTTAATAGCATTTAATATTAACTTTTAGTCATTTTATGAAATTTTTGTATAATTAAAAGCATTCCTATAAAATAAATTTTTCCTCAGAAACCAAGCGAAGTAGAAAAAAATTAAGCGAAATCAATCTTTCTTTTTATCTTCCATTCATCTTACTATCTTGACCATATTTTTTTGTTTTTAAAATCACTCATATTGGCGATTTCTTTAATGTATTCATAAAATATTCCGCAAAACAATGTCAAATTATAATGCACTATGATTTAAAACAATATAATTTAAATAATTAATAGTATTCAGTAAATAATATTGTAAAGTTTGGTTAGGAAATATAACACTTTCGAATGAATAAATTTTTGGATGAAATAATTGACATTAAATAAATTAGATTGAATAATTAGATAGAAAATTCTACACACAATTAAATTTAAATCCTTGCGAAAAAAAGGAATACAACAAAGTAGCCAGCATAAAATAGTTTTTAATTACCATATCTTAAGGGAGAATTTCATATTTCATTTGTTGTTTTTCTAATTCAAGAATGTAATTGTGAAATTAAACTAATACAAATATTATATTTTACTACTAACTTTATTGTTCATTGTTTATTGTATTAGCATTTTTCTAAGAGTGAATAATTAAAGGCTGCATAAAAATTATTAGCAGTATTCATTGTAATAGTTTAACTACTTGCTATTATTATTGATATTAGCTCAGCTGAAAATGTTGATATTATTGAAATCACTAAATTTCCAAAATATTTGGTAAAATGTAGTTAAGATTTTTTAATTGATAGATAGTAATAATAGCACGGTTATAATCTTGTTGAAACAATAGAATTAAAAATGAAATTTGTCTGCTGTTGCTGCTTTAGATGAAAAATTATTTGAAATGACTTCAGAAAATCTTTTTTACTTTATTTCCAAAAACAAAGATTTTCTTTAAAAAATTCAATTTATGAATTTTCGAATTAATAATAAGGAATGAACGTATTGCAAAAACGATGAATATCAGAGAATACAATTAGTTAATGCAAGTATCATTATATTTGTGTACTTTCTAATTTTTATTTCCGGTTTCTCTTCGTATTTTAAATTTGTCGAATTAAATCAAAGGAGAAAGCCAAAAATTTTTAACTTGTAAAGTGATCAAGTTTTTGAAGTCACTCAAAAACAATTATAGTTCGATTTTTCGATTTTAAAATCTGATAACTTTCTTTATAAAGCAGTTATTTGCAGTAATTAATGCCCTAATTAATATGAAAAGTTTTATTTGCCATAGTTTGTCAATATTTTTATTTCAAAAGTGAACTTTGTAATTTACATTTTCAATCAATCAAAGTAATATAGAGAAAAGTGGCAACAATAGTTAGAAGTGAGAGTACAACTGTCACTCGCGAATTCATAAAGTTCAAAAATAGATTTAATTGCAAGCCTTTTAACTATAGCAATGATGAAATATACTTTGAAATCTGGAATTACTATAGCCATTAAAGCATTTAATATTTTTTTTCAATAACGAGCAAAAAAGAAACAATAAGTATAACATTAAAATGGATACCATTTAATTTAAATAAGATGATAATCAAACATTAAAATGTAAATGATATGATTGATAGGTGAATAAAGTGAAAAGTAATTTCTAATTTCTGAGTGAATAAAATATTAGACATTTCCAAACTCTTGAATCTAATTATTACAGCAATATTACTGATAATATCCACGAATATATCAAACATACTATGGAGCGAAAAGTATTTTAAACGATTAAAAATTAAAAATGATTAACTCTACGAGTAGAGGCAGAAAGGAACGAAAACATTTTTTATGTTTATTTGTTACAAAATTTAACAAATAATAGTAAATAAATTAAATTGATTTATCCATAAATTATTTATTTGCTAAGTAATTATACAATAACTTAATAACTTGAAATATTTCAGACTGATATGTTCATTAAAATACAAATAATTGCATTAGAGTGATTAATGCGAAACATTTCTATTTTAAGCAAATTTAAAATAAATACAATTAATTAAGAGAAATTTTGTGCTAACGTATAATTAAATTTTATTTTTGTTTTTCATTTATAAAAATGATAGCATTTCTTCTTTCTCGTCTTTTGCTTCCATCGAAAACTATT
This sequence comes from Dirofilaria immitis, assembly GCA_024305405.1. Classification (NCBI taxonomy): domain Eukaryota; kingdom Metazoa; phylum Nematoda; class Chromadorea; order Rhabditida; family Onchocercidae; genus Dirofilaria; species Dirofilaria immitis. Next base: position 496,238 of record JAKNDB010000066.1, on the reverse strand, counting down.
TCTCGTAGAAAAATTAAATTATTGCAGGAACGACAGCAACAAAAATCTGTAATAACTGGATTGACATGCTTGAAAACATGCTTGAAAATTTAAATAAGCTGTTAAAAATCTGTTACTTATGTGTTATCATAGGTAGATAAACGATTTTTTTTTGTTAATGAAAAAAATTTTTTAAATTGGATTGATAAATTTTCAAGCATGTTTTAAAATATTTTTCTGCTACGATGAATGATATAAAAAATTTTAAAAAAATCAACAAATTTAACTATGATATTAAGAAAAGTACAAACCTTTGGTATGATGGCATGCATGATGATGCCATGGTGTAAGTTGATACATATCGTAGTAGAAACGATTTTCCTCATCAATTAACCAATTTGAATTCAAACGAACTATTTCTCAATACTTCAATTAGTTAAATAATTAGCGACAAATTAGAAAAACCTGTATATCAGCATTAAAATTACAACATATTTGCTTCAATGCAAAAATAAACTAGGAGTTTTTTCAAATACCTGAAAAAAAAACAATAAATAATAACACTTCTTTTAATTTTCAAATTAACTGTCTGAATTAATGCAATAGCAAATTGCTGCAATTGAAATAAAATTATTTTTAGCATTATCATAGCATTTTCACTTGAACATTTTTCCACGCAATGATAAGTTATCAATAGTGAATCAATTTTGGGCAAAAAAAAATGAAAATGAAGCAAAAAAGGAATGGAAAGAAAGTGATGAAAACAAGTTTCTACTGCTGCTTATAAATATCTTTTACTTTTTTCAAAAAGTGAAATTACTAGAAATAGAAAAAGCGAATCATTTCCTTTGTTGGTTGCATTATCATTTTTGTCCCTCATTTTTCAAACAATGATTATCAATTTTTAAAATATTAATAGTATTAATCAAGGTCTTACTAAAAATTATAGTGATAAAATATAATGCAATTCTAACTAATTTAAATTTAGTAATAAATGAATTGGTGGTAATATTATACCGACGAATAATATTAGTAGCAATAATAATAATGTAATATTTAATTCTGACAAAAGTTTATTGTCACCTAAATTTTTAGTTATATAGTTGGTAATAGACGATGTTACTTGGTACATTTTAATTAATATTTCGAAAATGTATTTAATTATAATATTTTGTTATTTGGATCAACAAATTAAAAATTAATTCGATTATATCCCTAGAAGATATAATGATAATTATCGGCATCTTCTTGATAATCCCACTTCGAAATCTTTTTATTATTATTAGAATTATTTTTCGAATTTGCTAATTTTAAATATCTTACTGATATACTATGGTATTTGCATTCCAAAAATTAAATCATACAGTTTGATAATAATTAATATTATGCAGAAGATATAGCACTTCTGATTGTATCTCTTGCATAATATTGAAATTATAAATTTCAAAAGAAAATACAATATTTATTTATATTATTGAAAAAATTTGGTCATAATTGAATTGCAATTATTATTACTTGAAGTCTATCATGTAACGAAGCTTTAGTATGCCCTAAAAATTTCCACTAATTTAAAATTAAATGTATGTTTGAAATTTAAACAATTCATTAATGAACACAAATGAACGGTAGTAATCTATTCTTATTCACAAATAATTTGAACTTATCTAATTTAACAATTGAATTTCATTTCTATTTTATTTGTTAAAATTACATTAATTCAAAATTAAACGGTGAAACTTAGAAAAAATTCATTTATTTTTAAATCATTTATATTCTTTTCCTATTGAAAATATAGCGAACGTAATGCTGGAACTGATCGTTTACAGCAATCACATTTTTGTTTTTTTTTAATTTGATTTATTTTTATTGTAATACAACAAATTGCATTTGCATTTCATTTAATCATATCTTTGTTTTTCTTCTCTATTAAATTATTGCAAATCATCAGCCTACTGTATTATTAATTATGTCTTTTAAAAGAGTGTGAAATAAAAGAATTAAATTACTTGGAAGCAAATTCGATTATTCTGATGATAATCAGATAGTGCTTACTTACGAGAAATATGTTGCAAAAACGTAGAAATATAGTAGACAAGTATATGTGGGTTATTTATGTTTTAGAGATAACTGTACCGAATGCGTATCACATTATCAGTATCACGGTAATACTGATTTGCTTTCATTTCAGGAATGATGTTATATTTCTGGTTCATAACTCTTGTCGCTAGTATTGCATCTGCTGGTTGTGGTTATCAACAACAATATCCACAGCCATCGTGGCCACGACCACCGCCACCGCAACCACAGCCACCATGGGTACCCCCACCGCAATACCCACAACCACCAAAATTCATCCACCGGTGGTACCTATTACATGTCCACCACCACCACCTTGTCCAGCACCTCCACCGCCACCACCATGTCCACCAAAATCTTGTCCTCCTGTGCCACCGCCAGTACCTTGCCCACCATGTCCACCTCCGCCACCTCCAGCCCCATGCCCATCACCAATTCCATGTCCACCACCTCCACCACCACCACCATGTCCACCTCCACCACTACCAAAACCATGTCCACCTCCGCCGCCTCCACCACCACCTCCTACTTGTCCACCACTATCTTGTCCTGCTCCACCCCTCCACCTCCTTGTCCAAAACCTCCACCACCAATACCTTGCCCACCTCCACCACCACCAAAACCTTGCCCTCCTCCACCACCTCAAATTCCATGTCCAGCACCAGTCCCATGTCCACCACCGCCTCCACAAGTATCGTGTCCGCCACCACCACCGGTAAAAGAGTGTCCATCTCCGCCCCCTTGTCCACCACAATACTGTCCTCCTCCACTACCTCCACCTTCATGCCCAAAACCTCAAACACCAGTATGTCCAGCTCCACAGCCACCAGTGCCTCGTCCACATGTAACAGTACCACCGACACCTTTGCCACCTCCACCGGCACCTCCACCATCATTTGATTATGTAAGTACCATTATTTAATAACCATACTACAGAACTCTAACTCTATTATAAAATTAGAAAGTAAAAATCATTCAGTCATTTAGAATCTAAATTTTATTAATGATGCTATTTCGAAGCTGAGAAATCAATTACTTAATTTAATTATTCCATTTTTGTAATACTCAATAAAAAGACACAATTACATTTATACGTTCAGATTATTATTGATATAATAGCACTAAAAGTATTCCATTAAACAGAAATAAATTTTTTGAATCTCACTGATTGTTTCTTAGAGTTAATGACAGAATCAATGAAGAATCATTACTTTTAAATTTAACTCTTAAAAATCCGCTTATTCTTTATTGTATTTCTGAAATTTTAAATGGAATCAAAAATTAATGAGAATCCGAAACTTATAAGTAAATCTTGTAGACCTTGCGGAATAATTTATACTTATAATAATAAAATTACTACCAATAAATATAAGCTATTTATGTATGTATAGCTTATAAATACATTAGGGCCTTAATGACTCATCATTAAGCTCCTATTTACAAAATGTCAGTGGTGTCGTAACTAATTAGTAATAAAATTAAACAACTAATCTAAACAATGTTAATATTAGTAAAACTTATTTGTAATTGAAATTGGGAAGATCTATTGTATTTATCAAATAATTCAACCTCTGATTGAGAACTCAGCTAAATCATGCATGATTTAATTACTATAATTAAATTCTATATTTACTTTCAAAAATAGCAAATATAACTTTTACATTACTATTATTGTATTATTTGTTTTATCATCCTATTGATTATATTTGTTGAAATTATCATTACTATAATTGCTATCAATTAACATTATCATTATTGCATAATTTATTAAGGAAATTGCTGGCTCCGAGAAAACTTCACCATGCAATCAAAAACAAAAATCAAAAGGATCGGAAGGTATAAATTCAAATGGACGATATCCAGAATCAGTAGATAATGCTGCGAATGGAGCATATTATGGTCCAAATAGAAAAGTTAAATTACGAAATAGACGAACTAAACGAGAAGAAATAATGATTTGATTGAAATTATATATGAGGTAATATATTTCAGATATCATTTGACGAAATTAAACTTTTATGATAAAAATATGATTGATTATAAAATTAAAACAATGAAATGCTTTTAATCGTTTTAGAAATGAATCTTTTTTTTTCTCTTGTCTTTCCCAAAATTTGTTTATTTTCATAGAAATAGTTTATTATTTATTTATTTATTTTTTTTCTATAAAAATTAAGCTATAAAAGATAAAATTATAAATGAAAAGTTTTAAATATTTTTTGTCGTTTCATTTTCAGAATTTACCAATAGATTTGATAATCTCAAAATGATTGGTACCAAAAATGATGATTGTTTCGTTGAAGTTTTGAACATGGTATCCTCGTGATCTACTTCAATAATTCATCCGAATTTAACCAATAAATACCATTCACTTACTGCCAAATAATTCAATTTGACATTTTATGCTATATCGTTTTTTTTTCTTCCATTGATTAAATTTTCATGTAACATTTTATAGTTGTAATATGGTATAAATAAAATTTTGCTTCAGCATATTTTATAACTATAATAATTTGCATAATTAAATATATCGTCAATCATTATAAATAATTAATAATAAATCAATAGCATATATAATTATATATCAAACATTTTACAATTATTCAATTTATTAATACAAAAAAAATAAATTTTTTTTTGTTTATTTCTAAAACATTTTGTTATTTTTAAAAATTCCAACAAAATATCGCAATTTTTTCCCTATCTTTTTTCTTCTTAACATTACACAATCAATGATAACTTCGTTCTCTTAGTAAAGAAAAAAAATTTAATTTCAATTTTTCAAAGCAAATGATAGATTTTTAAAAAAGTTATTTACACTTTTTTTCTTATCAAAGGTACATTTTGCAGAAGTATATATCATATTCAAAATGTTCATCATTATCATATCATGTATTTTAGATGATAATAATATTGTAATTTGTAAAAAAAACAAAAATATTAATAGATAAAACAAATTATCCGGATACTGATAATATTTATTAAATATAATAGTACATTTTGTTTTTATGTTTTTTTTTTAGATAATTTTTACGAACTATTTTACTTTTCTTATCGAATTTGTTAATGCAATTGCTTTTTTCATAATTGTTCAATTTTCAATTTTAATTTTTTAGTGAAAGTTCAAAAATCAAATTTTAAGAAATACAATAATTGTTTATTGGAAGTATTTCTGAATTTTTCAATATATTTAGCAGCATTAGTAATCATTAAATACAAATAGTAATCATTAATTAATTCAAATAGTAATCATTAATTAATCATTAAATTCAAATAGTAATCATTATTAGGAATCATTAAATACAAATATATTTTATAATTTATTAACGACCACTTTATTAGATAATAACATTCTTTTTTTTTTTCAAATAAATTAGAATTTTAAAAGATTTATTATAATAAAATAATAAAAATAATTTTTAATATTTAATTCGATAAGCGATAAATAAATTTTTTCTAAAATTTCATTACACATATTTATTAATAACAATTTATCAATTTTCATATTTTAAAATTATATTCAAATATGTTATTTAAAAATATAGTAAATATTTAAATTTTCTATATTAGGCATACTTCAGTCAAATATTTTAATTTTTGATCCATTTGTTTCGTTTTTTTTTTTTGATTAAAAAATTTGAATAATTGAATGAAAATGAAATGAATTATGATTAATATGAAATTTTCTTGTTAAATTAATTAATAGCAATGTGTAAAGACAAAATTCCATTAATTATATTTTAACTAAACTTTATCGAATAATAATGATTGATTATTGTAAGAGTTGAAACGTTACGCTAATTAATAAAATAATTTATAATTTTATTCTCTTCTTATGCTACGATATTGGTATATGATATGCAAAATATTTCGGTTAACGTTGTATTTGGAAACGAAGCAATTTTTTAAGTTTTTACAATTTTGTTTTAAAAAAATGATCGAGAAAGTCTGATTCTATTAATAGAATTAATTAAAGAGACAATATTCGATTATAAATTTCAATTAAAATAAAATGATGCAAATTAATTGATCTTTATGATATGAATTTATATCATTGCATTGATTATCATCTGTGATATATTATCTTTAAATTAAATATAGTATAAAAATGAGCGTATTGTTTTAATACGTAATTATAAAAAAATTTATTAAAGTTTAAATTGCTATCTTTTTTTTTGATATTCTATAAAATTATTTGAAAAGATTTACAAATTAAATTAACTACAAATATTTTAGAATAAATAAGTTCAACAATCTTAGAGATTATTTAATAGTAACAATTATCGATAATTTTAACAAACTTAATCAGTATTTAATTGATAAGAAAAAAAAGATTTCTGAATGAAATATTTATTACAATAATTAACATAGGTAATAAATAGAAATTGATAATATCATTCGCAAAAATGTTTCTTTTAAAATTGATAATTAAATGAGTTTATCAAATGACTTGAAATATTATTTCTTTTATAGCATAATATTTTGTAATATATTTCTTGATCTATTTGAAATTTTTGAAAATATGTTGTATTTCATCTTCTTCGATCATTATCAAATTGCGGTTATCATATAAGATTACTTGATTGAATCGATAACACTTTGAAGATCATAGTGATAAACATTATCTAACAAATAATAATATATGACAATATTGTAGCATAAAGACAAAAAGGAAAAAACCAAAATGCATATATTTCAAGATTTTGAGCATAATTTTGTCTCAAAATTGTTTGATAATTCAACATAATCTTCAAAATTAATTCAAATCATTTTAATTTAATTCAATTTCTTATCAATAAAAATCAACTGATTAGTACCGTGAAATAATTTAGTTTAGGATTCTGAAATTTCATATCGACACTATAATGATATAGCTAAAATATTTCTTATGTATTTTTAGTAAAAAACAATGAGCATGGGATAGATGAGTTTGGAAGTATCTATCTCTCGAGAATTCGTACTGGTTCAGCTCTCTTTCTATTTTAAGCTTTCTATTTTAATTTCTAAATCTCTAATTCATATTATCAACGATATTCTTCATCTTTAATACATTTGCTATTTTTTGGAAGAGTGGATGAATTTTTCTCACTTTTCCAGATGACTAATTAACGTGGTTTAATTAAATATTCAGTTGATTCAAGTTTACAAGTTCTGTGGAAGTTTGCAAACTGTAATCAATTATTGAGTGGGATTTAATCTCTATTAACTCTTGATGTTCTTATATATCATGAAATGTGATTTCAGAATCACTTGTAGATAGTGGCGTTCATTTTGGAATGGTAGTAAATTGTGAATAAATATATCGTGCATCAAATACTGTTGCAGATGGCGGAATTGGAAGAAGGTAATATCATGAATCATGAGCCTGAAAGTTTCGGGAACAATCAAGAAGATGATGTTCTTTTAAATCCGATTCAATCTGATCATGTATGTTTTAGATTTATTGTCGTTAAATTTTCTGGAGTTTTGATTTACTTATATATCATGAAATTTTTTAGGCTTTTTATAAGTAGAGGTATTTATTTTGGAATAATAGTAGAAATTGCTTGTATTATGAATAAATACTCATGCATCAAGTATTCTTGCAGATAATAGAGTCAGAAGAGGGTGACATTATCAATCATGGGCCTGAAAGTTTCGAAAATAATCAAGAGGATGATGATCTTTTAAATCTGATTCAGTCTGATCATGTATGTTTTGAATTTATTATCATAAAATCTTATTGAATTTTGATGTTTTTTATGTCATTAAATCTGATTCCAAATTATTTATTCAGTTCGTTTTGGAATAAGACTAGATATTATGAATAAATACTCTTACATCAAGTACTATTACAGATGATAGAATCAGAAGAAGGTGACATTATCAATCATGAATCTGGAAGTTTCGAAAACAATCAAGATGATGATAGTAGTACCTCTAACCGAGTTGGATCTGATTATGTATATTTTAAATTTCGTATTATGAAAATTTATTTTCACATCGTAGGCAAACTATATGGGAAGTCTGAGTAAGATTTGGAGGAAATTAGATTCGCTAAATTGCTCGTTTTGGTAGAAATAACTGCAGTGTGATTTGAATTCAAATTTATAAACAAAGCAAACTTTAAATTGTTTTTCTTATAGCAAAGATCATCACTGCTTTATGTTTTAGATGATCGCTCAAACAAGTGATGGGACTGATGGTGCAGAATATGTTATTAATAATGATGGTGATGATGATGAAAAAGATAGCTCTTCGTCTCATTCGCATTCTTCAGTACACGAGTTTGTTTTTTCCAGTAATGCATCTAAAAAAATTAATTGTAACTTATCTATTAAAACTGTGAGCATTTTTGGGTTGCTTTTCAATTATTCATTTATTGCTTCTCGATCGTTCTGTTAGCACAAGTCTGGCCAGAAAAATATATGTTTCATTTATGTTTACGTTAAAAATATGTATTATTTATGTTTGAAATTCCATGGTTTAAAGTTATATGTATGGATTATACTTTAAAATTGATAGTTATTCAGGAAAAAGAATGAAAGTTCAACGAAAGGCAAAATATAAACTTGTATTTGTAATCCACAATTTGATGAGTATAGTGATTTGATTCAGGACTACAGGGGGAATGAAAGAGGAGAATGTCCTTGACCACGATGAAAATTTAGAACAACATTTCGAAACAAAAGAAAAAGTTGATGATGATCATATAAATCCTGAAAATATGGATAATGAGAAGGAAAAGGCTGATACAAGTCATGAAAAAAGTGATGACGATTCTGATGACGACGAAGGTTGATGGCAAATCAGCACGATTTTTCTTATTTATAGACATATAAAATAAGAAAGGATTTTTACACATCATTTATTCATGAAGGCCTTCAAAAATTTTTTTATAGGTAAAACTATAAGTGAAAAATGTTAAGAAAAAATTAGTTGCAGATAAACAGGCCGGTCCATCAAGACCGCGGCGCATCATGTTATCTAGCGATGAAGAAGATAATATGGATACCCCACCAGTAGCATCAAAATCAAGGTAATTGCATCATTAATTGTTAAAAGAGACTTTTCATTGGCAGCGTCTTAACAAAAAAAGGAAAAAACCAGAGAGAATAATACCAAAAAAACGAGAAGGAGTAATGCTTGTATTTGATATTTGGACATTTTTGAATAGTTATGGTTGCCTTAAGAAAGAAAATAATAGTTAAGTCAAATTCTTAATTTTCTGTCCTTAATTACATTTCATTCCTAGTTTATTTGCAGCAGTATTTCTTTTCCAGAGATGACTCAGAATCGGAAGGTGATGGTGAGCATGGTGAAGTTGGTGTCGGTGAACTGATGACGAATATATTTGGAGAAGATAGCGACGATGAAAAGGAAGATGAAGATGCAATTCGTGCAGAGTACCAGGTAGATAACTTGTAGTTTTTAAAGTAAATTTTTGTAGCATAAAAGATTTCCAGTATCAGTCTGTATACTTATTGTTATAATTCTAATATTTGGTCTATTTAATTCTAATAAATCAGCACTAAATTTTATATAATGAATAATACAACAATTAATCCTGATAAAAACGAAAAACAAAAGAGAAAATGTTGAAAGACAGAAGTTTATTTGTTGTTTTCAAGGTGTTTATCTTTTTTAATATAACGTCAGGCTGAAGAAAATGGTGCAGAAGGAGATGATGACGAACCGCGGTATGTTCGTGATGAAAATGATGAGGATGATGGGTAAAATTTTTTGCTAAAAATGAAGCGTTTTATTAACAGTGCATACTCAACTAAATATTATTGAACTATGAGACAATCGTATATGCCTTCAACGATTGCATTAGGCTTGATATCCAATATTACTGTCATCTAGTAGTTTCTATTGAAAATTATTAAAATATATGTTTTGTAGACGCGTTTGGGATTTTGATGCAATGATGCGGGAAAAGAAAGCGGAACGGCGAAGACCAAGAAGGCGCCGACGAGATGGCTCTATTGATGTTGGTGGCGCTTATGATGATCAAATCAAAATGCTTATTGATGCTATGAAAGCTGCAGCAAAGGTATTATTCATAATTTTTATTTCTTCTTAAATAAGTTAAAACAAAGCAAATTAATTTCCGTCAACTATAATAAAGGTCATACATTGCCACTTCTTTTTCACATGTATATTTTTTAATCTCTATCCTTTTTTCTCTATCATCTCCAAGATCTTTCATAGCTATCTCTTGATTATGAAATTAGCTGTAATATTCAGTGATTATAAATTTGTAATAATTGTATAAAATATTTGAGGACGATCGTCACTCTAATATGGAGCGTCGGCCTGCTTTGCAGAAACGTAAAATGTTGCCACAAGTAAAAGCGATGTTGATAAAACACGATTTAATGGAAGCTATTATTGGTAAGTTATTGCTGATTCAAATATTATGATTTTTATAAATTATTCCTAAGTGAAATGCGAGCAGTTTGCTTGCAATAAATTTTCCGAATTCTTCAAATATTAAGGTTTTTAAAATGTTCAAATTTATGCTTCAATTTAAATAACATATCCTAAAAGATCTTTTTCATTGTTTACTGAATTTTTAATGAAATGTCAAAGATCTGTCACAAATTTGTAGATAATGGCATGATGAATGTAATATCAGAGTGGTTAGCACCATTACCTGATAAATCATTGCCTGCATTGGAAATCCGGACAGATTTATTAAAAATCCTACAGGATTTTAATCGATTGGAACCGGGGACTTTGAAACAATCTGGGTTAGGACGTGCTGTAATGTTACTATATAAGCATCCACGCGAAACTAAAGAAAACAAAGCTCTTGCTGCACGACTAATTAGTGATTGGGCTAGACCCATCTTCCAAGTTCGTGACTTTACCTTTTTGGTTTTTTCCTCATGTATAATCTTTTTTCTAATAAACTGATTTATTTTAGCAATTAGAAAGTTCCTTGTTGTTTACGGGAAGAATTTTTGCCAATTTTTCTATACAATTATCTGTTTGGTTAGTTGAAAAAAATGCTGTGATGATTTTGAAGTTAGCGCGACTATTGAAAGAATTTTTGTATGAAATAATGGATTATCTTTGATTATTGAAGTTATTTTCTTTTTGCTCAGTTTAGTATTGCCTTTGTTAGATTTTGAGTTTCTTTTTGAGATTTATAAGTTGAAACTGGTTTGAAATAACTTTAGAAAACTAGTATTTAGTAAGCATTATATATTTACGACACATTATGTATTTACTGCAAAACTCATAAATCCTTGCATGATAATTTGGGAAAAAATGTACTGAGATATTATTTTTGAGCTTTCTCTCCTATTTTTAGCTCGATACAGATTTTCGTTCAATGACAAAAGATGAGCGCGTACAGCGTGATTATGCACAGCTGCCGGAAGCTAAGCGGCGACGCTTAGAGCAAGTTTTTAAATTTTAATTGTTGCATTGATACTTACCATTTCATAGTAACTGAGATATTGATTATATTAGATCATGATGCATTTTTCTAGAATTAATTTGGCTACCGAAATCAAAAATTTCATTTTATTTAAAATATGCATATTGGATGTTTGAGTACTCGATGCAAACATATCGCTTGAATAAAACCGATTAGATGAGTGATTTATATTATTTTGAAATATTTTTAGTGCTGGATCAGAAAGTTCAGATGCTGAAAAGGAGATATCAGAGCCTCGTCCTGGTGACAAAGGTTTTATAATGCGCGCACGTGTACCACGACCGTCTCAGAAGGATTACGTCGTACGTCCTAAGAGTAATGTTGAAGGTCAGTTTCGTGGAGCAACGAAAAATCGTTCGAATAGTCGATTTGATCGAACACAAAGAGAATTCAAAGAACGTACAAAGCAGCAACGGACACAGCGAGCCGTTGCTGTAAGTATTAATCGTGTTAATTTATGATTAATATCTTTATTACTTTACTGCTGTTATTTCGGTTGTAAGGCCAGCAATAGCAAACACTAGCAATGCAAAAGATTGATAAATTCTCCAAGCAGAAAAGTATACATCTTTTTCTGGTATTTCTATTTAATTAAGTCTACTATTAAGTCTGAGAAAATTTTTCAGCTGCAATATATAAAATCTTATTCCAGTTTTCGTTTTATATTGTATTAAATTTTTTGCGTTGTGTTATTTTTAATTGATTTCATCATTTATCATCTTCGAGTGGTAAGTTTTCTTTTTTCCTGTGATATATCTCAATAGTGTATTATCAAATATCAGAAATCATTTCTTTGGCGCCCCACTTGGAAAATCATCAGCTTTCAAATCTGTCATCATTTATAATCGTTAAAAATTAGTTTTTACACGACTTTCACATTCATATATGATCTATCTGCTGTGTTTTAAACCGGTTGGACTCACCTTGCGAACTAATGTAAAAACTTCTCGATTAATTGTACTTTTATTATGAACTTGTATGTTCAATTATATGTTCAATTTAATGCACAATATTTGTTTATTTCGAGGTTGCATATTTTTCATTCATACCAATTCTGAGTAAAATTTTGATTGTTACTTCGTTGCTCTCGTAAATTCTCTCCAAAGTATAGATTAATGTTAATATGCTCTTAACTTCGTTTTTACTTCGCTATCCGTTAGCACTTTTTCTTTCCTGTTAAATTTTTGGTGATCATTGAGTATGAATCTTTATTTTTTTTTGTTCTGAAGATTCTACGAATTCCTTTGTTTTTATATGCTCTAATTGAATCTAGTTCCAAGGTAATATTATATAAAATATAAGCGTTAACTGATATGATCTTATTCTTTCTATATCCTCAAACAGTCTCTAGCGTTAAAAACTTATCATTTTGAATCTTATGAGTACATCTTGCTAGGTTTTATAAACCATAAAAAAACCGCATAAACCCAAGACACGAAATATTATCGAATACGCATATAGTATAATTTTGGAACTTTTTGCTGTTGCTTTTGCAATTGCAAGAGATATCTTGAAGATTATATTTACTCTAAATTTCGGCTTATTTTTTCATTTCATCAAGTTCAATTAAAAATTTTTTCCCAATCCAATTAAAGCTTTGTCTGCTACACGATAACACATAGGACACCTCTTAGCATGCGATAGTATGACGCAAATATGATAAATAATTTGAAAAAAAAGGCATATTAAAAATGATGCAATTAATAAATGATAGTTCGATAGACTTAACATTTCTCCAAAATTTATTTAACTTTTTTTAAAAATTAATTGTTCCAATAAAAATTGCATGACGGCCCACAATCAAAGAAGCGTATGTTCTATTCTACAATGTACTAATGAATAAACAGGTCGTTGAGCGGTGTACTTTTCTTCCTGGTAAGAATATAAAGTTTTTTTATGACTTCATTCATCTTTTACTAGTTGTTTTATTTCCGATATTATTCATTTCGTAGCTATTTATTTACGAATAATTTTATTACGTTAGGATTATAATACTTCCCGAAAATAGATGGTATCAAATTATCCTGAAACTATTTATCTATTGTTTCTTTATTTGAATGTTATTATAGTAGAACATTATTTATATATGCATATTTAATATGAAATTGTTAATTTTGTTATGATAATAATATCATAATAAAAAGAAAATATTTCATAAATGTAACTAATAATATTTCCTTTAATATTCACTTATGATAAATTTCTTATTATATATATATATTTTATTGAAAATATATTAATTTATTTATAATATATTTTGATAGCGATAAATGGAAGTTTTTTTTCTTTTTTAAATATTTGGTTCATTTTTATGAAAAAAAGGAAAGAATATTTGAGTACAAATAAATAAATAAATTTAAGATAAGTTGTGTGTGTTTACATTGGATAAATAATAGAAGCAGGTTTAATACAAAGAATAGATTGCTTATCAATTTAACATGGATGCACTGAGCAGTATCATATTTCTTACATGATGCATATTTCATATCGTATATGAATCAGTTATAATTTAGATAGTATTTTTAAATTGAAATTTTAATTTATCTGAATTTATTTTTTATCGTTACAAATATTTTATATTTATTAATAAAAATTAGGCTAATCTTACTGTTAGTTCTTCTTTTCCTAAGTAAACAACTGTAAAAAAATAATATATTGTTAAGGTTTTTTTTGTTGTAATTTTGATTTGAAACAGCGTTTCGTATTCAAATATATTTCGAATTTTTTTACCATTTTTTTTGAGATGAAATTGAATTGTTCAATATCCATTGACTCATAAATTAAAATCAATTGTTGTTTTCAGTGAATAATATTATTGAATGCTGCTGAATTTGTTACAGGGCAGATATGCATATGCAGGGCATTTCTATTAACTGTGGAACTTTTACACTATTCATACTTTTTGTTTTCATAAAATCAACGTATGAGCAATACATCATTGAAGTGGTATGTTTTCAAGACGAGAATTTTGTTAAAATTTTAATTCTACATAAATTAAACTAGAAAATTTATAGCAATGTTAATGAGGCTTAATTCTTCAGATATTATTCAAAAAATGAGTATCACTTTTGCAAACTCCAAATAAGTTTTCTAAGAGCTAATAAATTTTGCGATTGAATAAAATGCATTCGAAATATTGAAATTTTATGACATTAGGCAGAATGGTTTGGCTGAATGTCATTACGATGCATTTTTGAAAATTCAAGTATAATCACAATTTAAGTATATTTACGAGGCAGATGGTAGAATTTGATTCAACGAAATTAAGATGCAAAATGTTATAATATTTGCTTTGGTAGTTTAAGGAACTATATAATCAATAATTCGGACCTTAGTGTATCATTTTAGTTGAAACTGCTGCATTAGATAATATCATATCAGTTTTTGTCATAATGACGATGGAGCATAAAAATTTTTGAATGATGCATTTGAAAATATTTATCTGTTTACTTCTTTTAAAATTCAACAAAAAAATTTACAGTGGGAACCGAAACCAGGTGGGTTTCAAGCCGTATTGCAATGCGACGCAACAGGTGCCGATTTTGGAGGTGAAATTCCAATATTAAATTTCAATGTTAATGAAACTGGTTGTGCATATTTTACATCACCTGAAGATTCTTGCCAGGATACTTTTGTAAGTGTATTTTAATTAAATATCATTTCCAAGAATCAATTAATCATTGAATTATTTCGTATACGAAATTGATAATAACATATATGTGAGTTAGTGCTCTAGCAATGCTTTTGTCTCGCTTTCATTAGGTAGACAGATCTAACTCCACGACATATTAGAGTAATTTTTGATTCCCGTGAATGATTTTTTATCTTAAGATAAGGTTTTCCTAAGTGAGTTTTTAAATTCGTTCTTAGGATTTCTCTGAAAAAGGCGGTTATCCCGCCTAATCTCAGAAAGATTGGAAATGTCATGGTACCTTGGAATTGAAACAAATATGCAGTCATGATCAAGATGATGGGATACGGCTAGAACTTCTTGTTTGCAAATGAAAATATTGAAAATGAAAAGCATTTACAGAATAATCGGACTGGTTGTATCAATTATTATGCAGTGGTACCTCGTGGTAATTGTAGCTTCTCCGAAAAGGTAAATATTACATTATTGTTATTAAGCGAAGATTTTTATATTTTCATTATTCGTAGTACTTCAATAGTTATTCTCTATGTATTAGCAATTGAGTAGAAATAAGTGCTTTTTTTAACCTGTTAATGCAAAAATTAGGCGTACCATGCACAACGTGGATATCCAGATCCATACAGTGCGCTGATTATATTTAATGATGACGGCCATTCACCGGTACCGATGGCTGGCAGCAAGTATGCAGATCGAGTTCTGATTCCAGTTGTAATGGTAAGTCATGCATGCATGACAAATATGATGGATCGTTTTTCGGCTGAAAAAGGGTTAGTTTAAACGAATTTTTCCCTTCATTTCATTAACTTTTCATCTGACGCCATGCTTTATCTTTGTTTTTTTTTTTTTTTTATGTGGTGTGGATTTTTTTATCTTGTCGTTATTCTTCATCCTCCATCGGTTGTGCCTCTTATCGTGAAAGGGATATTTGAAATGTTATTCCTTATTTTCCATTTCTCTAAGCTCAACAGATATTCTAAGCGCTTAAAAGTTATTGCTTTTTTGCTTTCTGAGCTGTTTTATGGTATATTCAATAACATATTAGTACGAATTTTTATCTATATTCAGTCTTCAAGCTAAAATTATGAAAGAATCGAAGAATTAGAAACTCGAGAGATTTGCTTTTGCCATCATCAACAACTGTTTTTCCTTTTGACTAACCATTTCTTAGGTGACGACATAAAAGTTAACAACATATTCTATGAAATACTATACGTTAATCTTGGTGCTGAGTGGAAGCTATAATGGAAGCTATGATCTAATCCTGGCTTTGAAATGATTATGCATGTTTATCGTTTCTTCTTTCGAAATACATTCATTAAATTATGCTTCCATTTGTTATGTTGTTTTTCCAGATATGTAGTTGCAATACGCGCTATTCCCGGTTATTACGATCTTGTCAAATATCTTATTCCCCTCATCGCAGTCGTTGCATTTTGTTTTGTTGTTCTGTGCATATCACTAGTAAGTAATTGCTTAAATAAACTTTTTATCCTTATCCACTAGAAATGTTATGCATCATTTCTTGGCCGAATATTTTAAGTTCTATAATTACTGATGGTCTTCAAAAGTGCGAGCAAAGAAAGGAAAAAGTTCTGGACTGAAAATTTTTGGATAAAGATCCCATTGGCTGTGCAAAATTCTTGTTTTAAAATAATTAATTCTATAGGCAGTTCGGGTATGTCGCGAACGTCGACATTTAGCGAAGAAGAGATTATCAAAAAAATCTAAAGAAGTTACCGATCAAAAAATTTAGAAAAGGTTTGTAATTTTCCAGCAGTGGATTTCTTAGATGAATCAAGAAAGTGGTTTTAGGATTAATAGATTGATTTCTCCGAAGTTTTTTATTCATTTATTATTTTTAATAGATTTTTTCCTCATTAGATTGAACTTTTTTGATCTTTCAATCCCTAATAGTCTTGACTAATCAGAAATCTTTGTTTCTTCGTGTTCCTGAAATTCTAAGATATATTTTTTCCTCTTTTTGTTTTCTTTATCATTTATCTATTTATTTGTTTACATGAAACATTAAAAAATCAACTGGCGCATAGATTAAAGCAAGTCTGTAAACCATTCATGTCATAATTCTTTTTGTGAACCATACTCCCATGTATTGATCGAAATAATATAATGAGTGCCCGTTTGATCATAATTTTGCTTATATTTAGTGTACATTGCATCTAAATTCGCCGTATTATTTTTAGGTGATGCAGAGGAATCATGCGCTATATGCATCGACGACTTTGTCGAAGGTGAAAAGTTGCGTGTTTTGCCATGTAATCATGGTAAATTTTACGAACTTAAAGGATTATTTCATGAATTTCCAAACTCAGTGCAACTTTTTCTTACTCTTAAAATTTTAGTTAAAAACATCAATGATTTATACTCTTATTAAGGTTCTACTGGAAGTTTAATTATTTAAAAACTTTATTTTAGCTTATCACTGTAAATGTATCGATCCTTGGTTGACAAAAATTCGAAAAGTTTGTCCTATTTGCAAACGAAAAGTTCTATCATCGGGGAATCTGATTCATCGGACTCCGAAAATGAAGGACGTGATTCCGCATCAGCATCCGGTTCTACGATGGTATATCGTGAAAACGCTCCATTACTTCGTAATGCTGAAGCGGTAAGTTTTTTTGTGACGTTCGCTTGTTTTAAATATTTGTCAAAAGGTGAAAGATAATTGCTCCGAGTTTAAATTAAAATTTTTTACGACACTTTTATTTCATATATATATATATATATAATGTTTAATTTTTCTTTTGCAGTTCGCATCTGGAAATCCTTCAGTACCAAATCAAAGAATAGGAATGCGAAGAAATATGCAAGGTAATGCTTGGATGAATTCACGGATAGGAAATCTGTTTCGTAGAACATTTTTTTTCAAACATCGTATACATATTGCAATGTATTTTTAGATGGACGCAGGCCACCTTTACGCGTGATTATAACATCCCCTAATGATACTCCGTTGCCAACGCCTGGAACAGATCGTCTTATTGCAACTGATAGGGAAATCCATGAAACTAGTGGTATCAATACAATATCAAATAGAATTGAAGCAGTTTCCGAAAGTTTACGCCGGACTTTACGTCCATATTATCAACAGTTTATTAGTAGATCGATACGTGTTCCATGGAGAAATGCGATCAGAGAGCCAGTAAGCGTATACAATTTTATTGTTTAATTTATGGAAAACTGCGCGATAACTGCATGGTACCACACGTCTCTTTATAATGTATACGAACAACAAGGTAAAATAGAACGTGGGAGGTCTCTATTCTGGAGACTTCTCTTTAAGTTGAAATTGATTCAGAAATATTGGTTATTAAAATACTATTGGTGGTACTATAATAGCAACCTTATCACTATTCTTTTATCTCTATATTTCAGGAATGTGTATCTACACCGAATGCGCAAATACCTTTTGTAGTCGATAATAACGCTTTTGATGAAAGCAATGAAGCACTAAATGTAGGTTTTTATTGAAAATTTCGAGTTCTTTAGTTGAATATTTTTGTTGCTAAACTAGAATAAAATTGAGCTTATAGATAGCGCAAAGCTCTTCTGCCGCTGATCAACGTGACATTGAAGCTGCGGGTATTTTTCCATCAGAAGGGATTGCGGTGAATGAAAATAGTCGTCATCTAACTACAGCCTCTAGTAGATTAAGTTGTGCCGCGTCTGAATCAGAAGTTCAACCATCTATTAATAATCAACAAAATGTAAGTATTTTTTTCTTCGAGATCTTTGATTTCTTTTTTTCAGAGCAATTATTTGTAGAATCTACAATTAATCCATCAAACTATCAATTTATTACACATTACCAGAACATATAAATCCAGGTTTAATTATCAGAGAAACGAAATATAGTTTTTCATTTAGTTAGCCATTCCCAATGTCGCCTTGATTGAATATGACGTATAAGTAAGTGAATACTTGTAGTTGCTATATTTTGCAGACTGCCACTGCTGAAAAAATTTCTACCGACGAACCTATTGCAAATGTATCAGTTTGTGTTGAACATGGGTATGGGATTTAAATTTTCTTTATGTATAATGCCGTTTTATATTTTTGATAAGAAAATTTGTTGAAAGAAGACGTGATGATCATCAAAAACTCCTATTTCTTTGAATTATAGTGATATGCGATTCACTTCATATCTTTTAGTCGGATGTTATGATTCGGTAATTCGCAGAAGAAGAATTGAGATTTTTAAACTTTCTTTGACCGCTTCTTCTGTTCCTAATTCCAATTAAAATACAAAAAAAAAAATTTTATTGAGCGGAATTTTTATTATTAAATTTATCCTTTTAGCACATCTCCGATGTCTACTAATTTAATTTCAACTATTAACGGCTCGGCAGAGGATGATATTTGAATGTTAACAGGGAAGCTGTTATGAACGATTTGGGAGCTTCAAACAATGTTCAGCAAGAGCATGATTGAAACTGGTTAGAACAATACATCTTTTTTGCAGTTTGTCATTTTAAATGAATAATCATGGTCAAAACTCAGTCAGTTAGACTCATTTTGAGATGTATAGTATTCACTGGCCAGTGACTGTAGAAAAGTTTTCTTGATTCCCTTACCAAAAAAGTTGAAAGAAGAAATTGAAATTTTCGATCCATTATAGTATTATAGTTATTGAAAAGCATGTTTTGTGATCTTTTTAAATAAATCTTAAATTCTCAGTGATCAAATTAATCCACAATCTTTCAATTTCTTCTTATCGCTTTTAATTAAATTTTCAAAGCAGCTTGCCAAACATTTTTTCAATTTTTGTTTCAATCGTGCTGCAGGTATCCGGTACATCCGTGAAATTAAAACAGATTTTAGCTCGAATTGTTTGTGATTCTTTAATTTCAAGTTATTACTAAAAAACATTTGGAAATTTCCCGTTTTCTCTGACTATTTCATATATTTTATTTTAATCCAAAAATGTATAGTAAAATAAGGATGAGAAGTAAGACGATCTACAGTTTCATAAGTTTTCTGCAAAGATAGCATTTCAAATAATAATATATAAATATGTAATCAATCTTAAAGTATTTTTGAATTGATAAACAGTCAGTGCCCAAAAAGTAGTATGGCATATTTAGAACTGCGATGAGCATATCCAAAGAGTAATATAATTTGCATGCAAAATAATGCTTACTTAGCAAATATATCTAAAAAATAAGTTAAGCTAAAGTATTAAGAATGCTTTTTCAAGATATTTGAATTAAGGAACAAGAAAATTTGGGATTTTTATTATTTATCTCTTTGGTTTTTTCTTACGAAGGAGTAGTTCTTCAGTGATAGTCATGGAAATTCTACTAATTTCCTTCTTTAATTTCAAACAGTAACTAAAATTTGTGTGCTATATCTGATAAACATTTGCCAAAGCGCGAGTACCGAGATGAGAATAATGATTATCACTCATCGTTCGGTAAATAGCTTATTGATTTGTATATATTAAAAGTACAAAAGAAAGAAAAAATTTTTGATCAACTTTTCTGAGCATTGGTTTTGAACATTTATAAAAAGGTTCTGTTGATATTTGAATTCATTTTACATGTAATTCATTCAAAATTAAAAACGAAGGTAGTTAATTTTTATCGGAATGATTAATTTTCGAACTTCTATTTTATCCTGTTCAATAAAAATGCGCCAACTTGATTTGCAATAAAAAGACGTTCAAATACAGTTTTTGTTTAAATGAAAAACGGTGAAAACAAAAGAAAGCTAAATTATGAACGTTATACGGAGCACCTAAAAATGATTCATCGAAATTATATGTTTCTTAATTACAATTCTGTAAAATGATATATGAATCGTTTTTACATCTCGAAACATAAATTTATTGCAGAAATTTTTTAAAAATTTATAGCTATTTTGATGGCGTACTTTGCTAGAAATTTTTTCTTTTAAAATCTTCCTTAAAAATTACTGAAATTTTTAATTAATGCTCATCATTTTAACGACCTAAATTCCTTATTGTGTCTTTCCGCTTTTTTCTTTTCATTTATTTTTGTTGTATCATCAGTTCCTCCATTACTGCTCCTGCTGCTACTACATATATACACGGTGGTATTTTATGAATTTTTTTTCTGGTTTTGTAACATGTTTTTTTCTCCACATAGAAATATTTCTTTCTTCTTTTTGTAGTTCCATAATGACAGGGAACTCCATCATAGTTTGCTGGGGAACGAAAATTTTCTTTGGAATTTTCTTGTTTGATTAAAATTTTCCGAGGTTTTTTCTTTGTATTGTTTAGTTTCCGATTTAAATGTTATGTACTTGAATGAATTTTTTTGACGTTTTTATGCAAATTTTATTCCTTGTTCTTTTGAATTGTAATATTTTTAAAATGATATCCACGGTGAAATTAATAATAGAATGAGACCTATAATGCTGTTGATAAGTTAATCTTTAACTATGCAAGATAAAAGATTGTAGTATGATAAAATATATGTATTTTTTTATCTTGTTTTAAAATATACATATTGTACATGAAATACGATAATATTGTTATCATATGTAACACTGAATTACATCGTATTCAGTGTTTGCTTCTATGTTCATTTATTTTGAACTGTAAATATTTGTATAAAACAATTCATCATTTCTAATTTTTCTTCTGTTCTAATCATTTTACTTAAACTTTATTATATATAGGAAAATTATCATGAATATGTGGAATGAAACAATCCACGCAATAGTGATATGGGAGTTTTTTCATTTTCTTATAAGTGTTGAATTTGATTGATATCTGAAATTTTTTACTTAAAATTATATTTGCGGGTAAACGACGGAGTAACTATGACTCTCTTAAGGTAGCAAAATGCCTCGTCATCTAATTCGTGACGCGCATGAATGGATTAACGAGATTCCCACTGTCCCTATCTACTGTCTAGCGAAACCATAGCCAAGGGAACGGGCTTGGTAAACACAGCGGGAAAGAAGACCCTGTTGAGCTTGACAATATATGCATATACATATTGTGATACTAAATTCCACATTAGATTGATTTATTTCGAGTAATAAGTTTCTATCAATTCCGATGAAAATTTAAATAAATTGATTGAATGTTTGATTCTTTAATGAATAAAGACGATTCTAGCTATATTCAGTAATTTTCAGAATTTGCGCAAAAATAGATTATAAAATTCGGCCGATTTGTCCAAACTTTTGATATTTATTAGTTTTGAATAATAAATAGTATTTCAGAAAATTCCAAAAATAAAGTGAAATTACTATTATTGGAAAATTTCTTATAGAATGTGCAATAGTTGTTATTACGTAGGAATTGTAGTTGGAATAATAAATTAAATAACACTATTTTTCTTTATTTTAAATATATTCATAAGTTCTCCGAATTGCTGAATACTCATCCTTTAATATTTATTAAAATTATATTAAGACTTTAATGAATAAAATTTCAAATATAATACCATACAAAAAAAAAAAAAACATTTCTTTCTGATATTTTTTGATTATATTAGCATCAAAAGAAGAGTAGCTTTCTTTTATGAAATTTAATCAATAATAATTAAAAGATATTTAAAAACGCAATTAAAGTTGGAAATAAAAATGAAAGTTTGTGCATAATTAGAAATTACAAATGAAGAAACAAAACTCTCCAATATTTCAACTAATCATATCATCTCCTTTGCATATACAAATTAATCGATTAAATCAAATTCAAATTAAATTGAAATACAAAATAAGAAATAGAGCCAAATACTTTGTAACATAATTATTTGTTGTTATATATTTATTTATTATCTCATTTACTTATCATCTATTTTTACTTTAATTTCAGAATTAATTAAATTTGCATCGTTTTTATGCAAATTATCTTCTTACTTATTCGTATAAATTAATTGATAGTAAAAGAAGTTATAAACAAATAAGCCTTTTTTAATATTCAAATACCTTTCATTTATTTTTGTTTTTCTTTGTTACAGTTTTATTGACCTATTTTGCTATATTATTAAAAACATTATACTACTTCAATTAGGACTAAAATAATGGCTACGATTAATATAGCATTTGAATAAAATATGAAAGATTATTTATACGAAATAATTACTCATATCGAAATATTCATTTATAATTAAAAATTAAATTTCAATGAAATTATTAAATTATCATTATAAATAAAATAGGATAGTTTAACAGAGTAATGCGAATGAAAAAAATCATTGAAATGAAATCAAATTTATGGATTAAGTTCAGTGTAATTAATTTTGATGATCGATTCATTATTAATGATAGAGTCAGGATTTTTAAAAAAAAATTCGATATTAGAAATCTTTCTTTAACTTACTTATTGAATTCCATTTACTGATAAGATAAGTTCGAAAAAAAACTCAAAAACTCAATATTAGATTTTTAATCACAAAAAATAGAAAATTGAAAATTTTTTTTTATAAATTACAAATCATTTTTTAAAATCAAAATTCAATCGAAAAAAAAGAAAAGAGCTGAACTTAATTTCATAAAAATAGGAGCATTTATCAGAGACTAGCAGACGTTATCATCACTTATGAATATATATGTATATATATATAATTTAATTTAAAAATAAAAATCAAATTATAGGATAATGATAAACAATCTCTGCATCAGTACAATAATGATTATGATGATGATGATGATGATAATGATGATGATGATATATATATATATATATGGGCGAAATTTAAAAGAAAAAATCTAAACATAAATAATTTTTAACCTAAACTAAATTTTATTTAAATAAAATACTTATAAAATGAATAAGATAATATTAGCTAATAATTATTAAAAGATAATATATTAATTATTCTATTTGATATTATCTGAAATACTATATGCTAGTATTAAGATTTTTTTGCTAATCATTGATTGATAAGAATGATAATAACAGTAAGAATAAAACTTCTTTATATTAGAAAATACTCTAGCAGCACATATATTAGATATTTAATATTAAGATAAATATTATTATTTACCTCTTCTTCTTCTTCTTCTTCTTCTTCTTTCTTCTTCTTCTTCTCTTACTTCATTTTTTATTTTTTAATTTTTTTTAATTTAATTTTTTTTGTTGAAATACTTCAAAATGATAGTATTAACATTAATATGACACTGATGAAATTGATGTTATCATTGAAATTGTGTTATACATTGATTGACTGATAATTATTAATAGGATAATTATAGAAATTTTTATAATTAAAATAAGCTCAGAAATTAATCAATCAATAATCTGAAAAATTATCAAGCATAAAATTCAGATAAGTTTAAAATTGAAGAAATGAGAATGTTTGAGCGAAAAATAATGCTTATATTATTCAATGTATTTAAGCATATAATTTTGATGAAAATTTGATTAATTTTTGTCAACCAATCAACTAATCAACCAATCAATCAATTAACCAATCAATTAATCAATCGATCAATTAATAATTAAGAAAAAAGCTATTAAAAAATTGTAGCAGCAGAAGAGAATAATGAATTTGCATGATTAGATTAGATAAATTATTTAGAAAATATAAAATCAATAAAGGAAATTTAGACAGTTAGCTGCTATTTATTGCTTAATGTATTTTATAAAATTTATTTATTTATTTATTTAGTAATTGGCCAGTGTTTTTTTTGTTTTTGTTTACGTTCTTTTTTTTTTTTTGATGAAAAATGAATTTTTGTCGAAGAATTTCATTCATACACGTTGATGTTCTAAAGCAGCTTGTTGTTGTGTTACAGCAGCTAATTGTGATTGTGCGGCTGTTAGCTGGGCTGCATAATTGTTGGCTGGTATTAGGCCATATGGCATATATGCATATTGTTCCAAGCCTACCGTACCTCCTGCTGATACTGAAAAGAAAGAAACAAATGTATAGATGGATGGATGGATATGAGTAATTGAATGAAAAAAATAAATGAATAAGTTTAATTTTAAAACTTTTCAAAAATATTAATCATATCAATTTTTATTATCATTCTCGAGAAGATAAAATAAAAATTTATTTTTTTCATTGAAAAACATTTAAATGAAAAATTTTAATTAAAATTGAATATTCTTTTTTTTACATCATTGATATGATATGTTATTTAATAGCAAAATTTTGATAAAATTTTTCAAAGATATTAAATCATAATAATTTTTAATTATCATTCTCGAGAAAATAAATTTTATCAAAATTTTGCTAATTTTCCAATACTAATAATTTAAAATGATAAACTTATTTAAATTTAATTACCTGTCGGATGAAGAGAGAATGGATTTTGAGTAGCAGTTGCTGCAGCAGCAGCAGCACCACCTGCAGCTGCAACAGCTGCAAGTGTTGCATAGTCAATATATTGCTGCTGAGTTTGTGATGTATTCACCTGACCTGCTGCACCAGTTAATGTTGTCGTATTTTGCAATCCATTTAATGTATTCATCAATGGATTACCTGCAGCTGCAGCAGCTGTAGCAGCTGTTGCTGCTGTTGGATAGAGAAGTTGCGGGAGGCTAAAAGTTTTTTTAATTATTAAAATTCTAATTATATATTAGCCTTTAAATTTCCCATCACAACATAAGTTTTTATTTGTTTGTTTATTTCGTTTATTTATTTATTTGTTTGTTTGTTTGTTTGTTTATTTGGGAAATAATGTTAAAAGTAAGTAAATTAATAAATAAATATGCATTATTTATATATAGAAAACATTAGCCCTAAAATTTGCATAATTTACTTAATTACTATTTACCCTTAAATTTGCATAATTTGCTTATTAATTTGCTTGAAAAATTGTATTTATTGCTTGAAATTATATAAACAAACGTCATACTATATTGATCAGTCTAAACTTCACTATTTCAACCTAAGTTTAATTTTATTTTCAAACTTTTTATCACCGCAACGAATGAAATAAACAAACCAAACAAGCCTATGTGAAAAAAAAATCACACATCTACACATACGCACTCACATATGTATCCAAGATAGATACAACAAAGTTGAAAGGTCAGGTAAGTTTGTAAACAAAAGGTTATTATCATCAAATGATTCCATTTGATCCATATATACATTTATTTATTGAATATAAGAAAAATGGAATAAATGAAAAATCAAGTGAGTATTGAGTTTTGTAAAACAAAAGGTTTATTATCAGTTAACTTCAGCTGATATCATATTTTATCTTCCAAAGTTATCACATTTGAAAATTTCCATTTTTTCAAACTTTCGAAAAAGAAGTTCTTTGGTTGGAAAAAAACTTTAAAAAAATTTTTTTTTGAATATATTTTTGAATTGTAATTTGAGAAAAAAATTTGAAAAAATTATACATAAATTTTTCATTTCTACGTATATATAGCATATAAAAGAAGAAAGAGAGAAAATAATTTTTAAAGATAGGAATTATCGATTGATTTTTTGAGGATATTTTTCTTTAGAAAAATTATTCGATAATTTATTTTTAATTATAATATTGTTCAAAATTACAATAATTCATTATTGTGCTACATATATGAGCTAAACTACAATTGCTAATTTATTTTTTAATTTCGAAATTCATGCAAAAAATCACATATACTAATTTTGATTCTCAATTATAAATATTGATTTTATATTTTTAAAATCGAAAAACAGTTAAATAACTTGATGTTATTTTATTTTCATACGTAAATTAATAGGTAGAAAAATATATATATGTATATATAGATGCATACATAAATAACAGACGTACGCACACGCACGCACACGCATACGTATATATCATAGGCCATAAAAATGTATTATAATTATTTTCAATATTTTTTAAAAATATAATTAATAATTTTTTAAAAGTTTTTATCTTAAAAAAGAAAAAAAGTCGAGAATATATCATCAATAAGTGAAGAGATTTCTTTTTCTTTAAAAAAAAAAAAAAGGGAAGAAAAAGAAAATTTACCCGGCAATACGACCGGGAAATAAAGCCTGCAGTTGTGTTTGCAGCGGGATTTGCTGCAATCCGTTAGAAAGTGCTGAAATCAAAAAAATTTTTCATCAAAAATTTGATTAGATTAAATAGGAAAAATAAAAATTGATAGATATCAAAACAAAACAAAAAAAATTAAAAACAAAAACAAACACAAAAACACAAAACATGCAATGAAAAAAAAACAGCACAAACATTCGTTTGAATTTTTAATATTTCATTTTATCCATTTTAATAATTAATATTTCTTTTATGTATAAAAATTTAATCAATAATTTAATGAGAAAATATAAACAATTAGCCAAAATATATATATATATATATTCATATAGTAAGGCAAAAGAGCATTACATTCAAAATTAGAACAATCAGTTGAAACGATCAGAAGTTATTTGAAATTAATATCAAAATGAAATTAATTAATCTGATAATATATAATATCATTAGATAATAATATCATTTCTATCAGGAAAGACATAGGAATGATAAGTTGTAAAGCTAGCAGATCACATTTCAGTACCATTTTAGTTATGAGGTTATAGGATCAAAATATCAGATAATTCGTAAGATAATCGTTACTTTGCTATTATCATATATTGTCATATTGTCTAGCAAATTTATTATCTTTTTTAATCAGTGTACTTTCCTAATTAATAATATTATTTAATTGTTCTAATAAGAATAATTGACGAAGTATATTATTTCGAGAAGATAATTAACCTGCAAGTTGAATATTACCGCGTGGCTTAGCGCCTAAATAAGCCAAATTAACATTTGCTTTACGGCCGTCAATGATTGGATTAGGATCTTTACAAGCACGCTCTGCTGCAGCCCGATCTTTCATTGTTACCTGTAGTAATTTTGAAGCTAACATTTTATCAATTTTATCAGCAAAATAATTTTTTAAATAATACAATATATTGTTTTAACAATTTCTATGCAATACTAATTTTTTGTTTTAATTTGATTTTCGAAATTTTCAATAATTTAAATAATTTCATTTATTAATACTAAATTTTTATATAATAATATTAATACGAAAGTTAGTTAGAATGCAAAAAAAAAAAAATAGAAATGAAATAAAAACTTACAAAACCATATCCGCGACTTTTTTGAGTTTGCCGATCAGTGATAACTACCGCTTCTTCGATTTCACCAAATTGTTCAAAATATTCATGTAATGTTTTATCCGACGTATGATATGGTAAACCACCAACGAAAATTTTTGTAAATGTCGTATCACGTATGCCTAAAACGAAGTAATCATAAAAATGATAGTATAATTAATTATATCATATTACATGTATCTGATAATAAAACGTCGTAAACTATTTTTGCATATATTATTATTATTTTTTTTTTTAATAAAATATGATTAACGATTAAAAATAATTTTTTTAATTGATTAAAATTTTACTACTTGTTGTTATTTAATCTAGAAAGGTGTGTTAAATATACCTGTAGTAGAAATAGTATCAGTAGCACTTGCAGTTGCAGCAGCAGATTGTGCTGCTAATGCAGCTGCAGCAGCTTGCACTAATGGATCAGCAATTGTTCCGGTACTAGCTAATTGTCCATAAATGGATGGTATCATTGTACGTATTATTGATAATGATCTAATTAATAATAGTTCACGTAATAGTCCTAAATAAAACTTAGATTTTTTTATCAAATTTACATTTTCTTTCTTTTTCTTTTAATAAAATTATTTTATAAAATTAATTTTGATATTACTAAAATTAAAAATATTAGCAAATAAGCCATTTCATTGTAATAATTGAAATTAATTGCAATTAAGTATTTATTTATTAAAATAATTAATTTTCAAATTATTTAATTTTTATTCAATTCAATAAAAGCATGCCAAGTAAAGAAAGTAATTTTTAAACAAGAAAAAAAAACAAAGAAACTAACTTGCAAATATACTTTTGTTTGAATAAAAAAATAAGCAAAACAAAAGAAAGCTAAATTGTGAACGTTGTACAAAGCACCTGAAAAATGATTCATTACAATTATTAATTAAAATTTAAATATAATTTGAAATCGAAATTTAATTTAAATACTTATAATTTAGAAATTATAAACGTTTAATTCCCATAGATAAAAACAAAATTTCACATTAAAAATGTAACTTTTATAAAATTTATCAAAAAAGAAAACATTGATATAATTAATTATTAATAATTTATTAATTAAAATATAATTAAAATTAATTAATTAAAATCTTACCTTTAGCTAAGGAAATAAAAAAAACAACACGGCACCGCAAGCGACACACAAACGACACAAAAAAGAATAGCACACGAAGAAGAAGAAGAACGAAATCACTCCTGAAAAAATGTTCAAAATTTTTTATAAAATATTATATTCATAATTATTATCATTTCTTATCGATAATATTAATCAAAAGAAAATGAGCATAAATTGATAAATTGATAAAAATGAAGAGAACAATGATAAATTAAATGTAAACGATTTAAATAAATTAAAAAAAAAAAGGAAAAAGGAAAAAGTTATCGTTAAATAGCCAATAAATCGATCGTAATTGTTTTATTCTAAAATTTTCTCAAAAACTTATTAAATATTAATAATATATGCAAGAAAATATATATTAAAGAAATGCTTTCAAATATCATTTAGTTAAGTAAAAATAAAAAAAAAAAAAACTTTGATTGGATAATTAACTTATAAATGTCTTTCGTTTTGTAATTTCGTTCTTTTTTTTTTTTTTTTTAAATATTTTTTTTCTCCCATCAAAATAGTCAATAAACGGAAGCATTGAATTGTCAATAAGTGAAATTAGGCGTGAGAGAACCAGTTTTTCAATTTTTTTTTATCTTTCCGTTTTTCTCCTCTCTCTCTCCCTCTCTCCTCTCTCTTTCTCTTTCTGTTTTGATTTTTAATATTTTTTTAAAAACTTTTTTTTCTCGACATATGATAATGATTAAAGTATATATGAGTATTCAAATAAGATTTTTAGCTTAAGTAAGAAGAAAAATATTGATGAAATGATTTTTTTTTCTTTAAATAGAAACAAAGAACTATGATAAGTTTTGCAAATCAAAAAGAGCCTATATAATTCCTAGACTGGAAAAAAAAGGCAAAAAAAGGAGCCCAGCTAGATTAGCCAAAAAAAAACTTGAAATCCTTGTCATTGTCATCATATTTAATATTTTTACATTTTGAATAAAATTATTTAACATTTACTTTCATATACACACATATAGAAATGCGCAAACATACACACACATATGTAAATATATACAAACATACACACAACATATGTAGTTATGTACATACACATACATACATACATGTTATAATATGATAAATGAAATAAATTGTATAAGTTTTTTAAAATTGACGTAATTGGCGTAATTGACGTAAATTTGATATTAATGGATGAAGAATTATCTTAATCGAATATTATATTTTTATGAAAGAAATTTTTTTTTCAAAATGTTTTTCGAAAATTCTATTTATCACAATTATTTCCTTTTTCTTTTATAGCTATAATTAACGTAATTGATGTAAAGATATGATCGAGAATTGAAGATAATTTAATCAATTGATCGAGAATTAGAATTTTGTTGACGAAAACTTTTGTTATTTTATTTTTGGTAATTTTATTTCTTATAATTATTTCCTTCTTTTTTTTAGATGATACTAAAAATATTTAATTAATTTTTTTTTCATTTTTGTATTTTGCAATAAAAACAATAAAATTGAAGTAACCAATATGTGAAAATAAGAAAATGATAAAGGGAAAAGTTTGATAAGAATATAGCTAGGATAGAAAATTGACAATTTGAAGAATGATCAGAAAGATGAAGATGAAGGTGATAAAGGTGATAAAGAAAAGGATTGAGATAAAAGAAGAAGTTGAAAGGATGAAGAAGGTGAAGGGAAAAATTGAGCAAAGGATAAATTAAATTTATCATCTAATATCTAGAAGACATCACAAATTGCATGTTCCATTAATATATTTGATTTATTTGATTCTAATCAAATTTTCTTCTGTTTCAAATTTTCTTCATTTCATTCTTATTTTTTACTTTTTTTTTATATTCAAAAAAATAAAATAAAATAATAAGTTATGCAAATTTCTTCATGCATTATTGTTGAATTTGTGTAAATTATGAAAATATTATATTTTCATAATTTTTATGTCCTTTTTTTTTTAAACGAATTTAAAATAAATTTTTTCGTTTGAATTTATATTATTTCTTTCATTTCAAATTTTATTTTTAGTATTCGAATTAAAAAAAAATATGTAATATCAATTCATAAATGATAGTAATAATATTAAAAGTAAATTTTTACAATGAAATTTAATTGAAAATTATTAAATGGAAAATGTTATAGGAAAAATTTTCATTAAAAATAATAAGCTTATTAAATGATATTTTTGAATTGGAAAATATTACATTAAAAAAAAAAAAGAGAAAATAGATGAAATTTGAACAACTTTTATTATAATAAATTTCTCACATACATACATGCATACATACATAAACGATCATACATAATGTATAGATACATGCTCACATACACATACGCTTACATACACAGACATAGCTAGATATAAATTCACATACATCACATACATATATTTTTAAGTTTCATATTAAATTGAATATAACTGCTGGTATGCGCAAATATTTTAAAAGGCAAACCGCCATCTCTTAAAACTGGAATTGAAGTTATAATGGTAATTTATCAACAATAACCGCATCAATTTATAGATACATAACTTTTACTTACCCATCAAATGGGTAAGTAAAAGGATAAGAAAAAGTTAGACAAAGAGAACAATAAAAGATTATGACTGAATTGATAAAAGCGAAAGAAAAAAAAGTTTAAGATAATAGAAAAGGCAAAGGTCAAGATGATATAAGATTATCTGTCAACATAATAACAGTATGTCGCAGCAACAAATTATATAAACTTTTTTTTTCTTTGTTAAATATAAAAAAAAAAAAGAATTATGATAAAATGAGCAATTTTAAATGAATCAAAATTATTTCAATTAAAATTAATTTAAATTTTCTATTAAATTAAATTTACTAATTTTTCTTTTTTGCAAAAAAAAAAGAAAAATTATGTCAACAAATGATTGATTGAAATTTTTTTTTTTTATAAAATATAAATAATTGCTGATATGAAAAGAATGTGATAAATTGATTAGTTCTATATCATTCGTGTAAAATTAGTTATATATTCTTAACAAATTGTTGCTAATATATTTTAGCAAATTTAACAACCTAATCAAATGACCTTTATGAACTTTGTTTAATTATTTTCTTATACAGTCGTCTTGCTATCTCTTTATTAATTATTATAAATATATTAAAATAATGTTTAGTAAATATTTTACTAATATTTTTAAGCAAACAAAAAAATTAAGTTAATTTAAAAGTTCCTAATTTTATTTTTCTTTGAAAATTTATTAATTCCCACGAGAGAATAGTATGACAACTTAGCTTTTAGAAGAATTATATAAAATAGCAAAAAAAAGAATGAATTCAGAAGGGATTTTGTTTATTTATTTATTTTTATTTTTGAATAAAACTTGCAAAAATTTGTAAAATGTAAAGTTACGCTAATAGAAACCTTTTTTTTAAATAATCATGCTTTTCTCCTTGTTTTTTTGGCTAATTTCATTCTCGACATCAAATTTGTTAATTTCATTCTCGATATCAAATTTGTTAATTTCATTCTCGATATCAAATTTAATGGAAATTAATTTTTCGTTAAAAATTACAATAATTTCTAAAAGTTAAATTATCGATAGTATAATGAATTTTAAAATTTAAAAAAATTTTTAAATATCAAAAATAATCGTTTTAATTGAAAAATATTTTAAGTAAAAAAGTATTTATTAACATTTTCATTCTCCAATTTTCAAATAATACATATTCATCTGATAACAAAATATAATCTAACAAATAGGTTTGCATGCGTTGATGATAACGGCAAAAGGAATGGATTGGAATTACTTTTTTTTTTTAAATATGAAATGATCTTATTTCAATTTCGCTTCTTTAAATTTCTCTTAGCTTTAATGATAATTTTTATCTTAAATCTAATCAGCAATATGCAGATATAATATGGATATAAATATGCATTTACTCGTATAAAATTTTATTTTTAAATGATATTGTAAATTAATAAAAGAAGTAAACATATAAGTAATAGTAAATAAGAATGATTGATTAAATTGATCAAAATGATCGATAATAGCATATATCAAAAATGTTAAAATTTGTAAATAACAAATTTTAAAATTTATCACTAATTCATTATGTATTATAATAATATGCAAATTAATATTTTTTACTAATTAATAATGAATAAATTCTATTTGAAATCAATAGAAATAGAAATAATAAATGGGAATGATTGATTAAATTTAGCTAAACGATAAATAGCATTTTATGATAAATGTTAATATTTTATAAATTTCAAATTTTTCCATTGATTTATTATGATTAATTTTATTTTATAATTGAATGAATAAAATCCGTCCAAAATTATCATCATCGTAATTGTCATCGTTATTCATCATCATAATTGTCATTGCTATCATCATCATTATTATTATCGTTGTTGTCATTAATAAATTATATTTTTCTTTAGAAATTAATTTAAACAAAAATATAAAAAGATGAAGAAAAGAGAAAGGGAATGAAAGAAGAATCGTTTACGCTTCATATTTTTATAATACTATTTATATAATCTAACTAATCATTTGTCATTTTATTTTTACCATCAACAACATTATCACAATCATCATCATCATCATCATCACAATCATCATCATCATTATCATCATCATCACTATCATCATCAACAACATCATCATCATCACTATTATTGTTGTTGATGTAGGTAGCAAATAGATGTATATATATAACTGGTTATCATTCATTCAATTGAAGTAATAAACATTGAAAGAAGTCTTTCATTTCGAAATAATACAATTATGAAAAATAAATAATAGAAGGAAGCAATGATAACAACACACTAACGCTATTTCAGTTATTTTATTGAAAAGATATTTGATTAATTTAAACAACATTAATTGATAAAAACTTGTTATTAATTAATTATTGATTTGTAATGAAGCAATAATAGAAATAAAATGAAATGAAATAAATAAAATAGCAAAAGAAATGAATAATATTGTCAAATAATTATTTATTTGACAATATTATTATATAAAATTATTACTTATTAATATTTTAATTGAATAATTTGAAATATAAAATAACAATAATAAATATATAAAAATAAAAATTCAAAATTCATGCTTATAATCAATAATAGAAAATATAACGTTTAATTGAAATTAAATAATTTAATTAAGGAAAATGAAAATGAATTGTTAATAAATAGTATGATACGGAGAAATGAAGAAGAGGAAGTTATAGAAGAAGAAGATGAATGGAGATTTAGTCATAGGTAAATAGATAGATATATGATAATCAGGTTTTCATTGAAATAGATCCTTTATGGTGATTATCAAACAAACAGTGATAATAATAATACAACAATGATAATAGTAGTAGTAATAATAGTAGTAGTATCAATTATAAACAAACAAGCGATAACATAATAGTAAAATCAACAATGATCAATAATAATAACAATAGTAATATCAATAATAAATAACGATAATAACTAAAAGTTTGAATCTTATTTTGTTTTTATTTGCTTTTATTGTATCTCGTCTTGATTGATAAAAGGAAGCAGTTTGACAAGTTTTTCATCGTTCTATTCAAATGAAATCCATTATCTATCTATTTATCTATTCAATCACTATTCCAATCCATTTATCATTTTTATTTTCTATTCCTTTTCAACTTTTCTTATAATCAATTTTCCCTGCTTTTCAATCATTTAATAATTATGTAATAATAAAAATATTATTATTCTAAACTTATTCTTTCAATTATTTTATATTTCTCTAAGAATTTATTATTATTATTATTATTATTATTATTATATGCATAATATTGTATAATAATTAAAATTAGTATAATAATTGAATATAATATATTTATACAAAATATAAGTATAGAAATTGATAAAAATTATCTATTAATCTTTTCTATTTAATCAATTAATTAACATTCAAGTAATATTAAAAATATTATTCTATATTATTCCTATAATACATTCAAAGAAATTTATTGTTATTCTATACGTTATTATATAATAATTAAAATTAGTATAACAATTATATGTAAAATATATATACAAATATAATGGTAAAATTATCTTGTATCCTAATTGATGAACATGATTTATAGCTATAATTATTACTATTTTTATAATAATAAATTGAATTAATTATAGTTCGTTATCATTATCACTGATAGAATTGCTAACTATCATTATCATTGATATATAGTTGTTTATGTTTTCTAATTCATAGACCAATCATTAAAGCAATAATATTTTGGCAAAAATGTTGTAAAGCTTTTTGTTGATGATTTAAAACTTTTGACAAATAAGTTTTAAAAAATTTGTGCCATCTGCTTGCTAAACATAATTTCGAAATTTTAAACTGTAGTATAAAGATGAAATAGGTTTAAGAAATTATAAAGACTTTAAATAGATTTAAGGTCTTTATAATCCTAACAAGATTTAGGCCTGAACTACTTGAAAATTCGATAACATATTTCTGTATAGCAAATCTTATTTTCACGAGAGCCAATTTTCGAAAGTAAAATTGGATATGAGTGGTTTTAGCATTGAACAATTGTCGATAATATTATATAGCAGCTTTTAAAATTTTCAAATAAGTGGTGCTATCCTGAAAAGGCCTAAATTTAAATTCTAGATTTTAAATTCATTTTTCGATACGTTTATAGATATAATAACGAATAAAAGATAATTTTAAAAAAATTGAAATAAAAGTTCAATATGCTATGAAAAGTATTTGAATAGAATCGATAAAAAAAAATTAAATTTTCTCATTTTTTGAATACGAATTTATTAATTTGAAATATAATTTTAAATTAATAGTTTCGTTATAGGAGAAAGCAGAAAAGAAGAAAATAAAATTACTAATTCAACAATAAGAAATACGTAAAGATAGCTAATTTAAGAGCCAATATTTAGTAGATACAGCCTCTATGCTAATTCAATATAAACAAATTTTGAATGTTTGCAATAGCATTAAGCATAAGAAAATAGAGAGATTTTTAAAATGAAACGATGATAATGTCGATGATGATGATGATGATGATAATGATGATGATGATGATGGTGATGATAAATGATAGATTTATATACAATGAAATTTGAATGGATTATTTTTAAGATCTAGTATATTCAATAATAATATTATCTAATTTATCTGATAAATTTGATAAGAAATGATAATTAACAGTAGATTGTTGAATAGCTGGATACAAGATTGGATGAGAATTGAATGAATAGTGAAGTAGTGGTGGTGTGGAAATGAATTTCTGAGTTAGTATGTCGTTTTATTACAGCAAATTGGTACTGCGATATTTTGAAAGTTTGCAAGAACAGATGATGAGGACGATGATAATGATAATGATGATGATAATAATGATAATGATGGTGATGATAATGATGATGATGACAATGGTGATGGTAAGAAAAATTTAGGGTAGAATGATTAGTTAAACAGCTATGCTATCCTAACAGAATACGAAGCATTTCACTTCTCAGCAACCTTCGAAATGAAGAAATGATATTTGTTTACGAAATGAGAAAGTAAAGAGTTTAGGAAGAAAAAGTGGGAGAAGAAAAGAAAGAAAAGGAAGAGGAAAAGGAGGAGGAGGAGGAGGAGGAGGAGAAGGAAGAAGAGGAGGAGAAGGTGGTAAATGAAGAGAGGTGCACTGATTGGATTGAGCTTTATTAAATACTGCAAGTTGAGGGATGGATCTCGAACAACTTCTTCAAAATTTATAACAAGTTAAGAAAGCATAAATATATCTACTACCCACGCATTCGTTTAAACAATATATATATACATATATATTTGTGTAAATGAATGTGATGTATAGATAGGTATTACTAGGTATTACAAGTTTAGTGACACATATCTACTACTTATATTTCCGTCTATACAAATATGGATACCTTAAGTTGAAATGCATTATATTTATTACCTGAGAATCCGTCTATACTAGATATTAGAAATTAAATTAAGGAACATATATCTACTAGCTGAAGAATTCATCTATACAAATATAGGTATCACAAGTTGAAATGTATATATCTACTTTCTTAAGAATCCGCCTATACATACATACATATATATATATGTATATATATATGTGTGTGTGTGTGTGTGTGTGTGTGTATGTATTTTACAAATATATGTATGAAAGTTTAATAATAATAGTTGGAAGCTATAAATGTAAACATTCCAGCATGTTTTGTATTTATTTATAAAATATATTTCAAATGATAAATTCAGTATTAGACAAAAATAGAAAATAAATAGTATGAATTGATTAAATATTGAAATATATGAAAACTTTTCAAATTTCTTTCTCCTTTCTCTCTCTCTCTCTCTCTCTCTCTCTCTCTCGCTTTTTTTATTCAAGAGTCTTACTTAAAAATTTTGAATTTTATAAAAAGCCAAACAATCTGCTTTTATTTTTTAAATTTTGGAAATTTTAATATATTACATTATTATATATCAATAATAACAATATTATTTAGCAATTGCTGTTTAAATGAGAAATATTTTTCAAGCAATTAAAGAAAGTTTTCTTTTTAAATAAAGTAATTAATTAATTAAAATATTCTTAATATAAATGAATTCAAATAAAAATAGAACAAATTAAATAGAATAAATTTAGAATAGAATAAGTAATTCCTTATTAATTTCCATAGAATCAAGAGAATTTTGTTAGATCGATGATAATAAATTTAATTTTAATAGTTTTTCATGAATTTAGGTGGGATAAAAAATGTTTCTTTTTCCCCATAAAGTTTAAGATGGAATTAAACAAATCAATAATATTAGATTAAGTATTTTAGTATTTTTCTTTCAAATGAATTTAAATAAAGTTGAAAAAATTCGATGAATCGATGATAGATCGATAAGAATAGATTAAAATATTTATTTGAATTTAGATAGAATGGAAAAGATTAGATGAATTAATGGGAATAAGTTTAGACTAAATAATATCTTTTCATGTGTTTGGATAAATCAATAAATCGATTGGAATATTTCGATAAAATTTAGATAGATCGAACTAGTAATACAAAAATTTATATTATCGAAGACAGGCACAAACACATATACACACACACACATACATACATACACACATACACACACACACACACACACTACATATACATACACACACATATAAACTACAACAGTTGTTTCATCAGTTTGATATTGATAGATAGATATAACGATATATAGATAGATAGATATACTTCTCTTTCCTATCTATCTATCTATCTATCCATTTTCTTTTAAATCATCAATAAAGCAAACTTTCGTACTTTTTCGTTCTTTTTTCTTTCATTGCTAAAGTAAAAGATGAAAAAAAAAAATGCTTGGTTAGTTAGTATTTGAGGAAAAGAAAGGAAAGGAAAGGGAAGGAAATGACTATATTTTATTCCTTTTCATTTTAACTAAAAATTTTCTTTTTTCAAATTCTTTTCTTTTCTTTCTTTGTATCAAATAAAAATTTGGAAGAAAATAAAGAAATGTTTTCTAAATTATATATTTTTTTCTTCAAATTTATACTTATATTTATTCGATTTATTATTATATTGAATAAATATTTCGAAATAATTATTTTACAAATAGGAATAATTCAAATAGATAGATCAATAGGAGTTAATCAATAGGAGCTAAAAATAGATCAATGAAAGTAGATGATAGATCAATAGAAATTTCGATTAGTTTGAATATCAATAGATAGATCAACAGGAGCTAATCAAAAGAAGCTAAAAATAAGTCAGTGAAAACGGATGATAGATCAATAGGAATTTAAATTAGTTTGAATAGTTTCCCTTTTTTAGTTTGATAATTTTTTTTTTTTATAAAAATGATATGATAGTTAGTTTTCAGATATATACTAATTTTGTAAGGAGGAAAATTTGCAGAAACTTTTTGTAGAGTTTTTATTTTAAAAATAAATTGAGTGAATTTTCATTGTTTTTCCCTTCTTCTTTCTTTCTTTCTCTCACTTTCTCAGTCTCTCTCTCGTTATTTTTTCATCTTTCTGTAATCATAAAATAAAATGATTTGATGGCTAAAATCAAAATTTCAGTTAACAATTTCATAGAGCTATATCTGCCGTGCGGAATCGAATAGTAAAGAAATTATTTACAATAAATATTTTAATTAATTCGAAATTTAAAATTGGAATTTCTCTTTTGAATTATTCCGAATGAAATTTTTAATTAACCTTTAAATTTATAATGTTAGACTTTTCCTTTTAAACTATTTAAAACTTATTGGCAAATTCTTTTTGATACCAAACATTCTTATTTCGTTTTCTTACAATTTCTATTTTTGATTCAAATCAGAAATTCCATCCATCTAATTGAAATTTTTTCAATTTAAAATTAAATTAAAAAATTATTTTTTTTTCGTTGATATTTAATAATGACAAAATAAAACAAAATAATATATTTTTTTCAATTACAATTTTTAATCTTATAATCCATCCATGTATACATATATTTATGTATATCGAATTATAGTAATGATAGAGGTGACGAGAAAAAAATCTATCAGTCGATTGATCAATAAGAGTGATAATAATCTGCCAGCTAATCGGTTAACTTATTTAAAATGCTAAAATTACTTTAATAATCCATTACGAATAAATTAACGAAAGGTTCATAAATCAATGTTACTAATAAGATAATTTCATTTTAACGAGATTACCCGAATTATTCAGTCCTACAGAAAGAGAGAGAGACAGAGAGAAAGAGAAAGAGAAAGAGAGAAAGAGAATGGAATAAAAGATCGATTCTATTTATTCCATATGATCGAGTTACTTTGATAAGAACAAAAGTAATCCCGACATTATCCAACAAAGCACATTTACCAACAGATGTATTTCTTTGGAGAAAATGGAAGAAATAAAAAGTTTCCGTTGCAGCACCATTTCATTCATCTCATTTGTTAACAAATAAATGAATAAATCATAACTTATATATCAATTGATTCATTCAAAATCTTTAAATCATAACTTATAATAAATCAAGATCAAGCCCAAAATTCTACAATGATCAAACATCTGAATGCTTTAATATGGATGATTAAAATATAGTTTAAATCATTTATTTGCTTAGTTTAAAAATGCCACAAATGATTATTGTTATTATAAACAAATATAATAACAAATACCATCATATTTACAAATAAGTACAATGCACAGGGAAAAAAATAAGCTATGAATGTTTAAAAGAAAATGAATTGAATTTATTAATGAAATAAAAAAAAGTATTGGAACAATTATTTGCATTGTATATAAATGAGATAATTATTTGCTTGGTTTCTAAGGAGTTTAATAAATATGATAAATCAACAGATAAATGATAAATTAAAAAAAAACCAAATAGTTTGATTGATAAATTAACTAAATAAACAAGAAATATCAGTTCTTTTAACATTCTTTTAGTTCGAACTTATATATATTAGCACAATAAAAATCATTTTAATTTGAAATTAATTTAATCAAATATTAATATTTAAAAAGTTCGAGTTTAACTTATTGATCATAAAATGCAATTAACAATTAATTATTAATCAAAGAATAACATTATCAATTATTATCAATTTAAGCATTAGTTTATTTAATCAAAATATTAAAATTTCCTTTACTTAAGTTTGATTTCGTTTATTTTAAATATATAATATTGAGATCAATTTCGATGAAATTTCATTGAGACTTTTAATCAATTTAATTTCACATATTTGAAAAATGAGCAAAAAAATTCAT
Source organism: Dirofilaria immitis (assembly GCA_024305405.1). Lineage (NCBI taxonomy): Eukaryota > Metazoa > Nematoda > Chromadorea > Rhabditida > Onchocercidae > Dirofilaria > Dirofilaria immitis. The sequence continues at coordinate 455,203 of JAKNDB010000066.1, read as the reverse complement.
CTTTTCTAAATTTAACGAATAAAAAAACTTTAAACTATGGAATTTTTTTAAGCAAAATTTTGCACAAAGTTGACAATTATAAATGTAAAAGAGAAATGGTTATGATTATAAAACTTTCAAAGATATAAATGAATGAATGATACTTTAGGGATAGATTAGTTAGTGCAATAAAAAGTAAGTAAAGAAATGGCGAAAGAATAACATTTGATCATTTTAAAAGGGTACTTCTTTAAAATTTTATATCATTGATCATTGAAACGAGAAAATTGGCATATTTGTATTTCCAAAAAGCATAAAAATAACTTATCGATAAAATATTATAACAATTTGTTAAATTTAAAAATTGCACATAGCATATTATTGATATATTCAAATATTATTTCATTTAAATTATAATATAATTTAATTAATTCAATAATATTTTTAATGCATTTATAATTAGCTATAAGAGTAGTTATAAATTTATGCTAAATAGTCCCAAGAGAGTTTTAGATTAAAAATTGAATAAATGAAATAAATAAGATTGGAATAAAATATTCTTCATGAATCTCTTCGTTTATTATATATTATATTAATTCATGCTTAATGTTCTATTTGTCTTTTGCATTAATTCCTAATATTTAAGCAATACTTAAATATTATTATATGCATTTTACTTAAATAATATTACTAATATTCAATTCAAATAATAGCAATGTATTCGTTAGTTTAATTATTTATTAAATAACTTTACTGATTATGGATATTTTTTTCTATTTTTAAATATTTATTATATTAGCAATATTTTTTATTATTTTATTATTTATATCGTTTATTTATATCTTTTAAATTAAGCTAATTCAACGAGAAAATCATCAATTTAAATTTCAAATAAACGTATATAAATACCATTTCATGAAAGGAAAATCATCAATAACAAAAATTTGAAAAAATAAAAATATGATTAATCTTAACAGAATGTTTATATATACATATTTTTCTTTTAACTTTTAATTGATGATTTTTCTCTTTTATATTTTTGATTTTTTTATAATTTAGTTTAAGAAAATTACTTTATTTCATCACATTACATATATTTATTTTTAAATTTTAATAATAAGACATGACAAATGAAAAAGTTTAAAAATACAAAATGTAATCAATCACTTCTATATACATGCATTTAATTCTACACATATATATATAACATATTTAAATAAACCATTCTTCACAAATTTTCTTTTTCTTAAAATCATTTAATATATTTTAAAATTCTAAAGATGAAGTTTAACAAAGACGAGAATTGAACAACTGTTTTCTCTGTTACAAAATGATGGATAGCATTTTGAAAGTCTCTTATTAATGACAGAAACTATATGATGGATATCAGATAAAATCGAAATCAAGAAATACCGGAATGGTCGAAATCATTATTTAAGTTAATTTTTAAAATATTTTAAAATCATATAAAGAATAAATTTAAATAGGATGGAATCGAAAGATTAAAACGTAAAAATGTAAAATGACTAATCCGAAATTCAAACAATAAATTCAAGTAATAAATCTATTACAAAGCATTATATGCCTTTCTTGTATCAAAGATTTACCAAACTATTCGGAAAATTATTTAACGCTAATTTAATCCGTTAATATCAAAATCACAGATATATATTTAAGATTGATAAATAAACAAATGAGAAATGCAAATATTCAATATCGATCGGTGCTAAATATTTTCACTGAAGAAATAATTCGATTTACTAAATGCATCTCTGCTTCAATATTATTCCACTTCGAACTATAATATTATGAAATTTCTCGATATATTCATAAATTTAAATATATTAAGCAAAAGATTCACAATTCGACAAAAAAACTTTTTATAATTTAAATGATATTAAATATCTTTTCAGCAATACATTTTGGGATATTTTTAAAATAGCAGACTTTTATTCAAATAAAAATAAGAAAATTGAAAGAATTCTTGAAAAAATTCTCGTCAATTTTTCTTCTATATGAAAAATGTTTAATAAAGCAATAATATAAAATAACCGAAATCGAAAAAATAAGTTGAATATTAAAGGATGCAAATGATCTCTGACAAATAATGCAATGATTATTTATCAAAAAAATTTTGTTTTTAATTAAAATCGTAAAAGTCATATATTACATTACAAGCGTAGTATGAACGATTTTTGTACCTTCGAAAAAATTATAATTTAAGCTCCAAAATATCTTTCAAGAAAAAAGATCAGCAAATAAGAAAAAGATAAATATATTGTGAGGCAAATAACAGTGACACAAATAATATGAAAATAATAAAGCTAATATCATGCTATGTTTGCAATATATGACTTTTATGATTTCGATCAAAAAAATTTTTTTATTTCGTATAATATAAATAACTGCAAGGATGCTTAAGTAATCAGGAATATAATGTATGAAATACTTTTGATTTTTCAACATCACTTTCATTAGGCCATTGTTTTGTTATCAGATAGTTATTTCGATTACCTTATATGTTTAATCTGTGTAATTATTTTTTTAGATAAAAATAAATAAATCATTGCATTGACAAATTTAAATATATTTTTAAATTGAAATAAAAAATGAATAAGTTAATGATTATAAATTTAATTAGAAATACTAAGCAATCCCAATAGCTTTTCAAATGAACAAATATGGAATAAATTCATTAATCAATAAAAGACGAAAAAATCTTTATTGCTTAATTTTATTACTTATTAGTTCCCGAGAATCCAGTCAGATAATTTTATCTTAAACAGTATTTAAAAATTTAGTTAATAAATTCCATTTTTAAATACAACAGTTCTTTAATCAGTCAAAAAAGATCTAATATAATAATTATCATGAAATTCAGTGTAGTATTGACTATGATTATAGCGAGAGTTATATAGCCTAAGCATGAAAATTGCCAATTAACTCCTATCTATAATATGATTATAAAAATGGTGAAGCAAAAATAATAGCATGAAAGCAAGCTAATTAAATTAAGTTGAATAGAAATAATTATTAAACGATTTGCAATCTATTTTGGATCAATTGGGAAAGCTTCGCAGAAAAAATTGCTAAAATTATTAAACCAATCATTAAAGCAAAATTTGAAATGAAATATGATTCACACATAAATGTTAAACTTCAGAATGATTTTATGGCACAAACAGTATTTGATTTTGCGAAATATTTATTACTTTTGAAAAATATCTACTACTAAAATGATCTTTTCTTCTTCGGCTAATTCGAAATAAACCATTAATTAATTGCATAAATTGTTTGTTTCACATTTGGTACCCAAAATAGTGTCATATTTTTTTTCAATTGTAATAATTCTATTGAAATCATGTTGTAATAATTATTTAATGAATAACTTCATTTATTACCAAATTGTTGTAATAACTAATTTGGATACCAAACATGGAACGAATTAATATTTCTTCACCCAATTTCATATTCCTAAATAAATGAAATGGAGATGATTCATAATCTCGCCTATCCATTAGTATTGCGCAGCATGTAAATACTTTGCTGATATTTTCCAATTATCAAAAATTTCCTTCTAATAATTAAAAAATTAGAAGTCGTCCTCAAAAGTTACATTTTTGCATGTTGTAAATATACATTATAGCTTCATGCTTGCAGTGATTATCTTAATCAATAAATGTTAGCTGATAACTGTTCGATCTGATATTTTCTTCACTGTTAATCGTATGTAAAAGATGCAATCTTAAAAATTAATTAATTCAATAAATCATTTCTTTTATAATTTTGATTGCTAGTGAAAATTTATTGAACACATGTAGTAAGCTGATATAAGTAATTAATTAATATTTAATTTTATTATAAATTTCTTTGCACATTAACTGAATTTTTACCCAGTTTCAAAGTTAAAAAAGTAATTAAATCTTTTCACCACATTAATCCTCGAATTTGTCACTATTACTCTAAGATTTCAATTATATTTGAAAAAAGTGAAAAATAACTTGAAAAATTTTGAAGCATAGTTTGTTAAAAGGAAGATTATTTCAATCTGAAGATAGAATTCAATAAGCTGAAATAACATTAAATGCAAAAATTATCTGATTGTAATAAAAAGAGATGGATTTGCTGTTGTGCCATAGGAGGTAAATTGGTTTGTCTACCTTTCTATTTTAGTTTTAATCTCTTTCAATCATCATCCGATGAAAGTATTTGAGTTTAAACAAGAAAATTTATTGCTTATATATTATTTATTGGTGCTAACTGAATTGAATTTTATGACACTTGAAGTAAATGAATATGGCACTTGGAACTTTTGGTAATGAATTAAATATTGCGTGTTTCAAGTTTTATCAGACATCTTTTACTGCCAAATGTGTCTGTTGTGAAAGGATTTTCTTTCTGAAGTAGTAGAAATTGTGGACAAAGACTTGTTGTACAATGATAAAAGTTTATTCGCGACTATTACAACATAAAAAATTATGCAAAAATATCGATAGCACGTTGAAATACAATGAATAAATAAATACTTTTTAAAAGAAGAGAATTATCCGATATTTGTAGATACTGAACATTAATAATCCCGAGTAAACGACTGGAGCAAAAGGATACTCATTAACAGATAACACAATGCTTTTTTCATAGTAAAAATTTTTTTTATTTTTATTTTTAAATTTTACGATACTTTATGATCTCGAGAATCAGATCCAGCATTTCACTTAACTACAAAATTGACATTTAAGAAATGTTTATAGGATTTAAGACAGTTCATATAATCTTAAGATTAGAATTTGATCATCACAAATCAAGACATTTACATTATTTCATTATCCATCTTTTAGAAAAAAATTGCTTTAGGTTATTATCACTTAGTTTCTGTTGATTCTTTGAATTTTTACAGACATTAAGTTATGTCGTTATTTGGTCCGATGCTACCACTAATAATAATCTGAGAAAGTCTTAATACATATTGTTCTTGTGAGTTGCTGCATTTCATTGCAACGCATGTGCGTTCACATACATATAGTGATAACGACGGAAGTAAAAATGGTTTCTGGAAATTCTTCGAAATTTTGCTTGCTTGGTGTATTAAATGGAATGCCAGATATTCAGTAACATTTCCTTTACGATGTTGTTTAGACTGATATTATCGTTATTAAAAAATAAACCATTCATTACCAAATACGATTTACTTGCTTTTCTATTTGAATTCATCGTTATAATACATTTTTATTCCCGAAGCAATGGACTTATTGCTTTGGTCCTGTTGATCGATTTTTAATTTTTTTTTGTTTTTCCTTTTCGACAGATTAAATTCTTGTTTTTTCCTCATTCATTTCTTGTGGATTTTTTTTTCAATTACTGAATTTGTTACAACTGCCAGCACTATATAAAATCTTCACAATGAAAGCACGAACGGATTCTTTCAATGCGTTTCTTAGTTTCATATCCTTTTTGGAGACGACTGGTGCATGCATTATTCTTTCCCAAACATTTTATTCGTAGTTTAAGTGTGGGATAATTTGATATTTATGATCCAATAATCACTATCACAATTTTCTCTTCATTTGAATTTAGCTCAGGTTTTTTGTTTAATTCGTCGTAATTAAGGCAGAAGTTTTTCCTTAAGTGATTGATGTCTGTCATAATACGACTGGTTCTTCGGTATCTTGGCTTAAATATCGTACCGTTAGTTCAAAATTATTAAGACAGTGTTGTGCAAGTATTTTTGAGTTTACGTGGTTTGATCAGATAAGGCTTGAAGTGGTGAAGTCGTTGTCATAACTGTTGTATGAGTCTCTGGTGTAGATGTAACATTACGGTTTGTGTCGAAAGATTTTCTGACACAAACCCTTAGGATAAGATTTTCTTTGGCTGATGAATGTAATGAGTCACCGCTTTGATTTGTGTTCACACTTGGGTAATTAAATGATGCTTTATTAGGCTCAAAATACGAATAAGAACAATGAAATCCAATAACATCGAAAAAAGAGGTAGCGAGTTAATATATGAATAGAGCGAGAAGATCCAAATTGGATAAAAAGTAAAAACATGACTCTTGTTAAAGGCCGTCATATATATATATATATATATATATTCCCTTAATTGGGCGGTACAACAAATATTCAATGTATGATTGACTGAACAAGAAATTCTGGACAGAGGTAGATTTAGATAAGCGATAGTAATTTTACAATTCGTTTGGAGATGGTTCATAGGAAGGAAAATTATTTGATTTTTAGTTTTACCATGGATAATGAAATGACAGATGCGAGAAATGACTGTCGGAAATTTTTCGGAGCAATAAAGACAATGGCAATTAATTTATGAATGGCTGTTCCTGCAACCGAATTACAATTCTTATAGCCAAGATTATACATCAATTAATTTATTGAAAAGATATTCTTTTCTTAATATTTTATATTACAAGCCAAATTCGAATTTCCGAACAGACAGATATTTAAAGTAATGACGGTTTCTTTTCCGTATTTATTAAATGTAAGATACCTTTTTATCGTCGACTATTTCTGCATATTTCTTCTTTCTTCTACGCTGCTCCATGAATAGGTTCCAGGTTGATTCGGGCACAAAAATGCACAATCCGAGGCGCTTGACTTTCTCCTTAATAATCCGTTTCTTGATTTCTGTTGTCATAACTCTTCTCTCAATAGGTTTCGATCTGGTTGTCATAGAATTCTTTTACTTCATCGGAAAGCCTTAGAATCTTTTCTTTGGTATCGAGTTGATCAAATTGGACTGGAAGAAATTACCTCACATCTGACACCAAAAATTGTTTCAAAGGATTTTCTTTTTGAAGAAGTAGGAATTAAGTATGTAACGAAGTTTGTTACGATGAACTCAATGGATTTTGTTCCTTACAACTACGATATACAAAATAATGGGACAATAACAATAGTGTAATCGAAATTTATAAAAGATTTCGTAAGGAGGAGATTTACAAGGATGGACATATTTAGACATAAGACAATTTTTATGGAATGAGAAAATCCGCCGGAAACGGCGCCATGAGAATAGTTTACATTTTATAAGCAATGATTCATAGAAAAATAAAAATTTAGAAATATTTATAATTAAAAATTAGTTTCGAGAAAATTCTCGACAAATATAGCGAACAGATATAATAAGAAAGTTTGTTGGTATTGGGAACTTGGTAGTTGTGGAAACAATTTTTCCTTTATAGGAGATATGTTGAGAAATAACGTTCTTTGTTGTGGACTCATTTTGATAATAAAACCTCCGAATAGAAACGCGTTGATCGTTATAATTTTTAAACAGTAATAATTACGTTGGACAAAGCAGGCGGAAGAATGTTTAACAACGCGAGTAAAACATATTGGGAGATTAAAATAAAAAATGTAAGAGCGTGAAGAAAGAATAACTGTCGACGTTGCTCTGCTGAATAACCACTGCTTGAGACATGTCAATTAATCGCGAGAAGCCGATTTTAGTATCGGTAATCCCTTGTCAGCGTGATGTCTTATCATATGTTAGTTAGTTTTACGAAGGATTTAGTTATCAGAATAAAGAATAATAGATGGATAATATCCAAACTATGTACAAAACTTCGATCGTCAGAACATTCCAGACAAATACCATAGATTTTAAGATTTTGAGCATTGCACGTAAGATTTACTGTAGAGAATCCGATAAATGATTCGTTACATTAGATATGGTTATCGTAAAAAACGGAAAAACTTTCATCCTCTTTGATGGAGAATGAATTGATGTTTCACAGAAAATTGTATTTGAAAAGGTTTACTGGATCGGAAGTAGCTAATATCGACAACAAGAAGAAATCGTTCCATTGCTTGAAGACAGATTGTTCAGGGTTTTCGAGTCGCTTCTTCCGGGAGGAGGTAAAGATTTCGTTTCTGCCGATTTTGAGAGTTTGATTGTAGACCGACCGTTTACCACTGGAACCTTACTAACCCATGCCCCAAAAAAACCAACCCTTCGATTAGTAACACACTATTGTGGCAAACTATAGACAAACAGTAATCACATGAAGTGCCTGGGAGGGAAAAGAAATAAAGAAACGAAAAATTTAGACATACATGGGATAAATCAATGACATAAGATGCCATCTATAGAATGGGGAATAATCGATGAGAAAAAAGAGTCCATTAGTTTACATTTGCTGATATGCATAAGAGGAAACAAATAGCATGTAACGACGGTAAGAAAGTGTGTATAAACGATGACAATATTCTGACAATGAATAAATAGCAGAATATGAAAAGCAATTTCTTAAACCTAAATTTCAATTATGGATCACACTTTCTTCGACCTTCCCGAAATCGTACTATTCGTCTGTGTTGATTGATGAGTTATGCAAGAAATAATTTGATTATTTGGACATACTTATATTATGAATTATTTGTGGTTTTCGACAGTTGAGCTGGAAAGAGCCGCTTATAGCATAACTAAATGGAGCAAAAATGTTCTCAACTGATAATAATTTTTTATAGCGACGATGCTATCAATTTTGCAACAACATCCCTACTCGAAAAAAGGGGGTAACGGAAGGTAATTTTTAAATTTCTTTCGAATAAGAGGAAAGAACCTTTTTCTATATTTAAGCTTATACGATATTGTAAACACAATATCGTGTTTATACAATAGTCTGAACCAAATGTGCAATACACAGGAATATCAAAGAACACGGACACAGAAATATCGAAGAATATGAGCAACATATCTTAATGTTTACTGAGAGATCGTATCAAATATCCTAATGTTTACTGAGAGATCGTATCTTTCCTTCAAGTCTGTCGTTTTTCTTTCGTGTCACCACTGCTGTTTCGCTTGCCTTTAAATTGTGGTTCCTATTACATTGAATTGTCCTCCGAACTGTTTTTTTTTCGAACTGCACTGAATTGTAACTGTCGGATCGAACTTGAATTGTCGTTGAGTAAAGGTCTTGATTGACCGTCGATTTGAAATTGAGTTTTCGCCGAGTAACTACCCTGACTGACCTGAGTTTTCGTCAGGTAACATAATCCTGACTGACTGTTGTCGAACTGTTCCAATTGGGTTATTAAACTTCAATTCCTACCTTATATATCCGGCTTGTTGACCTTAGACGCATTTTGTGGAGAGTGAGTGAATCAAGTGCTTTGATTGTGAGCATCGTTATATCGTTATCTTTTTAGCTTACTGATCTCATAATTTTATTTACTTTAATGTCACTTTTAACATTTCTATCTATGTATAACCAATTTCGTCTTTCGCCGACAATCCTATATAATCTTGGCGGTCAAAAATCTGATTGTCACTTTGGAAAAAAATTTACAATTTAGCAAAAATTAAATATCATTTTGGTAGTTGATTAACATTATCTTGACGTTTTAATCAATTACAAGATTGGCGGTTAAGAAAGTTAGCATGATTTTAGATACTTCATATGATCTTGAGGTAATAATTTGATTAACATAAATCAAGAGTATTTACATTATTTCGATAACTCACATAATTTCAAATTGAGAAAATGAGAATTTAAAAAAGTGAATAATTTAAAAAAATAATTTTCATACGATCAAAATATGAAATTTGTTAGCGACGTGTTTGGATTTGAGAGTTTTACATGATTATATTAAATTTTATTAATGATTTTTTGTTTTGAAAAATTCTAATGCAAATTTAATTGATTTTATGCCACAAACCACCTGTCATTCCCGAATAATCATATAATGCAAAATTATGTTGTTACTCCGATATATTATAAAATATATTTGTTGTTCCGGCAGTCATTGTTCTGCTTATCAACTATTTGCCTGCAGTATTGGCATATCATTAGATTTAGATAAAATTATTTTCAATAGTTTTCTTTAATTTCATTTGTTCAATCATTTTTGATCACCTCGAATCTTTTATTATTATCATCAAGTGTTTCTATCATTGTTTTCTTTTAAATTGTTGAACTTATGTTTCGGATTTTGTAATTTACTCTTTTCCATATTATTTTTCTTCAATTTCATATTATCCGAATATAATTAATTAGATTACGATTTTTATCTAAAATAATATATTTGAATATCCTATTAGTTTGTATTTTTAATCTTGAATTATTTCTTACTCTTCACTCCTCCGTTCTATCAACCTGATGTTAGTTATGAAGGTTAATGATTCTGCTGTTAGTAATCAATTATTTTCGTTTCATAATTATCTTTCTAATCAGTTTCCGCTAATTAATTACAAATAATTGTTTCAATTAATTACTCTTTCACTAATGATTTCGCAATATTTGCTGCATAACAGCAATTTATTGTTTCAAAACTAATTTGTCTCTACTTATCAATAAATTCATTTCATATAATCATCCTTTAATTTTCAAGTCATGGTCAGTCTTAGCAAATTATCATTTATCCCATAATAAACATTGTATTGTTGTTAGCTCACATATTAATTACTCTCAACTTTACATTCTAACTTGCAGTGCTTATAAATTAATTTGTTTGCCAAATAAATGTCTTGTGTGTTTTAAATTCAATTACGTTATTCGATATGAAACTTTGTTTGTGATATGATATAATTATGACATATTATCATCATCATCTAATTCATCTGTTTTTAATTTCCTCTCCTGACCTTACAGTATGTTAGAACAAAATTATTACTAGTAACTCATTTTTTAATATTCAATAAAGATTTTTTTCTTCTTTTCCAATTTAACTAAAACATTAATTGCAACAATCTTTCAATTTTAAGATATTTTTCATTAACCTTTATCCTAACATGCTTTAGTAATTTTTTATAAATTCCATTGAAATACTAACTTACAAATACTATTTTAAAGAAGTTTTACAAAATGATGCATCGAATAATCTATCGAATTTCATACCGTACAGCAGTATGATTTTCAATAATATAATATTGAAATTTAATTACAGGAGTTAGTATTTGAAAGTTTATAATATAAAAACGAACTAATTATTTTCCAACGATAAGATAAATATATTTCATAATTTTATAAACATTCGAAATTTAGTTGAAACTTTATAAGTAGACATGACCTAAATACTGTTTAGATATATCTACAAAAAAGATATTACATAATTAAATCTTTTAATTGAAATTAAAATTGTAAAACAAAACAATTAATTTTGTATAGCTTTTTTAAATAAAAATGTAAAATGATATTGTGAAAAAAAAGAAATATAGCAAAATTTTTCAATAAACAATTCTATAACTTAAAAAGGAACAAAGCATTTCAAAATGATGAGATTTAATAGAAATTGAGCCAGTGTTTGTAGAGATCATATCACAAAAAGCTTTAATTTAATCGTATCGCATGATTTTTTTGACCGTTAATTTATAATGCTTGGATTGATCTAAAGATCGGTATTAGTTTAAAAACGATCGTATCATTTTGTAAAATTAAATGTAATTATGTTGCACCAATTAACCGTTATAAAGCATAAAATGTGCTATTTCCGAAATTCTATCAAAACTATAAGACATTAAATATAATAATAAATGATAAAGCAAAAAATTTGTACCTTTTTTTCGGACTTAAAATATTTGAATAATATCTATGAGATCAAAAAAAAATATATCGAATGATATAACAAACATATCGATCTGTTTTGAAATGAATTTAAAAATTTCAAATTCCGAGGACTCAGGAATTCATTTATTATTTAATTTCATTGCCAATTTAATGGATGATATTTTGGCAGAAAAACATTCATAGTAACCAAATTAAACTAAAAATGATATTTTTGAAATTAAAGAAGTTGTGAAATAAATTGCAGAATGTTTTTGTTATCATTTATCATTTAGTCATCCGAAAATTACTGTTGATTTTTATAATCAGTGATGAAATATTTGCTAGGAACTTATTGATTAAGCAACAAAAATGATAATAATTGAGAGATGAATAAATGAACTTTTAAATATTATTGGAAATAAAACAAGGATTATGCTATACGAGCAAAGTAAATAATAGAATGAATCATTTTTGTTTTGAGCATCATCCCAAAAATTATTTTTATTTTGAATTGAATGAATTGTTTTATATTATATATCATGTGACATTAATCTGATAACATGAACACAGGTTTTGAATATTTTATGATTTTGCAACGTAAATCACGTATTAAACACGTAACATATTATATAATCTCAATTACTTGTCTTTTAAATTGTATGAATAGAATTAAAAGTTTGAAAAGTTTATTTTCTAACGAATTTACTCGAAAGAAAGAGCAAAGATTGAAAGCAAACTAATTTAAATTTTACTTTTAAAATATGCATTCATATCTTCAACTTAAAGAATTAAGCATCCAGCATTATGAGACAGTTTTGGAAAAACTTTTTAGAAAACTTTCATATATATTTAAATCTCGATTTGTATTCGATTTTCTCTAAGATTTTCCTTAAATTTTGTTCATTTCCAATTATTAATAATGCTATGATTGATTATTTCATGCATAATATTAAAATTATGATAAATCATTTCTTGTAATAAAGTGATGGTAAACTGCTGAAAAATGCATCACTATTATTTAGTACAGAGGTTAAATTTAGAGAAAATGAATTTTCCCGATCCAAAATGAAATTTCGAAATCGACAAATAATATCCATAAACCAAACTTGAATAAATAGCAAAGCTATCAGTGTTATCACAAATAGTAAACTGAATATTTGCATATCTGAAAAATAAAATTATAATTAGATGACATTTTTTCAACACATCAATATCTAAAATAAACATATCCAAATTACATTACGATAATTATCTTAATTAGATAATGTACTAATTGATTTTTCACTAATTAAAAGTAAACTAGCAATGATGTAGTAAACAAGTATTTAAGTAAACTACGAAAATTCGGTATCACATGAGGTCGTAGGAAATTTTTAATCAGTAAAAATGTTAATTATTACTAATACAAAATTTTTTTTATAGAAATCAAACATAACTTCACCAGTTTGCTTTTTAGAAAAGAATCTAAAAAGCATTTTAGTGCAATATATTGTTTTCCGATATCATGAATGAAACATTAAATGTTCAAATTTATTTTGGGCTTAGACATGTTTAAATTGAAAATTTGATAAGACTGACTCCAATTCAATTATGTAAATTTAGTGAAAAGATCGGAAATTTTGAAATAGAATTAAGATTTGATAAAATATTACAATATTTCAAAAGTTTTGTAAAAAGAGACACCGGATTTGGTGTTTACATTGTTATCGATTCGTATTCCAAGATCTTTAGCAAGACTATTGTACATTTTATCGGAAAATATGGAAGCAATGATGAAGACAAAAAGTATAAGTATTGTACATATGATTGATGTAATCTGAAATAAAATACATAATTGGATTTTAGTCAAATATTATTATATCCGATATATAAGTATTCTATACCAAACTTTATGATTTCCCAAAATTGTCATTTAAAAATTAATCAGTAATGTCTATCATCTAATATTGTGTGCATTTTCAAAGTTTCTTCAATACCTTTGTAAGTTTTTAATATTCTGATTTGAAAATTTAATGCCTATATATGCATATATATATAATAGGATTCGAACAACAAAATAGAATTGAATAATTTGGAAATGAGATAATCGAACTAACATTTATCGAATTAATACTTAATATAAATCAGAAATTACTACATTAATTACTATTTGTCGACTTTATTTATTTAATATAATTTAACAGAAATTACAGCATTAATTTGCATCTATCAACTTTGAATTTAATACGATGTCAATATAATTAATATGATATCAGTAATTACTAAACTAACTAAAATTTATTAATTGTATTCAATTAACATGATAATAAAAATTGTCAAATTTTAATTAGTATTTATTGAATTTGTTATTTTAATATAACGAATGAAAATTAGTAATTTTAACAAATTTATAATTAAATTCTTTACTAACTTACTTGAAAAATTATATAAGGTATGACGAATATTTGTTTCTCTTTAAAAATCCCATATGCTAAAGTAACAAAAATAGCAAATGCAAAAGCGAATGATGCAATCGAATAAAATGCTAATGTCGCACCTTGTGAGCATACTGTAAGGAAAACGATAAATACCGTACTGCAAAGACAAGCGATCGAAAGAATTCGAGCTGCTAACTGTAAAAGCACAGTATATATTAACCTTCAATCACACATTAAAATATTTGATTGTATAAGTAATATTTGTAACTTAATTTACTAATCCTTTTATTTATATCTTATCCTTAGTGCATTAATTTACTGAAACAAAATTTCAATTTAAATCATTTACAATTTTAATTTACATAAAATTATTTGCCGTTGCTAAAAATTGAAACTTTTATCGGATTATCAATTTAATGTTTCAGAAATTATAAAAACAATAAATTGAAATGGATATACGTATTATTATCATTATTATAGTTGTTATTATTATTATCATATTAATATACAGTTTTATTATTATCATATTAATACAATTCATTTCAAATGATACAGCTAGATCTTTTTATTGCAAATGGGGGCAAAAATATTATCATAACCTAAATGCATATCAATTATTTATCACTGATGTATCTTACATGGCGTTTTTATCATTTATAATTTTAATTCTAATACGAAACTTAAAACTAACTGTAATATGCATATATCCATAACAACATTGATATTTAATATCATTATGATCAAAATTTATTTCATTGCTGCTACCATATGATGTATATGATGGTATCAATGTTGGTGATAAATGATTATCCGGTGTTATCGGTATCACATATTGAGGTGAAATAGGTTCATTTGATACATCCAATACTTTTTCGCTTGATTCTTCTAATCCTTCGATTGTTGCTAATGATGATAATGTGATCGATGATGATAACATAACTGATATCAACAAATGGTTTCGTTTCCAAAAAAAAAAAAAAAATGTCACTTGAATTCGCCAGCCGTTTGTCAATCAAAAATGGCTTAAATTTAGCCAATTGTGACAATTATAATTTAAACAAAAATATTGTGTGCCAATAATATATTCCATCTGTACAAATAATGTAAATTTTTTCTTTTTAAGCCTATGAAATATAAACTCTTAGTTACGATTTATGCTTATTCCTGCCTTTTTTTTCTTGTTTATTTCATCATTATATCTTTTATTTTTAAATTTATTTCAATATTGATTGATAGCAATATTATTTGAATCAAATTTATTATTAAATTTTTTTTCTCAGAACATTTCATCCAATTAATTGATTAAAGAAAACAAAAAAAAAGAGAGAGAAAGAGAAGGGAACTAAAGATAATAGCTATAAAAAAAAAAATTATAACAAAAATATTCTTAAAAATAATTAATTTAATATTGTAAACAAAAAAAGGAAAGAAGGGATAAAAAATTATTTAGTTTTGGAATAATTTTATATTATCTATTTATTTTTGAATACAAAATAATATTTACCTTGAAATGATATTTCGAGCCTTTCGCTAGTCAGTGCATCCGATGAAATTATTCTTCAACATTTTTACAACTTTCTCTTTAAACAATCATTTTTACAACTTTCTTTTTAAACAATCATTCCTAAAACTTTCTCTTTAAACAAGCATTCTTACAACTTTCGTTTCAGAATTAAATTTCATATGTGCGTACATATAGAAACGATTAATGAATTTTGTTTATTTTATAACAAAACTTAGTTAAAGCTCAATCTTATAAACATCAATGAATAACAAATTACATGAGTATGTGTGTAGGTATATTTGTTACACTTTAATCAAATACACAAATAATCGAATATAAGAAATAAAAAAGTTGTAAGAAAATATATGTATGGTAATTAATTAATTAATATGAAAAAGAAGTGAAAAGTAAGTAAAACAAAAATGAAAGTTATCAATTTCGCTTATTAATAACAAAAAAATCACAATTCTTTTTATAATATTTTCCAAAAAAAGTAAAGGTAAAAAACAAAAAAATAGTCAATTACATTTGAAAAATTATCATTTCAATAATACAAAAAGTAATTATTTTAAAATTACAATTAATTAAAAATGTTTTTCTAAAATTTGAATACACATAAATCATTCCTAATTAATTGAAAATAATATTCCATTTTTATTATATCTATGGTTGCTATTCATTTTCGATTATATTTTATTCTCATTTTTTTCTTTGTTATTTTTGTTATAATTTAAAAGGTTTTCATTTGAAATGAAATTTTCACTTTTAATTTTAAATTATAAATAATGAAAATACAAATTTAGAAAAAAAGCAGTAAAAATAAAAATTTTAAAGTTTTTATAATTCAGAAAAAAAGAGCAAAAATAGAAAGGAAAGGAAATGTTTGATTTGAAAAGGAAAAAAAATTTTTTTTCTAAAATCGATTTGTAAGAGAATGAAAATTGGTAAAAATAAACCGACCCAATCATTTATTGATGACAAATAGAGCTGCGATAATGTTGTCAATTTAAAATCAACCAACTAGATTATTCATGATGATAAGAGCATGCGTAACAATAAAAATTGAAATTTTACTTTCACTGATATTTTTTTGCACTTAAATTTAACTTTTCCACATCTACAATCTTATCACTTGCAAATATTACTCTTTTGATTTAAAGTTTAGGATAAAATTATATACGATATGAGATGATTATTTTAGATGAAGAGACCAAGTTTTCTCTTTTTTTTTTTTTTATAAATATAAAAGAAAAATTAGAAATTAGCATTAAGTAAATAATATTTATTGTTAATATTATTTTATGTGCATGTATCATGAAAATAATCAAATAGAGTAAAATTTGTAATAGATAAAAATTTGAATTTCGATGCCAATCAGTACTGACGCTTAACCTCTATCAATAAGTGATATGAAAAAGGAAATGATTGAATTAATGATATTCCGGATTATAGGGTGGTGGTGGTGGTACATGTTGCTGTTGAGTGATGCTTAATTTTGGTCCAGCTAATCGTGGTGGTTCCTGATTCCTTACAGGAATGAATTCCGGTGGTGTATCAAGAGTTTTTGATATTTTCGAGTAATGTATAATTCGAATAATTCATATATGGTATAGATGAATACAACAGTAAAAGTACCAATAGCATAAATGAATAAATCATTAACAGCTCTTTTACGATCATCTTCATCAAGTTTATCGTCAGCCCAATACTGAAATAATAATGAAAAATTTTTGGAAATTTCCATATATAACATTAATATCAGCCTATTTTTGATTAGTTATTTTAATACAAAATATAAATATGATAATAATTTAATCATTTGAACAAGATGAAAAAAAAAGGAATCGATCGATTATTGTATTATCATGTATAAGACTAAAGATCGATAAAAATTTGAATAAATTATTAAAAATTAAACAATTAGCAAATGTAAATATAAATTTATACCTCATATGAATTGATAACAATATCATTGAGTTTATCGGTAAATCCCATAAAATATAAAATTAAAATAACAGAAATGAATGTTGTTATGGCAAATTGACCGGTAAGTAACGTTAAACGTGGCAGTACGTAACGTGAATTATTCCGTCGATATGAAACAGCTAACGTTATCATACTTAATAATTCACATATGAATAAACCGAGAAGAATTATGAACATAGCAAAATCGATCCAATTACTGTAAGTATTACAAAAATTATTAATAGCAAAATCGATCCAATTACTGTAATTATTAGAAAATTAATTAATATTATTTGAATATTTGCAAAATTCTTTCTTCTTTTTATCCTAAATTCTACAATCATTTCAGTATTATTATCTAATATTTAACGAATAATAATATATATGTAAACCATAATTTTCTAATTCAACTTAATGAATTAGTAATGGATAAAAAATTAATATAATTTATAATGATAAATTAAGTAAGAAAGATAAGTATCAATGAGTTGAAGAAGGAAATAATTCAGAAAAATTATTCTTAAATAATGATAGCACGTTTTATATCACATCTGATGTAAATATCAACGTATTTAAAAGGGATTCATAATAATTAATCGTCAAAACGTCTCATTTAATCAATTCCATTGATTAAAATTTTATTAATTGATAAAATCTTTCTCGAATAAATAATAATTCATGTAAACACGAAGGTATATATATAATCATAAAACAAATTTATTTATTCTAAGTGAACAAGTTGAATTTTAAAATTTTTAAAATTTCTATATGAATAAATAAAAAGCCATAAGTTTTGTTTAGGATATAAGCTTTCTGATAATTTTTAATCTTTCAAGCTAACATTGAAAATATATCTTATAATTTATTGCTTTTGTGAAAAACTTCTGGTATTACTAAAAATTCTAAAATTTCAACTAAAAAATTATCAGAAATTATGATTATACATGAAAATCATTTAATCATAAATGATAATTAATCTTATCTACATAATTAATATTAATCATTTAATGTTAAATAAGGCTTATCAGATAAATAAATGATAGATTAATTATTATCATTTATTATCGAAATTTATTGCATCATTCAATGCTTTCATGAGCTAAATATCAAACAGGGCCTCAAAACCAAAAAAAAAAAAAAAATTGGGTAAAGAAAGGTATGGCTATAAATAATGTTATCGGAGACTAATTAATTCATAAGTTAATAATTGAAAATGATGAAATAAATAACTCATCCATTCATCCATCCATCCAATATATGCTAATTAAATAATAATTGATTTAGAAAAAAACTTACCTGTTATTTCCGGATCGATATAATAAATCAGCGGTACGATATGCAAAAATACCAACGATTGTTGCATCAATAACACTAAGTGCTAAAGCGCAATGATATGGTTTCCAACAGCAACAACACAACATTCGATTATCGGGTTGTTGTTAGCAAATATCTATCTCCTTCTGTTCAATTCGTTGAATATATCGATCCTGTTGTAGTAGTATGTCACACAATATAGCCATGTCTGGAAAGAAGCCTTAAGCCACGCCTTAAGGCCAAATATTGCAATTAAACTTTATCAGCCTCTTATACTATATTCATCCATTGAATAATCTTTCCTTCTTTGTATTCGTTCTCGAAAAAAAAAAAAAAATCTTTCCTATGACATCAAGGTAACAATATTGATTAGATGAAAAAGACATATCATTGTGTCATTCAATATATATCATTATAATCATCACCTTCTTCAATATATCATCATGTTGTTTAAATCGTTATCGTCATCATATCATTTAACATATCATCACGTCATATCATTGTATTATTCATCTTATCATGATGTCATTTAATATGCTGTGAAATTGACATTAATAGCATATTGAATAAAATACGTCAATTTTTTAAAATTTTTATCTATTAAAAGTTCATTGAACTCAAAATATATGTATTAATTAAATTCAAAAAAAACGTCTGATATTTTTAATTTCTAAAAAAAAAAGAGAATTTATCATTTATCATTATCAATTTTTAATCATAATGAAGTAGAAATTTTGATAATAAAAAAAAAAAAAAAAACAAATTCAAAGATTCATAAAATAACGCAGAATAGAAGAAGAGTAGAAGAAAATGACGAAGAATTGCTATTGTTGTTGTTGTTGTTGTTGTTGTTTCATTGAATTCAATCAATTTAATCGATACATGTTATATTTTGTTGGATAGTATATATGAGTCAACAAATGTCAAATATTTACTATCCATAATTCTATTTCATATCAATAAAATGGATAGCAAAATTTGAATTTAATTAGAATAAATCGATTAAAATTTAATTATCATCCCATAGACTATTATTGCTTTCTTAGATTTTCATTGATCAAATTGAATAATTTTATTTTATTATTTTTTCTTATAATTTAAAAAAAAAAGTTTTTGTTTTTATTTTTAAAAATTTAAAATATTAACTTTTATGAATAATATTTGATTTATTTGGATAATTTAATGATAATTTGAATAAATTATCATTAAATTATCAGAATACTTTTAAAATACACTCATTGCGAATTAATTTTTAGTTTAAAAATTTCCTTTTTTTTCTTTTTTTTTCTTTTGCAATGAAAGAAATAAAAATGGAAGAAAAAAATTTTATTCTTTTAAATTGAAATTTAACAAAAAAAAAAGATAATAATAAAATACATTATAAAATTTTGAGAGAAGCAAAGAAAATGAAAATGATATCATCGTATCTTATTGTTATCATACATTCATCGAATGTTACAATAACCTTGGAATTGTTACTTGTTATTTGATATTGATAAGGTGTGACGAGAAGATATATATTTATTTTGCTTTGTTGTCTTATTTAACTATCAAAGATAACAAGATATAATATAGGAAATCAATAATTATTAGATATTTCATTAAAACAATAATATTCTCTTTTTGACACCTTTAAACTTAAAATATTATACGAATAAATTATCATAGCTTTAATTTTTTATAAATATTATATTTGAGCCTAAATGGATTTAAAATTTAAATCATCAATTTATATTAATGTCACATTGAAATATAACATATTGATTAGACAGATAGTATGAAATTACTTTTAGCTTAATGGTCGAGAAATACTCAAATTATATTATATTAGAAATATTCATTCATTGAGTAAAAAGTTTTTTTGAAAGATAGACACTTCAAACAAGCATTTTCATATCATTCATGTGAAATGATTAGTTTATTGAAATTGCATTCGAGAAATTGGATTTATGAATGATTAAATTGCTTTCCAATTAAATTATATATGTCGAGAATTTTCGAAAAATTAATAATATATTTTTTTGTTTCCACTCTAAAAGTTTAATTTTTTAGTAATATTAAAATGATAATGAAAATTTTCCAACTTTTCCAACTTTAATTAATTATTATTGAACATATAAATTCATCATCTTTATAAATATATGAATCATTAAGATATATTATTATTATTATTATTATTATTATTATTATTATTATTATTATTATTATTATTATTATTATTACTATTATTATTATTATTATTATTATTATTATTATTATTATTATTATTATTATTATTATTATTATTATTATTATTATTATTATTATTATTATTATTATTATTATTATTATTATTATTATTATTCTGAAATGGATTATTAATTTATTTATTGATTAGTTTTAATTGATTTATTTATATGTTTCAAATAAATATACAAATTTTCCAAATGTAGCATTTATTTCCATGATAATGTTGTGCAACAAATTGACAACAAAAATGATGTATTGAATGAGATCAGCTTAACAAATATACAACAATTAACAGATGATAAGAAATAATTTTTAATCAGATAAAAATAGTTTTCGGAATAATAATTATGAAAAAGAATATGCTTAATTTAGGTTATTTTTAAAGTTCAAAAAAATTATTTATGCAAATTTTGAATTATAAATAAAATCTATTATACATTAATGTTGGTTATTTTCATTATATTCATAAATTTGAGTAATATATTTTTGCATTTTTCTAAAATTTCTAATTATAATTTTTAAACTTTTTCGAAAGTTTTTCAAACTTGCCGTTTAGATAAGGCGGAATAAAATGCATTCCTTTTTTTTTCAATCATATGGTTTTTAAATTATAAGTTTTAAATTCATCCAGAAGTTTCCCAAATTTATCACTTAAATAAATCATTTTAAAAGTATTCCTATCGTTTTTTAGATATATCATTTATTCAATTCAATTTATTTATAATTCTATCTATGCATAATAAATATCTTTTAAACTTTTGATATCTTAAATCGATTATAAAATGAATGAATATTTTGAGGTGCAAATTTTTTCAAAAATTCATAATATATTAATTAAAATAAAAGTAATTGATTAATTGATAAAAATAATTTTTAACAAATTTTAGACGAATCAGAAAAAGAGGTCCATTTCAATTAATTTAATTTTGTTGAATTTTTTAATAATTGCAATTAATAATACATTTTTCATAATCAATTAAAATCATCAATATCTCATCAGTATCATAATTATTATTATTATCATCATTTTATTATTATTATCATTATCATTATTATCATTATCATTATTATCATTATTATTATTATTATTATTATTACTATTATTACTATTATTATTATTATTATTATTATTATTGTTATTATTATCACTATTGTTACTGGTTATTATCACCATTATTAATGTGATTTAATGATTAGAAATGAATTATTTAACTTATAATTATCACACTCGAACTGCTTTCGTATCGCAATATTCGATAAATTGTTCATTTTTCCATTTTTTTGCAAAACTTTTTGTCCAATAATTTCGCCATATTGTTGTTCGCCATGTTGTTGTTGCTGTTGTTGTTGTTGTTGTTGTTGTTGTTGTTGTTGTTGTTGTTGTTGCTGTTGCTGTTGTTGTTGTTTTCTTTCTTTGGTTTTTTAAATTCTTCTTTCTCTTTTAACTTATTACAGCATAGTGTCACAAGGTCAATGAATAATACTGCACATTCAATTATTGTTATAACGCTAAAGCCTGAAATGATAATCTTATGTTAATCTCCCACTTAGTAACTAAAATTAAATGTTTAATATTAGGATAAGTTGATTACTATAACATTAATTTGAATATTTCTTAAAAAGCCTAGCAAACAAAAAGTACCAATCTATTAATTATATGTGTTTGGACTATTAGCCTAGCAAAGAAAGAATTATTAATTAATTATTACTATATATTATTATTGAATATATTAAACTTTTCTATACTATGATATGATATGATATGATGTAATATGATATTATTTAGCTTTTTTCTTCTTTTGAAATGTTTTATTATCAATTTTGATTTGCTATAAATTTTCAACCTTTCAAAATTAATTGCTAATAAAATTACTAATTTTAGTGATATCAAAATTAGTAAAATATAAATTTAAATGTAAATGAATTTTAAACATACCCATCCATAAGCCAAGATGTCCGCCAACATCAGCCAATAAATTGACAAGCTAAAATTATCATTTTAATTAATTTTATTTCTCATATCATATCATATCATATAATATGTATATTACGTATTTACAAACTTATTAATAGATTTTTGTCAAAATCTTCCTATGTGCTTGTCAACAATCAATTAAATATATTAGCTTAAATCATTTAAAATAAATTATTTAATAAATCGTATATCACTTTGATCACTATGATAATTAAAATGATAACGAAAATTTGCATTTGTTTAATTAGTAATATATATTATAAAAGTTTAATTATTCATTAAACTAACACCATATGCTTCAGATTCTTTTAAAAGTTCATAGTTTAATTGCTCATAATAAACTTCAACCATTGCAGCATTTTCAGTATAAAATTTTCTGCATTCTTCATCATTCATACTTGGATCACAATTTCCAAGCTAAAATTTATATATTGGAAATGATTTATCAATATAAAATATAAAATATCGAATAATTAATAAAACATGCGGCATATGCAAAAATTCAAAAAAAACGAAAGAAAAAAAATTGTAAATTTAAAAATTAATAAATTAATAAATAAATAATAAATTAAATACTAAAAAATGAAATATTGAAATATGGAAATAAAAAAAACGATTAATCAATTAATCTATTAGTTATAAACTAATCAGAATATCTCTAAAAATTCATAATCACTATATTATTTATATAATCCATCATCAGCTTTGTATAACACACCATCACATACATGCATTAATAGTTTAATCATAAAAAGAAATTAAATAATTAATTAATTAATTAAAAATAAAGTTTACCGTTTGTCGTAGCTGGAAATCATAAAATGATTGGATATATATATATATTTTTTTTTCTTCTTGTTAATAATAATAATTAAATAATGCAAAAGGATAGCTTGTTGAGTAAATAAAATGATTAATATCAAAAAGAAATAAGTTAACCAAACTTTTTGAAATTTTATTAAATTTCAAAATGTATAAAATTAAAATTTACCTGAAATGATCGTTTAATAATAGTGATAATGATAACAAATGTTTGATAATTAATCATAATTTTCAATGAATTATGAATTAAGAGGATAAAATGTATTATAATGCATATCATATGCAAATTAATTTAATTGTTATTATAATAAAAAGAATTGTTAAATGAAAAGGCATTAAAAGACATGCTTGATAATGATAATGATAAATGATAAAATCAGTTTAAATAAATACGATAGAATCTTTTGGCTTAAATGATTTACATCTAAAAAGGCCTAAATTTAACTATTTAATAGTGCAAAAATTGTGTCAAAAATTTGACCTATCAATTTTTAGCATTTTAAAGTAAATAATAAACAATAAAAATTTATTATTATAAAAAAAAAAAGCAAAATGCAAACATCGCTAGCAGCAGATGGCCATTTTGATGCGGAAAATGTCACACTGTAAACTTCTTGTTCGCATGATTGTTTACATTGACAATCTTTTAAATTATCTGTGATATAATGAAAATCACCAATTTCATCGATTGCTCGTTCCAAACAACCTCCTATAAATAATTAAAATCAAATTAAATTTAAAATTGAAAAAAGATTTAAATTTAATTTTTAATTTAATATAATATCTATTAGATGAAATTATCATTGATATCATTGATACCATATGATTTAATCAGAATTAAATTATCAAATTTGATTATAAATATTAAATCGAATATTGAAAAGGTAAGTATTTTGAATAAGTTTTTCTTTTTTCTAAAAAATAATTATATTAATTTGAAATAATTTAAATGTAATAATTTACTTGCTGTAGCATTAAAAGCGGAACAATGTGTTCGTCCTTTTGGTACCGGAAAACGTGGATCACCGCAACCGCATTTATCAAGTAATGCATTTTGAAAACAACTTCTATGACATCCCTGATAGTTTATGATAAAAATAAATTGCAAAAATAACAAGTAATCATTATTTCTATGATAAAAAGTATGTTATTGATTGATATCTTTTTTTTAAACAAAAAAATATTAATTAACAAAAAAATAGAAATGAAATGTTTGCTATGATAAAATTGATAATATTAGGATATACATAGTTAAGCTTACTTCCGGATTATAATCATAATCACCATAAATGTAAACACTTGAATTCATTTTTTCTCTCGTTGACAATCACCATATGGTGCTGATAATCTTTGTACGACATGCTATAATATTAGCACAAACTTTTTATGCTTTTTTTTAGATATGAAATTTCAAATTTTTCAAGAAAAAAAAAGAAAAACTTTTATCAATTGATAATAATATAGAAATTTTTGCATAAAAATTAAATTAAAATATATCATTAAACTAACTTTTTCAAGCCAAATGATGAAGCAAAACCAACAGGTGCACTATAACCAAATGTATCCGGAAATGGAAAATCTGTTGGACTATGTACCGCTAATCGTATTCCTGAAGCTTCGGATGTTGCCATATAATCGGATATATTTACAAATAATAATAATCGAATTCCTGTAATTATTATTATTAAAACTAAAATGATATATCAAAAAAATTGATTTTATATGACAATAAAAATTAAAAAATGTTTACATTAATAGATATCAATAATAATAGAATAATATTTATTACTAACCATACATTGGACCAGCTTTACTACTTGTATGATTATTATTTATATCCCAATTAAATGTATAACAATTCCCGAATTCTGGATCAACATGTAGTTTGAAATCAGTATCTGTAATTTTTAGCCCTGTTTTAATCGACTTTTATAATTTCCTTGAATGAATAAATATACCTATTTGTATTTTTGATTTTTTAAAATTATTTTTGATTGATAATAATTATTTCTATTTGACCTTTTGCTAGGTATTTCATCCAATGATCAAATATCAATAGAGTTAAAGAACTTTAACCTTTTTTGATATCGGTTATAAGCTTTAAGTAATATTGTAGTGGTGCTTATTTACTAAAATATATTTGAACTTGTTTCGTTAGTAAGATAGAGTTTCAGCCATTTCATTGAAAAGTTTGTATATTGTTTGATAGTAAATAATCAAAATCAAAATTAATAGAATTAAAGAAGTTTGACCTTTCTTGATATTAATTATAAACGCTTTTAAGTGTAATCATATGTAAAGATATATATTTAATTGAATATTATTAAAAGAAAGAAAATAAAAAATTATTATTTTAATAATAATTTTTTAAAAAAATATTAAAATAATAATTTTTAAAGTTTTTTAAAAAGTGTAATTAATAAAAAGTTTCAAATATTACTACCAATATCACATTCTTTTCCATCAAATGAGCACATTTCAATAAATTCTCGTTTAGATTGTGATAAAGCAATTCGTTGAACTTCTGATAAGGCGCTCATTGTAAAAATCAAATTTTCTTTAGCACGTGTCAACATAGCTACACCATCTGTCATACCCTTTAAATTTAAATGATATGAGATTTTTGAATTTGGAAAAAAGAAATGAATGTATAACTTTCTATATTTTATATATTTGTTTGCTATCATTATATCAGTATATTGATTTGTTTAAAGTTACTTTATACTTAAAGTTTCAAGCTAAGCTACAATACCGATCATTATTGCATAATCTTACCAGTTTTGGTAATGATAATTGATGATAGTAAAATTCTTCCATAATGATATCAAAGTCACAATGATATCATAGTTCGCATATGATGATATCATAATTCTAGTCTAGTAATATCAAAGTTACAATGATATCATAGTTCGCATATGATGATATCATAATTCTAGTCTAGTAATATCAAAGTTACAATGATATCATAGTTCGCATATGATGATATCATAATTCTAGTCTAGTAATATCAAAGTTACAATGATATCATAGTTCGCATATGATGATATCATAATTCTAGTCTAGTAATATCAAAGTTACAATGATATCATAGTTCGCATATGATGATATCAGAATTTTAGGATAGACTAAAAACAAATTATTTGTCTCATTAGTATTTGAACAATCCAATTTAAGCAATTCATTAAAATGATACTTAATTATAAACTATTAATTTAGATTATTATTAATAAAACTAAACATCGAAAAATCTTACTGTAAAACCCATTGCTTTGACAGTTTCTGGTGCAGTAACACGTGCTGATTGTTTTGGTGGTGTTGTTGTTGTTGTCGTTGTTGTTGTTGTTGTTGATTTTTCGATTGTTGTTGATGGAAATAATTTCATGATCCATAATTGCCTCACATTGTTTAACGTTCGAATACAATGCGGGTTCTTGAGGAGAATGAAGTTGGGCTAACATACAACTAGCAAAGTTTATATACAACTTGATGGAAAATATTTTCGATAAATAAAAACAAATTCGTTTTTTTGTTTTCCCGAAAATTACACATATTAAATTTACCTTTAAAAAGCAATTATTCCATCTTTAACCTTTAACCTTTTATTTTATTTAGAAAAAAATTCAAATTTACACTTTATATTTGTATTTACAATTGATTTGTTTGCTTCTTTCTTATTTTAATTTTAATAAAAAATAGAAAATAATAGTTTTGAAAAATTTTTAAATCAAAGTGAGAAATTGCATACGAAAATGGTAGATTTTAGTTATACTTAATATTTAGTAAATATTAGGATGAAATTTGTTATTATTATTTATAAATAAATTTAAAAGGAAACCGATCCGATAGTCTATTGTAATCCGGTTTACCGGACAGGAAAAATTTCACATGCATTATTTCATTCGATAACAATTAATTGTATTATTCGTATGATAAGAAATAAAATTTTGAATTTCATTAAAATAAAAAATCTTGAAGACATTTTTAATAGTAATTTTCTGATTGATGATTTTCTTCAATATTTCTTTTTTTTTGGTTTTTAAATTCTCGAATTTTAAATAGGAATATTTTTAATCCAGTAAAAAGATTAAACGATTAACTCTAAATGCTTTTTTAGAAACATTTAGGAAAATAGTGAAAGTTTTAAAACTTCCACTATTTTCAATTTGATACTTTTTTTTTTGAAATCCATTATTCTATTTTAGGTTATCTATTACTTAGTAAAGTCATTGGATCGAAAAATTTGAATAATTACTATGCTCTGATAATAATATTAATAACTTTTCCCTATTTTATCATTCTTTAGATATGATAAAAGTTTATTTCAATCAACTTATGCTTTTTTTTCTTCTGAATCATTACGCATACATATTTTAATTCTAATTTATAATTTAATTAATCAATTAATAATTCCTGTATATATATATATTTATAAGCATGCATATTTGGATATTCAGAAATAACTATTGCAAAATAATGTTTGTATTACTTAATTACATGAAATGATATTAAAATATTATAATTATCTTTCCTGAATATTTATAATATATATCATAATAACCATAATGTAATAAATTATATGACATGAATATTTGAAATGATATTATAATTTAAAATATTATATTAATATAATAATTATGATTTCTTAAATACTGGAAATGATATTTTAATTAATAATAAATCTTTCATCTTTTTTATAAATCTTTTGATTAATAAACTTTTAAATGATTTATTATTCTAATAAGTCAAAATTTTATCTTATCAAATTATCATTCATTTTATATTAATAACACATACCTTTTATGCAAAAAAATAAATAAATAATCAAATTGCAAAACATAAGGAAATCAATTTTAATTAAAGCGTGAAAAATTACCCGCCGAAAATTAAAATTAGTAATTGGTAATAAAATAGGACGAAAAGTTAAATATTAATAATTGATAATCAAATAGGACGAAAAGTTAAATAAAGCCTTGAAGATATCTGTTAAGTTTTTAAAGAAAATTTTTCTTCGGGAAAAAGTTCTTAGTTTTTTTGATACTTTAGAATCTTCTTCTAGAAATTATGTATATAAGCTATTATCATATTTTTTAAATTAAAATGATAAGATATTGAAATGAAAAAGTAACCAATTGATATACATGTGGTACGATGTATAATCCAATCTTACTATTAGTTAGGTTTTCATTCTTATAAAATTCAAAATGATTCTATTTTGAGAATCTAATGAAAAGTTTAATAAATTCATCCATCTGATACTATAAATTCATTAACTACAACATTTGTTATTTTAAAATATAATATTTACTATCTGATATTATTATTCGCAAATAAAATGCATATTTAAGATAGCATAGTTAATTAGGTGTTAAAAGATTTACCGTATTTTTAATTTAAAATTAAATACGATAGAACATACAGTAGGAATTGAAACATTTAATTAAAATTTAAAGTTAGTAAATTTGGAAAAAAATATTAAAACTTTAAAATAAAACTTTAAAACTTACTGATTCAGTGGTACGATTTCGACATAAGCAAGGCCAATTAGCAGCTTGAAATTGCTGATCTTGTTTTGGCTCACAAAAACCATCCTCAAAACATGCATTACATTCTTCTTGATACCATATTCTAAATTGATTAATTGATAATTAATGAATAAAAAATAAATTAAAATTTAATATTTAAAATGATTCAAAATATTGATAAATTAATTGATAACTGTATTAAATGAAAATGAATATTTTATTAGTTATATTTTTTTATCATCATAATTTAAATACATATATGCATATATATAATAATGAAAAGTATTAATTATAGATAATTAAATACATATATATAGATATTTTAATTTACTGATAATTAATTTGATAATACTAACGATATATTAAAGCATGGCCAAGCAATGTTCATTTCATTATCATATGTACAGATACATCGAGCATTATCAGATGGTGGCTTTGATTCAAATCGAATACATTCCATTTCTGATTTACCGATACATTTACAATGTGCTTCAATTGCTTCATATCGCATTATCTCTGCCTCAATATTTAACATAAATGATTAAATTTTGATTTAAATTATTTTTCTTTAATCATTATGATTTAATTAATAGTTAACATTAACATATAAATTATCATTAATTGATAATCATTGATTATATCAATATTAAATAAACGATACATATTGCATTATAAAAATAAAAAATGAACAATAATAATAATAATAATAATACTTAAAAACGATATACAGTTTTATAATAAATTAATTGATATCAAATAATTAAAATCAAAAAGAGTTATTAATTAAAAATTTTTAATTATATAAAATTTACTTGAAACTATGGCAATATTTAAATTATTATATTTACTAATATAAAAAATAAGAGTATTAATTATATCAAATAATCGAATGATAAAATGAACTAATCAAAATTGTTCTATCATAGTTTTTTTCATTTTTCAAATTTATTAAGTTTAAAAATTTTTTTTTTTTAGATTTCAATGGCTTACCATCCGTTTACTCCTTAATACTGTTGTAATTGTAGTATCATTTATATTTACAATTGTTTTAATATCAGTGGTAGGATTTACAGTTGCAGAAATAAGTGTTAAAGAATTGATAATATCATTATTATCAATATCAGTAACAAATTGATTATCATTATTAGATGATGCAAATAATTCATTTTCATTTAAATTATTTATTTTAGATTTGATAGTTGTAATAGTATGATTATTTTGAAATAAATTTTTCGTAATATGTCGTTTAAATCGTCGTTGTGTATCTTCCCAAGTATTCATATTTAAATCAGTTATCATTTCGTTATCAAATAAATGTAGCAAACGTTCGTTCTGATTATTGAAATGTTTACGAATGATACCAATTGGTAATTGATTTTGTTTTATGCGACCTCTACGAAACGATTTCGCATTTTCATAAACATCCATCTGTAATTTTTGCAACGAATTTTAAAAGTAAATATTTTTAATTTCTATGATAAGCTAATCAATGCTAGATCAAAGATTAATAATTTCAATAAATCAATTAAATCTTTTTTGATTAAAATATTGATTTACATTTAGAATTTTATTAAATGATAATTCTAAATGATAATAATTAATTAATAATACAATTAAATTTTTATCGCAAAAATGCGTATTAAATATTTATTAAATAAATAATTACTGTGAATAAATGAGTAATTTAAGTTTATTATAATTAATTTATTATTTCTTTAACATTATTGATAAAAAGTTTGATTAATTATTTTGCAAGACAACTTGAACATTGATAATTTTAAAATTTTAGCCTAATATATTTGAAGAATATACAAAATGATATATTTAATTTATGATAAAATTATTATCACTTAATCAATTATGCAATTATGATCATTTTCGAAAAATAAAAAATAAATTTTAAATATAATTAAAATCAAAATATTATAATTATTTTTATATATTTCTAGCAATGAATGATAATTTTATCATAAATAAAATATGACAATAAATTTTAATTTAAAAATTAAAAAGAATGGAAAAAAGAGAATGAAAGTTTGTTTATTAATTTTAATGTGAAATATTTTAATGTATGAAAGATTTGACAAAAAAAAGAGAAAAAATGCCATTTTTTTTATTTTGTTTTTTTTCAAATTTAAAATTTATATTTTGCTTATTTCCTTTCATTTTTTCAATATAAAATATTTTGAAAAAGTTTTTATTATTTCGTTACATCGATGAACAATTTTATTGATTAAATCATAATTAAATATTTGTAATAATCAATAATCAATAATCATACTAACCGTATCTTTAACCGATGGTATTGATCGAATTAAACTTTTTTATATGGATTTAAATTACAAAATGTTACCGCAGGAAATTGTATATAATCAAATTTAAGCTGAAATAATTTAAATTTATAAATGAAATATTTTAAGTAAGCTCTTTTTTTTTTTTGTTATTTCATTTTGTTTTTTTTTTATTTAATTTAATAAAATTAATTTGAAATTATGATATGATAAATAAATATTAAAATATTGTTTATACTTACCTCAATACCAGTAATTTTTTCATAACGATTAAATTTCATTACTAATTGATAAGCTTGTACGATAAGTATCATAAAACATAAAATAATTCCAATTAACCATAATCGTGCAGTATAGATATTTCGAGCAATAAATATTCGTCGTACACCATGTGCTGTAGTATTTTCGGAGAAATTACGAATTTTTAATAACCACATGATTATTACCATCAATTTTTGTATTTGATTGATAATGATATGGTGCTGTATGATGATTATCATAGCAAGATTGATAACATAATTGATCAAATGATGGCTTATATTTCAATGATAATTTTGTTGGTTGAATATATTTCATATAACCACTCGTATAATCGTTTCTCGATTCAGATGATTCCATATATTCGCTGTAAAAATATTCATATCTAATCAATATTACAGCATATAACAATATAAATCAACTTAATTAGAAATTTTAATTAATCTCATTTTTTCTAATTGAATAAATCGAAGATATAAAAAGTGAGAAAGGAGAGAAAATAAAGAAAAGAAAAGAAAAAAGAAGAAAGACTGAAATGGATTTCAGTACATTTACCAATAGCCTTACTCTGACAAATGCAATATACTGAAATGATTGTCTATAAAGCATTGAAACATGAAATGTGACTACCACTTAATCCTTTAAATTCTATCAATGCAACAATCGATGAAATCTAAATTACAAAGCAAAAAAAATAATAATAAATGAGCAATATTCTTGAGAAAAAAAAACTTTGATAAGAAAAAAGGCTTATTTTTAACTTTAAAAATAATAAATTAATTAAGTTATTAAGTTTAAATTAAATTTATTATATTGATGGAAATGAATAATAATTGAATTTAATTTCTTTCATTCAAAAATGATATCATATATTGATATATCTATCTCTATATATATATATATATATATATATGTAACCGATATATGATATATGCGATATACAAATTATTACAACGGATTAAAAGATTTGCATTAACATAATAATTAAAATCAAAAATGATGTAATGATTAAAATCAAAAATAATATAATAATTAAAATCAAACATGATATAATAATTAAAATCAAAAATAATATAATAATTAAAATCAAACATGATATAATAATTAAAATCAAAATAATATAATAATTAAAATCAAACATGATATAATAATTATAATCAAAAATGATATAATAATTAAAACCGAAAATAATATAATAATTAAAATCAAAAATGATATAATAATTAATATATGTATTTGTTGAGAGAATTGTTAAAATTTTTTCACTAAACGAAACAATTTAGTAAAAATGAAGCAAAAACTTTTCTCTCTCTATTTTTTTGCTAATAGAAAATAATCATACTTTTATAATAATTTAAAATATAATAACTAAAATGAATTTCGGCAATATTTCAAATATGTCACTTTTTTCATAAATAAAATAATTTAGTTTGAAGTGAAGTGACAAAAAAAAAGTTATGTCTGAAATATTTTATTTATATCATTTATTTCGTCCAATTTAATTGTATTGAATTTGATGAAAAATAATTTTGTTTCTGTAACAGTAAAAGATATAATAATAATAATAAAATGAATTTCAAATTTCAAATATATCACTTATAATGATTGGCTAAAGTTAGAATTAAAATTAGAATGAAATTTATATTTCTAATGCTTACTGTATTTATATCGTTTATATTTATATTGTTTACATTTATAATTAATGAAAATATTAATTTCTTATAATTTATATTCTTGAAAATTAAATTTAAAGTGGGGAAAAAGAAATTTGAAATTTTTGCTATATATTTGAATGAACATGACATAATTGATAATTTTATCAATTATGGCAAGTGTTATAATCAAATGATAAGCATGCGAATTTTCTCGAGAATTTTTTCAAATAAGTTTTTTTTCTGTTTTCTTAATTTCAAAATAAATAAATATTTGTATATTTTATTAATACAATAAATGATAAAATATATTTTTGATATATTTTCTTAGAATATATATACTCTTAATAAAGTGATAAATTTATTCTTATATCACTGATGAAATTAATAAATATCGAAATTCTTAAAAATACCTATGACAAATGCTTTAATAAAGATTTATTTATATATGATATCATTTGAAATTTTTATCAATGAATAATTTATTTAAATCAAACTTTCTCAGTTTTATTTAAAATGATATTATTTGATTATTTCATATCATATCAGAAGCTATTCATTGTAAATATTTTTTTTTAAAAAAATTGCAATATCATTGATTATAATATTAGAAAATAAAAAATTCATTTTGTTCTGCAAAAATTTTTGGCAAAATTTTTCTACAGAATTTTAACAGATGGTTGAAAGCTGTGATCGAAGAACGAATAATCAAAATAAAAAATTCGCTAACCATTGTTGATCATTATTTTGTTGAGAATCATCATTATTATCACTATGCGATGAATTAGTTGGATAAATTTGAGATGAAGATCGTGTATGAGATTGAACATGAATGGATTGTGATGATGTTGTCATAAAAGAGTATCAGATGCTTGATGTTGTCGTATTCGTGGTATCCGATGTTGATCTTGTTGTTGATGATAATGATGATGCTTCGTCGTATGAGACGGAGAATTTAATGGTGACATTATTTTAATCAAATCATTTATCTTAATGTTATTCGTTATTTATCGATAAAAAAACGAGAAAGGATGAATTGTTGTTGTTGTTGTTGTTGTTGTTGCTAATTTTAGTCAGGGATAAATAATATTGTAATTGTTATAGCTATTATTGTTATTGTCGTAGCTTAGCTATTTTATTGCAATATAAGCAATATGATGCCAATAATAAAAGAATATCAATTTAGAAATGAATAGTATCGAATATTATTAATTCGTAAATATATTTGATGAGAGATTACGGTAACGTTTGCATAACACATTGTTGTTTTTATATGCGAAAAATTTTGACAGAGGAGCGATTCTCGGGAATAGCTGAAATTGGAGAAAAAAAAGAAATAAAAACAAAAGCATTTGGCATTACATGATAAGCATAAGTTCATTAACCGTAATAATCAAGGTGTGATACTTCGACAATGAAATATGATAGTTATAAAGAATACTGTGCTAATACAGCGTTTAATAGTTATTATTATACAAATTGATAACAATTACTTATTATCACGCATGATAACAATTATTTATCAATTGATTTAATAGATGAAATTTAATTTGTTATTTATAAAATTAAACATTTCTTACCTTGTGTTATATATATTTGTTATTTTATTTTATTAAATTTTAGTTTATGTAATGCGAAAATAATTATTTATTGTTTTCAATAGTAAACATAAACAAAATCAAAATAAACAATTCGCACAAAACCACATTTTTTTTTACGATAAACAATCAATTAAATATTTTGAAAATATTTATCATCAATCATTCTTTGTCCAAAATAAAAAGATTGATATAAATTATGAAATTAAAATAAAAATAAATATTATCATCATCATAATATAACTATGTTATAACATGAATTATTCAGGTAATAAAAATGAGATATAATTTCGCTCATTTTAAATTAAAATTCTAAAAATTTCATATCCATTTCAAATTGAAATTTCAAATATTCAAAAAGTTTATTTAATTATTTGAATGAAAAAAAAAGAGAAAGAAAACGAAGTAAAATAAACAAATAAATATAATAAAATAAAAATAGAAAAAGTTCAATAGAAATTATTTTTGCATCTAAAACTTAATAAATATTCAATTATTCATATTAATTAATTA
Source organism: Dirofilaria immitis (assembly GCA_024305405.1). Classification (NCBI taxonomy): domain Eukaryota; kingdom Metazoa; phylum Nematoda; class Chromadorea; order Rhabditida; family Onchocercidae; genus Dirofilaria; species Dirofilaria immitis. Next base: position 419,658 of record JAKNDB010000066.1, on the reverse strand, counting down.
ATTAATTAATTAACTATTTGCAGGAATTAAATGATATCATAGATGATAATAAAGATATAAGCTATTTGTCTGCAAAAATAATTTATTGCCTTTCATTTGCTCAACTATTTTATAAAATAATGCTATTTGCTAAAAGGTAATAAAAGGAGCGATCGTTAATGTCAATCAAATTTTCCACTTTATTTCACATTTTGTTTTTTTTTAAAATGTATTTTAGCAAATTGCTTATTTTCCACTCTTCCCATTCTTTCTTTCAATTTCATCTATCTATCATAAATATTTAAATTATATATAGAAATTTCTATTTAAGCAATCAAATGAATTATTTAAAAAGCTTTTCATTTACATATCACTTTTCCTTTGTGACCTTTTTTTTTTGATGATGACCTTTTTGATTTTTGATTATTTAATTCTATTTATAGCTATTATTATTATTATATCAATGATATCAAAAATTTGATAATATATTTTTAATTAATCTATGCTCTCTATGAATTTACAAATTGTAATAGATGAAATGTTGTTGTTATAATAACATTATAATTTATCTCTTTCATATTGCCTAAATATAATTGAACTTGATAAATTGATTGGAATAATTCTATTGATTTAAAATTATGTAATATCAATCTAAAAGTTATTTCCAATATATTCATTGATAAAGCCTTTCTTTTACTAAAAATAATAACTTATTAAAATGCTTATCATTGAATAATATTAATGAAAATATTACAAAAAAAAAAACAAAATCGCTCAATTAAGCAATAAAAATAATACGAAATGAATAACTTATAATGAAATATGAAATAAATATTCAAATATATAAAAATATAAATAGTATTAAGCATAGTATTATAATTTCGTATATAATTTAATATTATAATTTCCTATTAAATGTTTCTCCTATCTTTTTCATTCTTTTTCTAATATCCAAATATAGACATTATCCTTTTTCATCCATCTCTTTTATTATTAATAATTTTATTAATTTAAGATTATTTATGCCCTCCTTCGTTTAACTCTTAAATAACTAACCAATTCATTTTTTTCACCTTCTTCTTCTTTTTCTATTCTTTTTGAATTTAAATTTAATTCAAATATAAAATTATGATCGATTGTAATTTAATTAATCGTTTGATAAAAGATTAATTCATTATCAAAATTATCATTTCATCCATATTCTTTTTTCTTTTTTATTTCTATATTAAAAGAAGAATAGATTATAAAATATTTAAAAATTTTTTAATAAAATTCTTCTTATCAAAATTGTTTAGTTATTCGATATAATAATATATATCTATCAATAATTACTTATTTCGATATTATATTTTTTATCATATTCAGATAACATAATGATAGCAAAAGTTGATATACTTCTCTGAGCTTATCATTAATTTAAACAGTAGTAAAATTTATTGCTCAAATTTCTAACTATGACTATTTCATTTTATTGAGAAAAATTTAATTGGCTAAATAATTTGATAGCAATATATATCATATTTAAATAAATAAAAATGAATGAGTAAAAATCATATTTTCATGTAAACAAATTTAATGTAAATAAATAAATAAATGTGATCAATCTTATTTCTCTTCATAAAAATGAATGAGTAAAAATCAAAAAAAATTTTCATGTAAACAAATTTAATGTAAATAAATAAATAAATATGATTAATCATATTTGTAATATGACGAAACTTTTCTACCACTTTAATTTATTTCTTTTAGTCTCTTCTATCATTCATAATTGTCTTTTCTCAAAAAAATTTTAATTTCATTTTTTTAAGACTCAATTTGTTTTTAGTTTGTTGTTTACTCTTATTCATTTATCATTTTGAACTATTTTTCAAATTTAATCTCATCAACAATTGTTCCATTTTAGTTTCAAACTTCATTTGAATATATTTATTATATACTATTCTATTCTATTCTATTCTATTCTGTTCTATTCTATTTCAAATTATTTTTCAATTTCGAATAAATATAATTATATATTTATATTATTATAAAAGATATATTTATATTTCTAACTTATTTAATTTCCAATTTTATTCAATACATTTATATTAGATTATTTCATTTTGAATTAATTTTCTTATATTAATTAATAATATAATATATTATCAAATAATTCTTAATTTTCTCTTTTTTCAGTGTAATTTGTTCGAATAAAAATGCAATTATAAATTATAAAAGAATTTTAAAAAATTAAACTTTATCAACTTAATCAATTCTAAACATAATAATATATCAAATAGAAATTCATAAAGGTTGTTGAAAAAATTAATTAAACATTTTTTTCCTAATGAAAATTTAGAAGCAATTGATAATGATTTATTTCTCATCGAGATTATTCATATAAATTGAAAAGATCAATCGAGATTATTCATATAGATTGGAAAAATCACTCAGGATTATTCATATCGATTGAAAAGATCACTCGAAATTATTCATATAGAATGAAAGATCAATCGAGATTATTCATATAGATTGAAAAGATCAATCGAGATTATTCATATAGATTGAAAAGATCACTTCATTTTTCGATGTGAGAGATTATGATGATTCAAATATATGAGTTAATAAATTTGCAATAAACTTTTTATAAAACTATTTATGATAAAAGTTCAAATTATAAACAAAAATTAAAGTTTTCAAAAAACGAATTTTCAATTTAAAATTAAGTTTGTCTTTTAATTTGTTTTTTAATCTTTTAGATTTATTTGTTTTAAACGATTATATATACATAATATAGTAATCTAATAATAATCATCTAAAAGATAATAAAAGTGATATGCATTAATCAAATAAACCGAGCTGATTAAATGATAAAATGATAAGGGAAAAATAGCACTAAATAATATTGTTTAGTTTAAAAATTTCCCAAAAATTGGAACAATTTCATCAATAACAACATTAACTAATTCATTTTTAATTTTTATTTTTTTCCTTACACACTCTCGAACTCATTTTTCCTATCCATTATCTCTAAATTACTTTTACCTTTCAGGTATGAGCTAAAATTTACTTAACTAAAATTGCATTTAAAATTTTTCATCATCCGTTTTTTTCTTTTTTTTTTTTCATTGAGAAGAATAAACAGATGTTGTTTTTATTATTGAACTATCAAATTGGTATATAATTGAATAAAAGTTAAATAAAAATTTTTTTTTATGTAAATTTAATTTGTAAAAAAAAAATTTGTTTTTTATTTTTAACGTTTGCTTCTATTTAACAAATAAATAAATTCGGAAAAGAATCATTTTATGTTGGGGAAAATTTTGGTAAATTTAAAATAATTAATAATATATTAATTAATTAAAAATCTATTACATCTAGCAATTAGATGAATGATATTGTTCTGATAAGATATACAATGAACAATGATAAAATATGAAAAGAATAGAATAAAAATATTTATAAGAAGTGATAAATTAGTAATTGATAAATTAGTTTATGAATTAGTGATTGATAAATTAATTGAAAATCTAATCTATCAATGATAGATTAATTAGGCTCACCATTACTGTTCATTATTGGATCATTGATTATCATTGATAAATTTGTCAATGATTAATTAGAATTAATAAATGAATAATAGCATAAAATAATATAATTATACTACGAATAAATAAATAAATATGAAATTTCATTAAATTAATTTCAAAAAAATACTTTTGCGAAATTATTAATTATTAATTAACGAAATTATTAATTAATATTATTAATTAATTAATTTGTTCGTTAAACTAAAATTTTAATTTTTAAATAAATAAAAATTAATTTTATAATATATTATCATTTTTTATTAACAATAATTTTTCACTCTTTCTTCCTAATTAACTAATTAGTAACAAATGATAGCAAATAATAAAGTTTAATTAATCTAAAATCTCATTCAATAATTGATAAATATGATTAAAAGCTTTAACAATCATCAGTTATTGGATAATTTTATATAGATATTGAAATGATAAATTTATCTATTTTATCAATTAATTTTATCAGTTTGATAAAATTAAGATTATATCAAGAAAATATGAGATAAAACGAAAAGGAAAAATTTTTTAATTGAGAAAAAAAAGAATAGTAAAGCTTTATGAGAGCTATATCTTATAAGCTTAGAACTGCAAATGAATATTTCTTAAGATGAAATATCAATTGAAATTTGAAGTTAATGCAAAATGTGAGAATAAAAAAATCATTTAAAATTGAAATTAAAACAGGCCGAAATGATAAATCAATAAATTTAAAATTAAATGCATCGAATAGAAAATAAAAAAAAACGAAGCCATAAAATTGAGATAATAATTTAGTATTTTAAGTAATAAAAAGTAAAAGATAAAAGTCAAATAAATAATACAAATAAATAAATAAAAAGTTTGGCAGTAAAAGTAAAAGATTTTGGCTAATAATTTCATTTTATAATTTTTTATAAATAAATTCATGAAGTTCATATAAAAGTAAAGCAATAAATGATTGATCGATTGATTGATTGATTGATTGATTGATTGATTGATTGATTGATTGATTGATTGATTGATTGATTGATTGATCAACAAATATATGATTAAATAATTTTAAATTATCATCCTTTTTCTCTTTCACTTATAGGTTTAAATTCTTTTTCCCTCTGCTGACTTTGCTTTTCGTTGAAATAGCAATGAATGAAATCATAAAATTTGAATTTATAATTGGAATTAAAATTTAGTGTTAAATTGATAAATCCATTAATAAGTTTAAGTTTGATATTTAAATTAAATCTTATTTGATTTATGATAGAGCTTATTGAAATTATTTAAAATTATAACAGCAAAGTATAATATCATTATTATTATTATTATTTTAAATCAATCAATTAAATAATAAGTAATTAAATTTGCTAATATTTTACATAAATTAAAATAAATTTGGTAGACGCATCATTGATATTTATTTCATATATTTTATTATAAAATATTAGTGTACAAAAACTTATTTATAGCATATTTATTAATTAGAATTTTAATAATAAAGTCTTCGATTCAATCGATTGATCAGGAAGTTTTAATTTGAAAAACCGAATGCAAAAAAAATTTTTTTTCAGATGTATAAAAATAAAATTTATTTGACAAAATAAAAAAACATGATCTGTTGTCGATCGATTAATTATAAAAAAGTAATGGAACTGATTGATCGAATATAATCGATTTCTACTTTTTTGAAGTACTTAAAAAATTAGCAAAAATAAGAACTCCTTTTTTCTAATAATATAGTTTAGAAATGAATATTCCATAATGAATATGAAAAAAAAGTTTTAAAATTTCTACCAAATAAAAATGTTGAAATCTCGAAGAACAATGTATTTGAATTAATTTGAATTTAATTGATAATTTTTCGATAAATCTAGGATTATTACTATTAAATTTCTATTAAAATATTAAAATGCATTTAAAGGAATGGCAACAAAATTGATCGAGAATTTATCAATATAACAAATCGCATTTGATCAAATCATTTCGATGAATCATTTATTTTAAAATACGCAACTAATTTTTGTAAGAAACAAAAACGAAAACTTAAACTAAAATTACACTGTAAAATGATAAATGATAAAAATTTGTCCAAAAAAATCGATGCAAAAAAATTTCAAAGAAAAAAAAGAAAGAAAACTTAAAAGAATAAAAATTAAAAAGAAATTAATAAACAAAAATTAATTTGTTTATTTAAAAAGAAAATAAATAAATAAATAATTATTCGATGAAATTGCATCATAAAAGAATATTTTTGAATTTATTGAGAGAAAGATGAAGAAACGTTTTACAAAAATTCATTCATTTTTTTTTTTTTTGTTTAATTTCATAAAATTTAATATTTGAAAGTTTATGATTACTTTGAAATTTTTTAAATTTATTATTTTCTTTTCAAATTATTTTAAAATAATTTCATTTGTAATTTTTATACAAATCATTTTCATAGCACTCTTTTTTTCGTTGAATTTAATTAATTCTTTTATTTTTTTTTAAATTTATCATTCTTATTCTTCTCGAAATTAAAATTTCAGATTTATCAATTTTATCATCATTGCTCAAAAATTTGATTTTCAATCGGTTTGAAATTGACCAGCAAAATTAAGGCAAGTAATTTGACTATAATTAATTTTAATTAAGTAATTTATATTATTAATCTAAAAGAATAAAATTATTATTTCTAAAATCTATTATATATATTGGAATTAATTATGTATCACGTAATTGACGTTAGAAAATCGTATAGTAAATGATACGCTATTTTATAGCATTCGCAAATATTATCAGCGAATAATAATCATTTCAATTTTTATAAGTTTCATTATTATGATGATTATTTTTAACAATTATCAGTATTATCAATACCTATATATAATGCATGTAATTTTTTAATGAAATGTTAGAATGGAAGGATGTGATAAAGTACCAAAAGATGCTTAATTATATTAATTGTTCATTTAAAATTTAAAAAAAAAATTCGATGAACAGTTCGTAAAAATAAAAATTTCGAAAATGAATAAAGTTCTTTGCATCTTTATTTAAATGTTGAAAGATATTTTAAATTCATAAAAATTATATCGATTATTTGATCATTAATTGATAAGAATGATTAATAAATATTTCAATAGAAATTATAGATAGAACTGGAAAAATTGAAAAGTTTTTGGAATAATCATTTCAAGAATGATTATGAGATATAAAAGATTAATAATATTTTAATTTCAAATAATTCCTTAAGTAATAAATTTCCAAAAATTAAAATAGGAATTAAATAAAAAAATTTTCGATCATTTCCTCCAACAGTATTTTTATTGATTTATATATTAAAAATTTCAGGAGAAAAATATTGTATTGTAATTTTAGTATAAAACAAAAAAGATATGAATTTAAATTTAATAAAGCAATTCGAATATTCATTAATTTAAATTTAATAAAGCAATTCGAACATTTATTAAATATAAGTAATTAATTATTTTATTTCCTTTGGGCTAATTTTTTTAAAAAAAAGAAATGGAAGAAAGTAATAAAATTACGAATTAATTTAATCGAAAATTATAACAAAAAGTAGTTATCATCAATGCTAATCGTATTTTGAAATTTTTAATGAAAATATGCAAAAATTATAAAAGCAAAAATAAATAAATTTTAAAAACTTAATGGAAAAGGAAGGCCTAAATTGCAATTTTAATTGATCGAATAGTATTTATCTTCATCATACAACAAATAAATTATATTGTGATAATTTGAAATTAATTAAAAATAATTTAAATTTCCTTTTTTCAAAAATTCTATTTATTCAAAAAGTATTCAATTCCTTATCATTCGTTAAATTCAAAAATCTTTTAATTAATTGAAATTCCTCTAAAAAGTGATTACGATTAATATTATCAAATTAATCAATCATGATAATAATCGATCCACACTTGAAATATTTTATCGAATTATTCTATAATTCTAGATCATCATGTTTAATCCGGATGTTTACTCTGATATTAGTTCTGATATCTCGTAATCTTATATAATCAAAAGTATAATCTTTCTTGAAAATTAATTCTTATGAATGTAATAAATAGTAATTTCTAAGGAAAATAATATAAGCTTAGATTATCAGAAGGATTATCATTATCACTTTCATTATTCGTTTATTCATTCTTCCAAGATTATTCTAAAATAAATATTAACTTTTTCAATCTTTTTTTTTTATTACAAAACAACTGTTAAACTTCAAAATTTCTAAAAAAAAAATTTTTTACATTTTTAAAGCTGATTTTATTAAATTGTAAAGAAATAAAACAACAAAAATTGATATTTAAAAAAATAAAATAAAATAAAATAATTGTACAATTTGATAATATAAAACGAGGAAAGAGAGGGAGAGAGAGAGGGAGAGAGAGAGAAAAAGAGAGAGAGTCTCTTTCTTAGGTAGATGAGGAAATGTGAATTAGTACACTTAATTAATTGGTTTAAACAAATTCGAACTTTTAAAGTTTTTTTGTTTCAAACAGATGTTTATTTGTTAAAAAATGATTACAAGTGATGATGTGAAAAGAAAAAAGGAGCAAAAATAAAGATGAAATTAATTACTTCAGTAATTAATTTCTATCGCTGAAACGAAGATAAATTACTGAAAGAAAAGAAAACGATTTAAAATAAAAATTCTTTGCTTTTCAAAAAAAAGAGAAAAATATAAAAAAGAAATTGAAATTATTTTTCAATTATATTTAATACAAATTATTTTTTAAGTAATTATTTGATAAAAATAATAAATTAATATTATTTCTAATTTCTTGTTAATTTTATCAATATTAATTTAATATTTAACAATAATTAATAAACTTTAATCAATTGATAATAAATTAAATGGACGAATTATTGCAATAGCAAACTTCAACTAAATAAATGTATGAATTATGCTTAGTAGGAATATGATAATTAAATAATCATCATAAAAATTATAGTAATAATGGAAAATTAACGATATTATCATAAAGATTTTGATTTGATAATGATAATAACAATCGTTAGAACGCTTATTTGATTATTTGATAATTCATATATATATATGTTATAGATGTGATATTATTATCAAATAAATTTTATCACTATTGATTGAAAATTTAATATTTAATAATTTTCTTTCATTTTCATTCACATACTATCTGTTATATAATATTTGTATTAAGAAGCAAAAATTGAGAATTTTCTTATAAAAAAATTTCTTGAAAATGAAAATTAAGAGAATATTATTTGAAGAAAAAAAATTTGTAATCTTTTTAAATATAGCCAAAATATCATTACCTTTGACCTTTTCATGAATATTATATGAGATAGCATGAATAATGATGAAAAAATTATTGAAATTATATTTATCTATGAGAATTATATGCATATAATTTTAGGATACAGTAGCAAAATAAATGATTTAGTTGTTTAAGAAGATTCAACATAAGTCTAAGATATATTATGATAACAAATATGATAATTCTTTGTTAATCTTGTACACAATTGTTTATCATAATCGATAATCAATGTAGGAAAATTATAGTAAAAGGTCAAATGTTAATTTATTGGCTATAAAAATTACAATATAATTTTAGCTTGAAACAAAAAAAACTTTCAAATTTTTCTGGAACAAAATTGTTGATAAAGAAGGCATTTTATTTTTTAATTTTTTTTTGCTAAAAAGTAAAACAAACAAAAAAAAGTGTTGAAACTGAAAAATGATAAATATAACTGATAAAAATTATTGCGTCAATATCTTTTTTTTCTGGAAACATCTATAAAAATCTTTTTATTTTTATTTTGAAATGCTATTTTAATTTTTGCAATCAAAGAAATTTTTTTTTTATTTATGACAAGTTATTTTATCAATAAAATGTTGAAATATTTATATTTAAATTGCATAATATCAGAAATGATTTCTTATTGCTTTATAAAATATCATAAATTATGCAAAATGATTCGTATGTATGAAATTTAAAGAAAAAGAATAACTTTGAATTTCAATTTATTGCAGAAATAAAATTTTCCATCAATATTTTGAATATAAATTTTGAGTATTTCTTCGGCATTTTCTGTCTTTTATTTTTTTTTTGTTAAATAATTAATTAAAATAGAAATTAAATTTTGAATAATTAAAATTAGAAAATAATTTGGCCAATAACTTAAGTATGCAATTGTGAAAAAAAAGAAAGGATTATCATATTCCTCTTATTACTAATGTATATTTTGATGATATAAAAGTTAAAAGTTGTTTTAATAAAACTTTTTACTTTATTCATGCAATTGTTTACAAAATTTTGCTTATAATATGATTATATTAGAAGAAATTGATTAATTAATATATTAATTAATTAATAATTATATATTGTAGCATATATTCTACAATTATTTTTATTTATTCATTCTTTTAGCTATGAATTATTAAGCATAAATGAATTATCTTTTTAATCTTTTTTGAAGGATTAAAAATTTAAATTTATCTTTTATAAATAAACTTTTATAATAATAATATTGAAACTTTTTTCTTTCATCATTTATTCATCAATAGGATAGCTTTAAAAAGTTAAAATGAAAAATTAAATGAATTTTTCTTTAAAAGGAATCATTCGATAGAAAATAAAATCTTTAATTTATCAAATATTTAAATTTAAAATTTTAAAATTTGACAACGACAATGCAAAGATGCAATTTCCGCCCATGTATTCACCAGTGATACTTTTCATATCAATCATCATTTCCTAATTCAAATTAATTATGTGTGGGAGAATTTTTTAGCGATATATCAGCAGGGATAGTTAGCAACATGGAGATAGACGATCGATATAAGGAGATAGTTAGCGACATGCGATTGTTAGTGATATGGTGGGAAACAGTTAGCGGCATAGAGATAGTTAACGATATTGAGGCACATAGTGACATAGACATAGTCAGACGACATAGTAAGGACAGTTAGTGATATGAGATAACGATAGAGTAGTAATTAACGACCATGCAGATAGTTAGCGATATAGTAGGCATAGTTAGCGACATGCAGATAGCGATATAGTGGGGATAGTTAGCGATAGGAGATTGTGATATAGTGGGGCAATTAGTGACATGCAGAGAGTGATAGAGTAGCAATTGACGACATGGAGATAGTTAGCGATATAGTACGAAGAGTTAGCGACATAATGTGGAGAGAGCGATATAGTAGGAACAGTTAGCGATATAACGTGGAGATAGTTAGCGATATAGTAGGAACAGTTAGCGATATAGTAGGAACAGTTAGCGATATAGTAGGAACAGTTAGCGATATATTAGGAACAGTTAGCGACATGGAGATACGTAGCGACATGGTTACGATTTTCAGCGATGTGGAGACGGTTTTTCATAGCGTGTACCGTAACTCACTTTTGACATAGAATTTCATAATGAGACTGGGTCAATGAGACAGGTAATGACCTAAGAAAGAATAGATAGAGAGATTGCGAGATGGCGAGTGCGGAGCGCTTTGTGGAAATGATTAGGGATCAAAAGAGTGTATAGGTGGAAGAAAGTAAGTTGGTTAGAATATTGTACTAAATGAGGAGACGATAAAGATTGCTGAGAAATAAGAAATACAATAGCGATAAGATTGATAAATTTCTCAAAAAGGAAAAACACGGGTATCATTACGACGTCTTGACAAAATAGGAAGATGCTATCAGTGATGGGGATGATTTAATTATTGAAATTGCAAAATAGCATATGCATGGAAGAACTATTGAATTGGAACAGTAATTCACTTTTGGGAATTATTTTTAGAAAAGCATTTTCCACTTTACTAATAAGCTGAATTTTCATGCCAGTTGTTACTTTCATTGGTGTAAAATTATTTTAAAATATTGAAATGAAATGAAATTTCTTTTAAAAAAATTTTAAAGAAAGGAAAATTTGGGAGAGTTTTTTTGAAGTGAACAATTGAGATAGTTTAAAGTAAAAGTGTATCATAAAAAATTTATTAAATTCTAAGAGTATCTGAATTTCTTTTCTTTTTGAGACAAATATTAGCGAACTTTTTATTTTGTTTATCTTATTTATATGTAACAATTCTTCTTTTTCTAATTATTTTTAGTTAACAAAAGGAAAAAATGCATTTTGTGAAGAAAGTGCCAACAACGGAAGAGCAAAAGATTAAGAAAGAAAAGGAAAGAGCTGAAAAATTGAAAATATACTGCAAATTAAGGAATCAAATTTTCGAGAAGCGAACGAAAGGTAATATCCTTTTTAATATTTAATTGCATTATATATATCTTTATTGGTTTATTTTTTTGGAAGTTAATGTCGAAATTTTATACATTCTTAATTTGTTTGCATAGAATTTATGCTAAAATAAAACGAGCAAAATTAGTGGCATATGATTCATATCGTGGCGTTGGAGCTATGGCTGTGTTTATTTCAAACTTGTACAAGAGGTTTTTTGTATACTGAAAAATGCAGAAGGGATACTTGAAAAAATAGTGATTAATCAAAAAGTATGGATGGAGCAAAGCAGTATAGTGAGGTGTACTATTTCTGATTGTTTCTGAATCGGAATTTTGCAATTCAGAAACTTTTTTCTGATTTCAGAAAATCTTCCGATTGTTAATTGCTCTCTAAGCTCTTAATTAGTGCAGGATTTTCAATTATTGGAAATATTACAAATGTAGTGCAAATGCAATACTTTTAATTTGCTTCTAAAATTTGCTTTTGCTGAATTCAAATTAGAAACTTTGCAGGTGAGTTAGATGAGAAAATGTTATCCCTTACTGCTGTCTTACTTGAAAAAATCCGGATATTTATACATTTTGGAATATTCGTCGCAGAGTAATCAATTTATTGTCAAAGGTTGAAGATTGTAACATGCTTTATCGTTTTTATTCTCAGCTCTAACTTATAGTTCTAAGTTAGGGATGATAAGCTTGAATTAATAAAGTTATATCGATTTCAGCTATTGCTGAAACGGAAATCGTTTAATCATGCAATTATTCTTTATAATTTAGTGTAAAAATACCGATAATATGAAATATGAAAAATTATGTGCATAAAAATATATATAAAAAGTAATATATGTTTGACATACTGAGAAGTAGATTGATTTCAACGTACATAGGTTTTTTCTTTTTGTTAAGAGAATTTTAAAAAGACTTTTCTGAAACTTTGGAAATGCAGTATTTTTCGTCAGATGATAGTTAGTGCAAAATAATAGTTAAAAAGAATGTCGTAATAAAAATCTTAAAATTAAGTTTTAATACATGAAATAATTTGTAAATTTTTTTCAGTTACTTTTTTTCAGAAATTACAAGAAGAAAGCGACGAAGAAAATACAAATAGAAAAAATCGTATATTCCATTCAGAATTATTGTTAACTGAAGTCTGTCTAAAGGTATTAGCTTTATTTAATAAAACTTTTTATTTAATAAAAATTTTCATTAGTTAAGCGGTAGTTAATGTATGCCTTTTCTAAGCATGAAAAACATCATTCTTTTAATCTGTATGACCCGTACGGAAGTATTGCCTCTTTGCTTTGTAAATTTGATTCTGAGTTGGACTGTTTATTTGACTGATTCCATTTCTCATCATCTTATAACTGTTGCATCCTGAAAAATGGAATTAAAAGATGCAGATGCATTTAGTTCTCATATAAATTTGCAAGGCTGAAATAAAATATTATAGGTAAAATTTTATCCTGACTGCAGGGAGAAAATATTATAAGGCACTTTAATCTTGTTCATAAGATTAACTTTTCAGTATTCTTAAATTTTACATTAAGACAAATTCCAAATCATATTGTGTATGGTTACATCGCTCATGGTGCTTCAAGCAGTTGACAAATCCGGACTTGGAAGCAGAATTAGCAGCATGTGAGAAAATGCTGAACTTGGATAGCAGAAATTTTCATTGCTGGAATTATCGACTAGAAATAGTTAAATTTGGCGCCCGTTCAGCTGAGGAAGAACTCAAGTAATAATTACGAGTAACGTTTAAATTGAGGCGATTATTAGTATCCTCACTCCGTTGAGGATTTGATTAACGATTATTTAAATTGCTGGTAGTGATGTGCATATTATTAGGTATTTTCTACTAGGCTTTTTTAAATTTATGTCGATCAGGATGCGTACAAGAGTATTTGATATTCTTTTGGGAAATAGAAAAATGAAATGTCGTTACTAATCAAATTGTACGCATTCCGTAGCTTTAAATTCTCAATAGATCCTTGGTCTTTTTATAATTGACAGCATTGTTCCCCATCACTCGATTTCCAAATATAATAGCGTGGTGATGTCGTAGATTTAACCCTTTTTAAAGTGTTTATCTGAAATACAAGAAAATTTTTCCAATTTTTAGGTTTTCAGATAGATTGATCGATGCAAATTTCAGTAATTATTCCTCGTGGCATTATCGTGCATCTCTTCTTCCGTCTTTATATCCTGATCCCGAAAATGAATTGGTTATGAATCAAGACGCATTAAATAATGAGTATAAAGTATATTTTTTTGAAATCTTTCTATAATTTTTGCCAACTTCTTGCCGGGAGTCTCTGTTTATTAAATCCTATTACAAATTTATGAAAGATTAATTTCTGTTAATGGGATAGATTGAAATAAACAATCAAAAATTAGGATATTATCTCAGGTGACTGATATTTCCTCGTTGAATGCATAACTTCGCTGTGTACACTGAAAATTCGGGAAGTTCTGATAATTTAGCAATTTTTCTAAGTGTCTGGGATTGTACCTGAAATAGTCACTTAAATCGTACGTGACATATTTTGCCCTGTTTGTTTTTCTTTTTCCTTTTTTATCCTGGACAGGATATTTGTTTCTGGATGATCTGTCTTGTCTCACATTTCTTTTTCCTTTTTATCCTGGACAGGATATTTGTTTCTGGATGATCTGTCTTGTCTCACATTTCTTTTTCCTTTTTATCCTGGACAGGATATTTGTTTCTGGATGATCTGTCTTGTCTCACATTTATTTTTCCTTTTTATCCTGGACAGGATATTTGTTTCTGGATGATCTGTCTTGTCCTTTAAAATGAATTCGTATTTTTCAATTCTAATTTTTTTCCTCTCTAACATTATGCTCTCTATCTTGTGCGTGAGCGGTTTGCACTTCTTTATATTTATTTTTGTTTAGAAGATATTGCGCAGTTTTATTATCGCTAACTTGCATTAATTTAAGAAATTGCAAAATGCTTTTTTCACGGATCCCGAAGATCAGAGTGCTTGGATTTTCGCTGAATGGCTTTTGTTATCTGACCAAAGGAAAAAGAAATGTGAATACTTTCAATAATTATTTTATAAATGGTTTTTTGGATCGGTATTATTTTGAATGCTAGCCGCAAGCATAGTTCGCCACAATTTTCCTTCCAAATATCTTTCAATATATATGTGAAGTATTCTAATGTTAAATTTATATTATTAAACGAATTTTTATTTATTAAGCTAAGCGGAGGAACAGCTGGAAAAGATGAAAAGTCAGAAAAATGGGCTTGACGTTGGAACTATATTTGAAAAGTAAAATTATATTTTCAAGGTGATGTTGATAATATCCATTTATTGGGATTGATATTCGATTTCGCTTCTCGAAATAACGATCAAACCAGAGTTTCATATTTATCAGTTACATTTGACCGCGCTATAAAATTGGCAAGGATATCTGATTTTGTAATTGTAAAGATGGCGAACGGTGATCAGTGGACCCCATAATGGTGAGTTGTCTATAGATAATCATTTTCATATTTTGAAATACTTATCAAAAAAGGTCCTTTTTGATTATGCTCTCTTTTTATTTTTGATTTTTTTAGAGTTCTGAAATGGCGAGTCGTAAAACTTTTTGCGCTAATAATTCATATCGATTTGAAATCGCCGGTGAATTAGCGGAATGCCAGTTGCGCACTTCACTTAATGAGCCATTTGAGATCATTGATATGGAACGAGGATATGTTAATTTTGATGAAATTTATAATATTTATCATATTAAATGCAAACCAGTTAGTGAAGCTCGAAGACATATCATCAAAAAACTAATGGATAATTGTCAGGAGCTGCTTGAAGAGCTCAAAGTTGAGGAGAAGAAGGAAATTTTGAAGGTATGGTAATAGCTCTATTTTTTATGAAGCTTTCAAATCTCAAAAGGCGATGTTAACTTTATATTTATTTAGTCATTATCTTGAAATTCAAACCCGACCGAAACGGTACTAGGCTTACTTCAAATTTTAGTGCCCTATAATAGTATTTTTTTAATTTGCAGCGGCACACAAAGTACTTCGGTAGTTGTTCATCTATTTGAAAATTTTGGAGAAAACAAAACTTATTCAAGTTTTTCATATATATGATTGCACTGCAATATCCAGATTGCAGTTATTTATTTTGAAGAGATTAGCTACTTGTTAGTAAATTTTTTGCCGTTTAAGTCAGAGTTTTTTCTTTTTTAGAAAAAAATTAGGTTAAATAGGATTTCTTTGCAGTGGCCGTTGCTTACATATACTTTTGCGATCATGGAATTAGAACCGGTTGAAATGTTTGCAACGATTTTGACGAATCTGGAGGAATTGGCCACAAATATCGATCCGCAACGATGTGAAATGTATGAGGAGATGGCTACTAATCTACGAATTAATGAAAAACTACGTCAGAAATTAGGTGATGTGCAGAGAATAGATATTTTATTCAGACAAGTGAATGGTCATGTTATTGGAGAACTGAAACTGGATAATTTGGGTTTGAAAAGGTTTTTTCTTTTTCGAGGTTTAAGAATTAAATAATTTCTTTAGTAACATTCTTCGGTTATCAATTTCTAGTTAGTTGGAGAAATAATAGGATCTACAAGAATTAACTGTAGTGAAACTTTGGTAAATTTATTCTTTAATAAATTATAAAAATGATTTGTTATAATTTTAATAAAAAGTAGGCTGCAGGGAACAAATTAAGATTGCAAAGTTGTGCATTGTATTAGTATTACTTATTTTAAAGATTATTCACAATTTTTCATTTCATGCGATCATTTTTTGATCCAACTAAAATCTTCCTTTTTGCTTATCCTGTTTATTTATTCTATTATTATTTTATGTTTTTTCATTATTTGCTTGGCAAGTTTTGAGATTAAAATTAGACCTCTCAAGCATCATTATTAACTATCAGGGAAAGTTATGAACTTTTTTCATGTTTTGTGTTCTCTAATATATGTTTATTTTATATTTTAGCATCGACCATTTAAAATATTTATCATCATTTATCACACGTTTGGATCTTACTGGGAATAAATTCACCAATTTGTGTAGCTTCAAATTTTTTCGACGTTTAACTCATTTACGACTTTATGAGAATCCTGTTGCCAGGTTAGTTTCATAGATTTTAATTTTAGAATTTAACTGTAGTGTTAAATGTAATATCCAATTCTCCAGAACAGTAATATAATAAAGTAATAATTTGAATGTAGTTATTACTATAAGCAAGCACTGGTGTTATTGTTTTCTCAAGCCAAATAACTCACAGCTTGTCATATTTGGAAGATTTTGCAAACTTCAGTTATTTCTAGTGCTCTTCATTATTAGAAGTAATTCTAGTATTATTTAACGTTAGTAAATGTTCCTTGTGGCACTAATTACAATTTAAGTTAAAAGCTAAGTGCACCATTCTTTTAGTTTGAAAGGTATCAGTATGTTGTCGCCATTGGATTATCTGGGTGTCACCAAAATATCAACGAACAATGTGAATACCGAAGATAAAGTGGCACTGAAAATATTAAAATATTGGAGTCTGGAGATGAAATGTCAGGACATATTGGTTAATTGAATTCGTCTCAGACGATGAGTAAATTATTTGTTATTATTAGTGTTTTTTAAATACACATTCCTTTTAATTTGCTTCCATTTCTTTTTTTGTTTATTTTTTATTGTATATCTATATTAATTATTGATTAGAAGGATTAGATCAGGCACTGTGATTTCTTTCCAATTTTTAAAGATAACTATCGCAGATTACCTGAAATATTCTTTTGGAAAATTTCTGAATAGTTAACTTTCATTAGACGAATGTTTTTTTTTTTCATTATCTGTGGACAATTTAGATTTAATTTATCAGATCTAAAAAAAGACCGATTTTTAAGTAGCTGAAAGGAGTTGTGTTTAGCAGAAATTTTCTTCATAGAGAAAATGATTTTTTATGGTTAGTAAATGGATGTATTAAATTGAATGCATGTGATAATCACCTGAAGAGTTAGATGGTAATATAAAGAAATCGATAATCTTTATGACAAAAGCGACCAGTAGCTTGTGCAATATTTACGATAGATGATGAGGTACTATGAAGTTTTTTTGATTGGTAGTGCAAATAAGCAGCATAGAAATAATGACAAGATGAAGTGATTCTGATTCGCACTTATTTTTTTCTCCATATACGAGAATTGTTTGACGATAAATCGATGTGCATCAATGATAAATCGCTTTTATAAATTTTGCTAGATTTTTATTTCTTCAAATTTTTAATTTTGTCAAATCTTTGCTTCGTGCCTTTTGCAAATTGAAATTTTTCAATTCGAAAGCAAACTGAAAATTTGGAAAATTCATTAAAATTTTTCTTTTGTTCTTCTTCCAGTTCTATCTCATTCCTTTGATAAAATATGTTTTTTATCACGTGATTGTGTTTATGGAGTTAATTGTATTATACTGTATAGAATGATATATTATTGTTAAGTGTTAAGGTAAAAGGTAAAGGTAAATATTCAAATTTGTATACCATTTTAATCTTATGTCAGAAAGGAAAATGGCCTTTGTAGCTTTGATAATTCTTTCTTTAGGATAGCGAAAATTGGGACATAACAATTCGTAAGGACATTAAAAATAAACAAAATTGGTGACACTAAAAGGGAGCAGCCATAGAAGGAGCAACAACAGGAAGTATAGGAAAAGGATGGAGGCTTTTATGAGAGCCTGGGACATGTTATCGTGGTAGAGTGAGGGAATCGATTCAAGGGAGGCGTTGATCGACTAGATCATAGAACAGGTTTGTATTCCATTAAAGGGTACAGCAGTCTAAATTGGGTGATAGTGCTTCGTCAACGTTTGAATTCATTTTGCTGCTATTGTTTATTCACCTCTGATTTCCATCTCGCTTGTTTGTTACCATTTAATTTCAATTTTCATTCAAAATTCCAATACTAAATTATTCAGTAAATTTTTTAGCTAAATATCAATCTATTCTAAAAATTTGATCCCTTATGATCAAAATACTTAATAATTATTGCGTTAAAGTTTTTGATATCTCCAAAGCATTGATAAGCTAACCATTGATCAGTTAAATTACCGATGGTTCGATATCTAATCTGTTATTCCTCAAAAGATTCAGACACGATTACGTTTGACGTTTAAGTGCATCAACGTCAGGAGAATTGCGTAACGGATGTATGACATTCTTGGTGATTATTGGCATTATAATTCCAGAAATTCACATCTTTTATGAAAGCATTTAAAAAAGAAAAAAGATATAAAAAAATGGAAGAGTATAAATCACTTCAATATAAATCGCCGTTTTTTTTTTAAATTTTAAACCTGAAATATGCTAATAATTTTAGAATGTGCGAATTCTTTCGGACATTTTTCTTTCTAATTTATTTCTCTTTTGATCTAAATCTTTTTCATGATAAATAATGTGCAAGATTCTTATAACCGGTTTTTTTTATTATTTTTAACTGCTTACATGAAAGGAGCGATAAATTTACATATCCTTCTTTTAACTATAATCTTTTTCGGAAAACTCATCAATTTAAAGTAATACTTATACTCAAGCTTATTAGAATAAAAATCGTATGTTGCGAAAAAAAGATGAGGAAGAAAAAGAAAAATTAAAATAAATGATTACAAAATTTCCTGCGGTCATCATCTATGTTCGATGAAAATTTCAAACTATCATAACTGAATTGCAAGGATTAAATCATTTTGCAAATTTTTGAATAATTTCAATATTTATTCCAAAATACTATATTATTTTATTGCAATCATTTGTCAATTGCAATGTACTGAATGATCAATTCGATAGTCTAAGAATTGTCGAGATAATATTTTATAGATTCTGATAAGACATGTAATCATAATAAAATGATAATATAACTTTATCATATCAAAAGAAGATGATCGCTTTTTTTCTCCCTAAACTTTACCTGCTTTACTTTTTTTAAATTTTAATATTAAATGAATAAACGAATGAAAGAAAATAAAAATATCAAAGATATTAAAAGAGAGAAAGGAAAAAAAAGAAAACAATATCAACTAAAAATATCTTACAGATATTTTTGCTATAGCAAATTTTGAATACCAAAAGAAAAACGATCAACAATTGTTATTGAAGAATTTGCAGAAGAAGCTCAAAGATAAATTAGTATGTATACTAATGATACATCCTTTATCAATTGATCAATTGAACATTTGCCACCTCTGAAATCTTTTATTAAAATTATTTATTTTTAAAATTATGATTCATTCAATTTAAAAATGAACATTACTTCTATAGCCAGCATTTTTCGACGATTGTTTCAATGCTGATTAAAATCAAAGGTCAACAATTAAAGGTGCTCTACTTCGTAATCTATTTTTATCACATTTCCTTTGTGACTGTTAATTTAATTTTTTTTTTTGCTTTTTCTTTTTTTTTTTTGTGCTGCTCCAACACTATCATCAGTTTAATCATAGAGTGTGGTATACTTGTTTTACAATTCTAATGTTGTTGAATGAATCGATCGCACCGGATGTTCAAATTAAATGTATCTTCGTTTTTTCGGTTTTCTTTACGATATTCATTCTATTCTATTAGAATGATATTATTTGTTTTGTTGTAATCTATTTCCAATATTAAATTATCCTTATAGAAGGGGATCAAATGCCGAAACAAGAATTCGAATTTATCGATTATTTGGGACCATTAGCTGTATCCGTATGCTTTGTTGTAGTACTATTTATCTTATCAGCTATTATCAATTTCATTTGGATAACAAAGAATGATGATCGAACAGTTTTTGAAAAAGTAATTTTTATTTGAGCTAAATTTATAAATTATATTTTAGCATATAAATCATATTAAAATTATTATTATTATAATTAATAATATGATATATCTATCGGAAACCTAATCGCATCTTCTTGCGATATTATCTTAGCTATAACAATCATATTAACTCATGCAAAAACGATATTTATAAGATAAGATTGATAATTTAATTACATGATATGATAATTATTTAATTAGAAAGTAAATATTTTCGAAAATATTAATAAATTTTAAAATATAAAATTAATCACAATTACAGTTTGGCTCAACTTTCGATCTTCGATGTGGTGTGCATCGAATGCGGCATAGGCCAAATAAGGTAATAAGTTTTTTTTTTTAGATCGATAACTGTTTGTTTAATGCGATGAATTATTTTGAGTTTTTTTTTGACTAATAAAAATTGCACAAATTAAAATTCCATTGGAATAATCATTTTGAAGAAAGTTATTAAGAAGTATTTAAAAATCTCTTCATTTCTTTTGCAGTCATGGAAACGAGTTCAATTAATTGATAATCAAGACATATAAACAAAGAGACACAAATTTCAAGAAGTGTTTTCGAGATGAGGAATGACTTATACAGTAGTTAGAGCCGGAAGCAATAATACCTCAATTAATTATAATATATATAATTTAAAAATTAATCAATTTTACTGCCTATTCTCTGTTCACATATTTTACAATTTTCTTTTTTCTTTTTTATAATCAAAGTGATGTAAGTGTAATTATATGAAACATATAGATATATTTTGTAGCATTAAAAGCATATAATTTTCTGTTTCAACCCTATTTAAAAAGTGATAAATGATATATTATCATTTTAATTATTCATTAATTCAGGCATTAACTTAACTACTACTACTACTCAAATTGCATTGCATCATTTAATTCCTCTCTACAATTATTTATACACTTCCATTTGACCCATTTTTCTGCACCAATTTTTTTTTTTATCTTTTAGAAAATAAAATTTAATTCTGTAAATTTCAAAATATACTACTACATGATAGATATTGATTCTAACACTCACTTCACTTCATTTATATTTATAGTGAAAAATGATTATTGCTAACATAATTATTACTGTATTATTAGTAGTAGGATTATTTTTCACTATGACTAATTTAAATACGGTTATTAATTAGTTGAAATATGATAAAGAATATTATGAATAATAATAATAATACTAATCATTGAATATCATTGTTATACTTAACAATATTCTGATTATCATAATCAGCAATTGTCATTATCATTCCTCATCCATTGATGATTAGTAGTAAGTTGTATGTATTTTTTTTGTCAATTTACTATAAACATATTTAAATTGTTTCTTGTACTAACAAATTTCATTCTGTTATGTCACTTTTAAAAAAGTTAAATAAATCATTTAATTTGTAATAGAAAAATCTAAGAAATTTAGATGGTAGATTTATTATTATTAAATCATTTTATCATTTTTTATTATTTTTGAAGAAATTTGAAAAAAAAGTAAATGAAATTTTTAAAATTAAAATATATCTAAATTATTTCTAATTCTTTTCAAATAAAAACTAAACAGGTAGAAAAAATAATAATAATAAGAGGAATGAAAAGATATTGAAATGATAAAATGATAAGGATAATATTAAATGATGAAATGATCACAAGAAATCATAGTGAATTGTTATTTTTGAAGATTTATTTAAATTAAGCTAAATACAAAATTGCTAAACTTTAATACTAAAGCCTATATTTCATAAACTATGATAGTAATGATTAATGACAATAATGTAATTAGAGGAGAAACACTTAACTCATATTATGGTTGCTTCTTTTAGCAAGATTTAAGAAAATATTATTGATTAACGCAATAATTATGCATGATATGTGTTCATTACAAATTTGAGAAAATATCATTTTCTTTTGACAGCTCCTAAATATCTCGACAGTTAAGGCTGAGATTGCGATCATTAAGTTTTATTATCAACAACCTGAACAAATATTTTATTGCGTTATTCTTTTAATATTAATATAATACTAACTTTAATCAAAAAGTAACTGAAGATGAAAGTCAAATTTGAAATAACCTGGCCTATATAAGCTTTTTATAATATTTAGATCGAATTTTGGAATTCTTCTGCTTAAGTTTGCAGAATAATAATCATGGAAGCAATAAAAATAGAATTTTCAAATATACAATTTAAAATTGCGCAACGAAGAAAATCGAATATTTTTTATTACTGCCACATTTGAATATTCAAATAAAGTAACTGAAAAGTTAAATAAAACAAGAAAGCGATAAGTTTCATCAACAAAACAAAAATCAATCTATTCTCATTAGTTCTTATCACAAAACTAGATGAAATCAAACCCCACAACCAAAAATTAAGAACATTCTATATCCTTACTTTCAATTTCCTTTGAAACTGGAAATCTCTTTTACAGTCAGACTGATAGCGATCATCCTTACAAGCTACGTAACATCCTATCTTCCGAATATAACTCATGTTTAAAAAGTTCTTAAGAATTATTTAAAACATCCCAATCTCGACAACAATAATATTTACAGTGGAATGCAGATGATATTATTTACAATAAAATTTTAAAACATGTAAAAGCGCACAATAAAAATTGCTAAAAACATAAGTTTTACGGACTGTCAAAGAAATATTCACGATATGACTAGCAATAGATATTTTACTAATATCTGGATACATGGCTCAGTAAATCAAATATTAATAAAATAATTTTCTATTTAAATTGAATATCTAACGAATCATGTATACTGTGGGATAAGAATCATAACTTTAGCAGTTAATGCATTTCACAGAAGGCTGATCGGAGAAGGCAACATAAAATATGTCGAGAAAAAGTAATATAATAACAACTCCAAGACATTTACAAAGATGATTATAAATTAAAATGACGATATAAAAGATTGAATGATCTCCACGGTGTAGTAAAGAAAGACAAGGTTTGATTTTTGGCAATTAGTCATTTTTGATCAATCATTATTAATTCTTGCTAATTATCATGAAGTAGAATTGAAAATTGAAAATCCCAAAAATCATGAAGAGGGATATTATTTCTACCGTATAAGTTTCGAGAACTTCTTGCTGTATCTACTGATTTTCTTAAAAAAAAATATAGAATAAATAATGAACATCATTTATATCCTAGTCTAGAACAGTGTAAAGACTAGCAGCAAAAACGATATCCCTTTTAATAGCTGCCGATGTATCTTCCATTTTTTCATACAATGCAGGGTCACCAATTAGTCGTGCGGCATTTCGTATATCACGACATAATTCATCCAGTCTCTGTATACAACGTACAATCAAACCTTCTTGTGCATCCGTCAGCTGCATTATTTCAGCAAATGGCTGAAAAAGCGGGAAATTAAGTCAACTGTAATGTCGATATAGTGATCATATAATCACAGCATTGATGGAGGAAAGGGTGAATTTGTGATACTATTGACGTTACTCCAAAGAAAATCCGACGAGATAATATGATGCGATGCGATTTGTAAGAAGCAGCATTAAGATATAGAAAACTTATGTCTTGAAGATTTCAATTAAATGTATAGTATATTTAAATTCAACATACAGCCAAAGAGATCATGTGAAATGGATTCTCAATCATTTGGCCATAAATAGATTTAACGGATATTTCAATGACTTAGCAGCAAGAAAATACTAAACAATCATTTGGTGAAAGGACTGATGACTTGTTCTTACTTAAATTTTAAAAACATGGGAAATAAGCTTTGATATGGAAAGCTAATATCATAACTCCAATTCTATAAATGTTCCTGAAAAATACTGAAAATACAAGCAATATACTGAAATAATTTTAGGAAGAAATTTCTTATTTTTTACCATGGAGTTCGCCCATTCATAAACGGCATGCATCAAATCAAAGCTCAATTCTTCAGAAAGATCGATATCTTTTATACCACATTCCCGTTGGATTTTTCTAATTTTGTTGCATACTTCGATGACGTCAACTTCCAACTAAAAATGAACAATGAGAAAAAATACCTTCGAATTCTAACTTATGACCTCCCACAATAGGAAACCTTCTTATCTAGCATTTCCAATTATGTTTGTCTATGCAATTCTATATAAATATCGTTAATGTGTTATACCTCCTTTAGTATCGGTGGCCTTCGTACGATTTCATCTTTATCGCTTCTGTATTCGCTTCCCTTGACTTATGTTGGCACGTAGTTACTGAAAGCATAGCCGCTATTTCCGCAGGTGAACGATAGTGAAATTTGTTGTCCAATATCAATTCCGTAATCAACAATTCCTAAAAATGTAGTTTTATCATGTATTTCACTTCTGCTTTCATTATTGATCAGCAATTATTTACTAAAAATATAGAAAAATTTTGCAGAAAGAAACAAACGTGAAGTGAAAGCGTTTACTAAAAAACCAGAAATGCTACTGCCGTAATTTATAGCACAACACTGAGCGAATACAATATCATCTGTCAGATGATAAACAAAAGTGAAAAATAATAATTGTGCCATACCTGGTGATGTATTTCACACGCTACGCGACCTTTCAAAGAAACCAAATTTGAATCGTCTATATAATTCAACCGACGCAAAAGCTATAATATTCAAAAGTAAATTGTTAAGGAAATTAAAAAGCCAGTAAACAAATGTAATTAATATATAATTTTAGCAATCAAGAATAATATGGAACATTGCCTTGATACGATCATAATAATCCTGTGAAAGCAGCAATCCATCAGTTGAAAGCTTTAAACGAAGATGATCACACTTGTCTTGCAGGCTTTTTTATCATGTACATATAAGAACTAAAATTAATTAAGAAATAATTTAATCTTTCAGAAAAAAACTTCACTCAAATCTTTTATTAATTGCAAATTACAACATCAAACAACAAATTCAAAAGTAAAAACGAAAAAATGAAAAAAACGGTGAAACTGAAAAATTAAGAAAATAAAGGCAAAAGAAAATTGAAATGTCTGAAGCGATGCGAGATTTTTTTTAGATTTAGGAAAACAGACATGCACTTTAAGTTTTCTAGAGGTTAAAGCTGGATGAACATTAAACTCACATGTTCTCGGAATAACGAACACTGTCGACATTGAAAATTTGCATCATTTATGAGAAAATTGCGGAAGTCATTCAAATGAAGTGATTTTTGAAATATGTCAATAGCATTCACTTGTATATCCTGTCCCGGTAGTTTTATACTTCCCTTTTGGTGCCATCCCAATTTGCCGCTACATTATCAATTTCGCTAATTATTTTTGGACGGCTTGATCTGGCGATCTGGTTCTGTAAATAAAATCATAAAATTCAATAAATATTATCATACAAAATATAGCTACAAATGACTTGACAACAAAAAAAGATGAAATCAAAAACTAACACCATTTTTTAAACCGCATATCCATGTCATATTTTATAGGGAAAATTCAGACGAATAAAAAAATTCATAAAAACAAAGAAAACAAAGGGAAAAATCTTTCTACAGAAAAAAAATACCGATTATTTCGATAATTTCTTTCTTTTATATCTTCTATAATAGCCAATGGATCAATCTTCACAGTTTTTGGCAAATTGCTATCAAACGGTCGAATGGTATATTATCCACAACAGTTAATATTCTTCGCACTTCATCAGAGAATTCTTGAGGTGGTACACCTTCAAGACCATAAAATGCTGCACATTGCAATAGGCTTCTTTCACAAACTTCACGCTGCTCCTGGAAACAAGAATTATACCTCTCGAATATTCATAGTGGTATCATGAAATTTCAAATTTGCTAAAATAAAAAGCACAAACAACGAATCTAACCTCCTGCGACATTCGTGTGAAATGATCTATTTCCTGTTTACAACATCCTGCAACCTGCTGACTGTTTTCCATCGATAGAAGTAAAGTCATTTTTTTAAGTTTCCATCTATCACGACCTTCAACAATTGGTTTCTTTAAAAATTACCAATAAGGTCGTAAAAATTCTTAAAAAATTGGTTAAAGAAATTTCATTACTTTTGCAAAATCGGATGAAGAAAAAACTATAAAATCATGACTTTAAACAAGGATAGCAAATATTGGCCCTCTAATTCAATCGGAAACTTAACGTTTTCAATGAAATGTTTATAAACCTTAAGAATCATTGCCAGAGTAGAAACTCGCCCAACTTCTGGCAAACAAACAATAATTAAACGTCCTGGTGACAAAAATTTGTCCACAACCGAAAATCGAGTCAATTCAGACCATAATTCAGCTCGAGATCGTAGAAATATTTTTAAGTTGTTATAATAATCAACAATTGAGTGGCTTGCGACAGGAAAACATGTTGCACAACTAAGATCTTCTTTCGATGCTAGTAACTTTTCTATCTGAAATTAAATTTTATAAAATATATTTCGTGCAAACCAATAGACTTTTTGTTAAGAATTAAGAATAAATATGCTTTCGAACAAATAATTCTTAATTATGTAAAATAGCAAATATTGAACAATAACATTAATATAGTTCGACTATTAAATAGTGATTAAAACTTCATTTTCAGGAACGAATAGCTTTGACAAAGTTTAAGCTTGCATTTATATCATAAAATAAATGGCGCGATGGAATGAACATAAAGAGAAATCAAATTCAGAACAATCAACTGAATACCATTTTAGAAATTTCACCAGTATTCATGTTTGTATTTCGGAATTCTATTCATACTGACAAGAACATAACATTAAAAAACTTGTCCACAACAATACATACAATGCATATTTATGTACCTGATTTAATTTACCTCTTTTAAATGTGTTTCTTGTGTAAATGCCAATCTTAGTGATGCGCTCTCAACGTAACTTCTCTTCAGCACATCTTCGACACTCAGATGCTCTACTCGTAACAAATTGAGAAGCATTGAATATGTTACTCTAAATCGTGACTCCAACTTCGTTGGTTTACCCTGAAATAACTGAAATTATATAACAAAACAAAAAAGAAGTTTATATTATTCATGTAATGAATGGTGAAAGAAATTTCAATGACAAAGAATTATAAACAAATTCAAGTTTCCTTTGTATTTTTTATATGGAAATTCCCGCAAAGATAAATGAGGACCACTTCTTTCATTTCTTCATCACCACTCTTTCTTTCTTTTACATTACCTTCTAATACTTCAAAAAGCATCATTTTGTATTTAAAACTTATTCATTTAACCGAAAGAATTATGCGAAAAATGACAATATCTTACCTGCATACAATTGACTAGATCTAAATAATCTGGAACGTAAGGTCCTTTACATAAAACAATTACGGTTCCAGTAGCATCCAAACCTCGTCGGCCAGCACGACCAGCCATCTAAAAATCATTTTTAATGATCATTTAATTTTGTCGAAAATTTTTCTTTCGCACTACTCAAAAAAAAAAAATTGGCTAATCAGTTTAGAAAATTAAAATTAGCTGCTTAATTCAAAAAACTTGATCAAGAGAAATGGGAACTGATAACCAATAATTATTCCTTGAGTTCTTCATTTCTCTTAACATATTCGGCATCATCAACCATATTAAATCATTTTATTTGCTGATTACTCTATCATAAGTTATAAGGTTTCCCATGAATGGTATAAGAATAAATACTTTCATTTTTCTTGAACTTTTAGAACAGTGCCATACTTTTAAAATTATTGCACTATTGCTATTTACATCCATACATTTAAAAACTTGTAAGAATAAAACCAGTGGAATACCTGAATATATTCTCCAGGATTCAACATACGCAACTGTTGACCATCATGTTTCTGCAGTGAATCGAAAATCACCGTCCGAGCGGGCATATTGACACCCATCGCAAAAGTTTCGGTAGCAAATAATACCTGCAATACTTATCTCAAAAGAACAACAAAAAAAATTCACGTTGATATCGAAATAAATCTTTAACCTGGTCACTTTTTATTAAAATAATATTATCAGGAAAAACCCACATGTACTCGAAATCCCAGAAACAGATTCGACAACAAAAATTCAAAAAATTTATTTTCATTGATATTTTGAAAACATGTACCTTGACTAATCCCTTTTGGAAGAGCAGTTCGACAACCTCCTTTAGAATCGGCAAAATACCGCTATGGTGAATTGCAAAACCGTGCTTGCATAATTCCTTCATTTGTATTATCTAAAAACACTACTTGCGTAATTCCTTCATTTGTATTATCTAAAAACATTTTGGGATTGAATTAAATCCCGAGTAATTTCCAACCATGCTGAAGTCAGTCAAACATCAATGACAACTATCTAAAAATATAATTCAATAAATAAATTGGAAGAGAATATTTTGTCGAATAGACAACAATGCAAATGTTATTATACTGTTGAAAATTGATATTAAAACAAAGAAAAATATCAGTAGGAAAAGAAAAATCAGCTGTGAGTAAAAGTTGTATATTCCTATTTTCATTTTACCAGTATTATTTGATGCTGGCCACAAAAAGGAAGAAAAAAACCTGCTATATACAAATAAAAAAATCATTGAATAGTGCAGTATATGCAATGGATCAAAAGGAAATGGCTTAAAATCGAATCTCCGATGCATTACTTATTGGTATTGGAAGCACCGTATTAAACAAGAAATGCTCCTAGTGAAATGAATCATAAAACTAACCTGAGGTAGATGTTTATCTGAACCCTTTAAGCGAGTAATACATTTTGAAAAGAAATGATGTATACTAGATTTCTCTTTCTCCGTAGTCAAGTCAACCGATCGCAACAAGTACGCATTATCATCACATCTTCAGTGTAATTATTCATAAATTAGTATTAAATTTAAAGTGATTTCAAATAGAAAAACACGGATGAGATCTCTATTAGACTATTCCATGGCAGGTCAAAAATTAATATAGAATAATACCGCATTATCAAACAAAATTCAAAGCTACAGTTTTATCATAACTTTCAGAGGTATTAACTAGTGAAAAACAATATGTCAATTTTAAACATGCTTAGGGTTCAACTTGACTTTAAAACATTATAACAAATTTAATCTTTAAAAAGTAATAAATTTAAGTTGTAGGTTTTTTTCATGTTCAAAAACAATGAGAAAATCAAACCTTCGCCTAGAAAAAACAAAAACAATGGCGGGCAGCAATTTCTGCATGCGTAAATGATCAATAACGGTAATATAAACATTCTTGTCCTAGAAATATCAGAACGTGAAAAACACAAATTTCGAAGTTTAAATGATACAACTATATAAAGATTAAAATATAAATCAAATTAAAAACATCATGAAATTTTTCAAATAACTTAAAATTTTATTATTTGGTCGATATCCAACAGGTCCTACGTTTGCATTTGCTTTACGTATATTTGCTTTAGCTGCAGTTGCTAGAGAATACCTTTAAAATGAAAGAGAAAACAATATATTAAAAAAATTAATCAAAGTATATCAATGCAATAAAAGAAGGAATCTATACAATACTATTCAAAATTTATCGGAATGCAGGAAAAATGTCCAGGATCAGACATTCAAATCATGACAGTCAAACCAATGAAGCTATTAAATTAATGGTTATCAACTGACACTATAAGCAGCCTTCAATAATTTACAGCCATCCGTCATTTAAATTATTGTTCCCGCACTTCGATCATATGAAATAAGAAAATAATAATTGAAGGCTGATTAATTCTAATGATAGTCCGGAAATTAGATCGAAGAATGGATAGACTCAAAATGAAAATCAATGAAAAAAAATGCCAATGAGAAGTTGTTACCCTTTTGAACAAACTGCCCACTGCTGTCGATAATTTTAAACATATCCTTTTTAGTTTTACCATCTTGTCCAGTATATAAAAAATGTTCTAGTGGCACAGGACGTCGCACAGTCATAATCACATAAATTTGTTTTTTTTAATGCGTCTGAAATTTATATCAAATGAAAGAATGAACATAAAGACTAAAAACGATACTCATTGCACATTGATTGATTAAACTGAATTTGGCCCGTTTTTATGACTGATGAAGAAATTAGATAAAATGGATTAATATGAAAGTCAGAATTTCAATTTGACAAAAATTCAAGATTTCAATTTTTGACAAAAATTTTTGTTGAAATTTCAATTTGACAAAAATTACTTACCCAACCCAATCAGCAAATTCAATACAATTAGGCACAGTAGCACTTAACATAACAATTTTTGCATGAGCTGGTAACATAATCAGCACTTCCTCCCAAACGTGACCACGCTAAGAAAAATCATTAAGAAAAACTATTTGGAACTTTTCCATCACATTTAATCTGCTTATCTTGTCATAGTGAGGAAGTGAAAACAAGTAAATATTGTCAGTATACCGACAAAATTCATAATTGGAAGTTTTAAGATACTCGTAAGAATCACAATATTATGACAATTAAAGCTGGAAAATCCGACCAACAGCAATTTAACGAATAAATGTATCTGAAGAAACATTTTGATGAGTACTACTCTATATAAAAATATTGTGAATGAGCTCATTTATTGTTTTTTATTCTCCAAAGATCAATGCAATGCTGTATTGACATTCAGGGGTCTTCGAGGTGAAAACCTCACTTCCATTTCTCATTTCTTTTAAGAATTCTGAACAAACCTCTGCATCATTAATATAGTGTACTTCATCAAAAATGACCCATTCCAATTCGCGAATAATTTCTGACCCATTATAAAGCATAGATCTGAAAAGCGATCAAAATCATAAATAATGATAATGCCAAAAAATGTAAAGTTGTTGATTTTACATCTAAATATTTCTTGAAGCATTCTAATTTAAATATTAGCAAAAATATACCGACCGCCGAAATTAATTCTCGAAGCATAATCAGAATGAGCAATCATTTCTTATATAGAATTATTCCTAGAATATGGTATAAATAATCAAATTTGTCAGCCATTCATAACCACTTCAGAAATTACTTAATAAAATTAAAATCAGACCTTAAAACTTCTGTTGTCATTATGAGACAAAAAGCTTCTGGATGCAATTGTATATCACCTGTTATAAGACCAACATCATCAAAAATAAGTTTGAATTCGCGAAATTTTTGATTTGAAAGTGCTTTAATCGGTGATGTATATATAGCTCTACAAAAAGTGAAAATTTATGTTATTATGGCAATGCTAATTCAATTACTCCTCTAAAGATTGTTTGTCCAGATTATTACAAAAAAACAAAAATGGTTCACCATATGTTTTAGGCTTGTAAAACGACTGCTCGCCAGACCCGCTGCTCGTGACTTTTGAAGAGAAATCATAAAACAATTAAATTATTTTATTTAAACTACTGTTTGTTACGCTTTTGGTGATCTATAAGTCTTTATAATATTATGATTAATGTAAAGCTAGCCATTTATATTGCGGTGAAATAATGGAAGATTTATTTCATCTCTTTAAATTAAAATTGCTGAAAAAGCTTTACTTGGTTTTATGTAAATTGCACAAAGCAACAGCATACTCAGCAACAACAGTTTTGCCAGCTGAAGTATGAGCGGCAACGAATACTGAATCGCCACGATCTAAACATATAACCGCCTGCTGCTGGAATGGATCCAGTTCAAATGGATACTAAAATATGAAATTTACTGTCGGAAACTGTATGTACAAATAGCAACTGAGAAAAAAAGCATTTAGGCATTTAGTATTTTGCAAAATTATTAAACAGGATTGCGCTATCATCTATTTCTAAATTTGCGCAGTCACGAATAAATAATGGATAAATACTGGACTAACTATGTATAGACGATGATTTTTTTGAAAAATAAGAAAACTAGTTATAACATCACAACCGACTAGTTCATCCAGTAATTAAATATGTTGCTTATAAATGTTTGCTGCAAAAATTAATAAAATGAAAATATTTCTGAATTTTTAAAAAAAAGCGATTTTCACCTGTCTTGCCATATTGCTTTTCAATATTTCATAATCAGCAACACTTTTTGATGTATTCAAAACATGAGCATATGAATATTCTCTATCTTGCGCTTGCAACTCATTTTTTCCACTTGATGAAGGTTCAACATCTTCCACTGTTATCACCAGCTGCTAAAAAGTAAGTAAAATACAGGACATTGCTTCAAAATCTTTTAAAATCAAAATTACTCGGAATCAGCTCCTATTTCTGTTATGTCTCAGTTAAACTAATAGCGCTAAAATGTTACTAAAGAAAGCTCCTCATTTTCTTTACTGTTAAGTGAGAAAGAATATGCCCTTTATAATCAGGATTACATTATTTCTCAATTTCAAAACATTCCCATAATGACTTTCTTCCGAGAGATATGTAAGAAAAATAGTTTTTTTAATATTACATGGAAATAAGTTTGCCTAAATAGTATAAGATAATTGGTGTAATTTTGAAAGATTCGTTTTTATGTGTCGACATGAATCAATAAGAAGATTGTATCGAACTGCACTAGAAGATTTTATATAGAATTCCGAAAAAAAAATATTTTTATTGATTTTTAGTAGATTTTCGTTACTGTTTGCAGTTATTAGAGCTCTGCTTGCATAAATTGAAAGTCATTTCTTTCACCAATGAAAACTCAAAAGTCTTACTTCGAAATCTTTATCCACTTCCATATCAATTTCCGATTCATTACATGATTCCTTCGTGTTTTCAAAACTATCTCCCATCGTTTTCGTAGAACTCGCTGAATTACTGATGCTCACAGATTCCAACAAATCAGCCAAATTATTATCAACGAAATAAAGATTGTCTTGAGGAAAACCATGAATGTCATTTTCAGTGAGACCATTAATATTTATCCCAGGAACGCAAAAAGTAATTCCGATGTAGAGCATTCTGTAATTCATACAACAGAAAAGAAATTAAAACACTGAGATGCTTCAAAGATAAAGATCATTTCGTAATTTCTAAAAATAATTTATATCTAAAAAATTGGCAAATAAAATATCCCTCTTTGATTTGCTTTTTTTATTTTCAAAAATAAATGAGAAATCTTATAAATTCTAGCTTGTTTTCGATTGATTTTGAAAGTTTTGAAATCCAGAAGTTAAATCAAAATTTCATTTCTCAAGTGTGCTTATTAAAGCATAAAAATTTTTTTAAGAGGTAAAAAGCAAAAGCAGAAAATTATACTTTAAACGAGGAAAAGCGAATTTCGCTGAGGCTCTAAAATTATTTCAAAATGATAACAGCATTTAAAAAAAGGCAAGTTTTGTACTTGCCGTTAAAATGTAGATATGTTTTTTCTTCCGAGATTTCGTTCGTCGACATATCAATATCACTTAAGCGAAGCACATTTTCGATTTCTGCATCGAAACCACCTGCATGTAAAAAAAACAATAAGATAATTTTCAAAAAATTTATATCGCTTGTTCGACGAAAAATAAAAAGAAATCCCTGACTGTGACAAGAAATTAAAACAATGAACAAAATAAAAATCTTAACCATTTATAACCGAATAAAAGGCAGTCTGTGTGTCGAAACACACAGCTTTTCTTTTCAAATTACTTTATTTTTAAAGTATTTCCGTTCGTCGTAACGATGAATACGTAAAAATAAAATATATACCAGGCATAAACGGAATATTGCTTGCAGAACCCATAAAATTTGAAGCGCTTTTTAGATCTGGAGACCTAAAGATTAGTTGAATAGCGACGAAATTCGTAGATACAATTGTTTCAATTCTTTTTCCTTCTTATCTTCCTCTCTTTGTCAAATCAATTCTTTCTCTTCCTTCACCGCGTTAAAGGAATTCGTTATCTTTATAGTTTAACAAAAATTGAGAAATTTTAAGCTAAAATATGACTGATATATATTGCGTGGTGCCGGCAGTCACGATAATTTCAAATGCGTTCTGAGATATAATAGATCATAAATTAAAAACGAACTCATTACGTATTTTATTTTTATCCATTCGCTTCATTGCTAAGTGGGAAAAAACAAGAAAACAAATTTTATGACCTCAGGCCAATCATGCGCACGCAGATATATCTGACCTGTTGAGTGACATCGATGTTTTTGGATCACCTGCTTCAGCATTTCTGTCATTCAACACTTCGATATAACCTGTAATCTCGCCTGACCTCAAATCTCGCAATGGTTGTATTTCTAATGTCGGAGCTGAATTCTGCAGCACTTGATCTTTTAGACATTCAATATCCGATAGCGGTTTCGGCGTTCTAAAATTTTATTCGTTGATTTCATTTCAATACTAAAAAGATAATTTGTTCTGCTGGTATTGAATAAATTATGAAATGAAACTAAACCTAAGAAATTTATGCGTGATTTTCATGCGATAATATTTTATAATAATAAATCAACTATTATATAAGATAAAAACTCAATAACTGTTAGAAATTGATCAATCTATAGATCTCTAACAATGCGAGCATAACAAGTGTAAGCGAAAATTATTGTCTTAAAATAAGATGTCAATTATTCAGTAAAATGTATTGTTTAATAGAATGAGAAATCATATAATATAATCGCTACGATACTAATCAGTTCAATGTGATTAATTAAACAGTTAAGCTAATGGCTTGAAAATGAAATGAAGAGATTTTGGTACCTTCGATACAACGTTCCCGTGATCTTTTACAATACACTTTTCGAAATTTGATGCAATTCAAGTTATTAAAAAATTAAGATAATTAAAATCAAAATGAATAATGCATCGGACTACAGAGTAAAATTTTCTTTCAGGAAAGTTATCCATACTCATCTATGTCTAGTATGTACTAATAGCACTATCAATAAATATCATCTATTGAATTTTTGACCTGTCCTTAAATATGCAATAACAGATGGATTTCTTTGGCATCTGCAACCTAAGATAAATAATTATTTTACTCGTATGTCCTTGAAATACCATATTTCTTGACACTTTCTGCGATTAATTTTAATGCTCCACTCCGGAAAACGGATTCTGCTTCCGAGCGAATCTCCTTCTCCAACATTTCCACATCTTCTTTGTAATTATCATTATTCGCTAACTCTTGATTCTTCGAGCAAAGCTTACTGTTTTTGAGCCATATATCCAAGTTCATTCCGATATTCTGATTTCATAGCAAATTTTAAATCAATCACATATATTTTAAGAGAAAATACATATTTTTTAGCACTGAGTAATAAGATGGCAAGAAGATTTAAAATACATCAGAAATGTCCTCTTGATGACTTGAATAAGTAATTAATAAGTATTAGATTTTCATGTTATGCTTTTATATTTAATTCTGAATTTTTTGTTATAATATTTTCACTATTCTTGCACTGACAAATATAATTTCATTCTTGATTTGCCTGTCAAAAAACTGTAGAATACAAAAGCTATCACAGAATTCCAGCAATTCTCTTTGGGAAATTTTATGAACTATGAGAAAGTATTGATATTTGTAATTCGATTTAACGAAAATATAACAATCATAAAAATTCTTTTCCATGGTTTTATATTTTAGATTCTCAATTTCAAATTACAAAACTTTCGATTATAGCCTGAATTTTTTAAATTTAACGGGATTCATTTCTACTCCTTCAGCACCACTCTAAAATCTCTCATCACTTCACTTTACAAATAATTCGGATGAGAAAATCCCGAGTCGTCGAGAATACAAAAAAAAATAGCTCGGTCAATAGTAATAAGTAATCGGCAAAACTTCATGAGAATTCTGCCACGCCTTTCCATATACATCTCTCCATACTTTTTAACTTCTCCAAAAACTCTCTTATCTTTCCGATAACTTCTGCCTTCTGACATTTCTTAACAATCTCTTACTTCTTCAGCAACTCTATTGTACCGGAAATAATGATAACATTTTGAAGATTGACATTTCTATATCTTATCGCTTCGGGGTCATTTATCGAATAATTAGTTGTCGGAACTAGGAATGCAATATAAATAGAGTCGCAGAAGTTTATGAAATGTTTTTTTTTTTAAATATTATCTTTAGTTATATCTGTTTTATCAAATATACAACAAAAATAAGCCAAATAAACAATTTCAGTTTATCATCTTGATCGTTATCATTTTTCATCTGAATTCTCTTCAGATTGATTTATCGTTTGCAGGTCAAAAGAATACTGTACATGCTTACTTGCTTATCATTGCTACATTTCTGTAATTAAAGTTACAGTGAAATCATTAAATGATACATCGGATTATCGGAACGAAACTTTATTATCATTTTTCATATCTAAAATGATTATCACAGTACCAATCGATAATTTTCACGATTTTCTATCCTTTGTTTCTCTAATTTCTCTGTAATACGGTCGCAACTAATTTCATGCAGAATCTCAGTATATACGTTACGCTAATCATCTGCTGCATTAATTAACCATCAGTAAGTATATCATGCAGTATCTAGCATGCATGATCTTTTAGCCAAAAGAATTACTGCACTGTGAATCAGTGATACACAGTTGAATGTATCATTATTTGCAATCAACATTGCATGCATTCAGGCATGCAATCCAACCTGCCAATCAAACACCTGTATTAGAGATTTTTAGCAAAATAATACTGCAACACCGATATCAATACAGTGAAGATTATCTATCTTTTCATGCAATGTAATCAATGATACCGAACAGAAAAAGAATGTATTTCATTTAATAGAATCATGCATTCAGCAAAATATTTGAATACCTTCCGATTCAATCTGTTCTTAAAACTTGAGGAAACCATTCTTCTCAATGCATCAATCTATTCATATCCATAATGCTGATAAATTATTTTTTAATTTGATACTATCAACTATCACTGATATCTGCAACTCAGCATTAATTTCAAAAACAAGCCTATACCAAATGAGCCTAATTTGCCTCATATCCTATATGCCATCATGAAAATCATAATATATTTAACAGATCGCCATATTTTCCATCACATCATTATCCCAGTATCAAAGTCTGAACATAATATCCGTAATGGTGTGTACCGTTTAGCATGGTTATTTATCATGACAGTTATCAAATTGTACGGATCAATGTTGTAATAGAGGTGATATGAAAATATCACAAAGTTACCACGCTACTCAGAAATTATCCTTTTTGTTCTCATCATATTCAAAATTATCAGCTCAGTGATAATAATGATATCTTATTCCTTAGAATCGAATCGACAAATGTATAATCTAAAGCACTTTGTAGGAAGAATCAACGATATTTTCGGATTCGTATATTTGATTTTTCAAATTTCAGAATTTCAATCATCAATTTGACATATTTATTTATACATAATTTTTTTCATGAAATTTATAAAAATTATTCCAAATTTTCAAAATAAAATTGTCAACTATTCAAAAATATTTACCTATAAAGTTCATAATATAAATTTCTTTCAATCAAATTAAACTTCATATTATTATACAATATCATTTATAATGATTATTCTATAATTTAAGAATTCATAAGATTTAAAATAAAAGTTTATTTTATTTGAAAAAAATATTTTACATCTTTTTTATAATAATAATTATAAATTAGAGTGAATTTTATAAATTATTTCTAGCCAAACATAAATGTTGAAAGTTTAAAGACTCTAATATCATTGAAAAGAAGAAGTATTTTGAATAATTCTAAACTTTAATTTGTAAGAAACTATCACTTCATCAAAAGTTTTAAAAACTTATCAGTCGTTTTAGTTCCGTTGTAATCATCATGGATATAAGTTAGTAACGTTGGATCGGTACATTAAAAGAATAACCATAATAAATGTTGCAAAAGGAAAGGTGAGAAAATTCGCAAAATTATTATTTTATCACTTTTGTGATAAACAGATCATATCACTTACGAGAGAGAAAGACTTCAATATTGATAAAATTCAGTTTGAAAGACTAATAACTTGTCCACTTTTATTGGAAATACATATTATAACGGTTGGAAAAATTCAAATTCTTCCTTGTGCACTTTGCGATAACCTTTCAACTTTGTGATTTGCATATTCAGTTTGATATTTCTCGTGTAATCGCTTCACCAAAATCAATCATATTAAAAACTATTTATTATATAAAAGGAGATGATCAATGATTTTTTTGATAAGTTGGTAAAGTTGACATAGATTTAAAAAGTACACATAGGTAGCGATCCATATATTTTTCTTTACTCGCTCATTCTTTCACTTTAATTTAATCACTCATATTTGCTTTATCGTTATCACTAATATCAGTTAAACAGGACGATGAAAATAAAGATAGACTTGTATAATTATTCATAAATATAATTTTTGCTAAAACATTATTATCAATTAAATTTCATCCGTTTGGTATGGCATGATTGAATAGTTTTTTTTTTTTTTTTAAGATAAAAAGAGCAATCGATAGAAGTCATTTTAATATCATTTAATCATTGATAATTTAGTTATTTGATTTTCAATTAAAAAAAAATTTACGATATTCAACTTTCTAAATTCAATTATTTGATGCAATCAAATTAATCGGTTATTTAGAAATTTTAATGGATAATTTTATGAGAATAATTTTCCGATACATTTTGCATGCAATTAGAAATCAATCAATTGATGTAATTTATGCTTTTAATTGTTTATCTTTTGATTGTTTACCTTTTAATTGTTTACTTTTTAATTTCTTACCTATATTTATATATATAATCTTTCTAAAAATATTTCATTATTCATTGAAATAATATATATCCTAAGCCAAAGAAGAAATTTATTATTTTTAGAATATTATATTTGTTACATATATTATGCTTATACTAAATAAGATTAATAAATAGAATGGTAAGTTTAATAAATTTAATTAAATATATATTAGAATAGAACAAATTAATATTTTAAATTACTGAAGCAATAGGCCTTTTTATAATCGTAGTTATATATTTTAAATAAGTTAGTTAATGAGATAGATATAAAATAAATTGAATAACATTCGGGAATCTATTTGATAAAATGCTTAAGGCATGGTGCGTTCGTTGCCTGGGTGACCGTTTTTGGCTAGGTAAAGCAAGTATTAATACATTGTTAGTTAGCTTGGCTTAATATTTCAAGGTTTTTAATAATCATTTTATTGACTATTCATATATACATACATACATACATACATGCATACTTATATAGATATTATTTTAATAAATTGTATTAAATTAATAATAAATTTTATATGAAACATTTGTTTACTTTTATTCCAAACAATTAAAAATAAAATTTATGTTATTTTATTTGAAATTATCAATAAGACATTAAAAATAGTGAAAATGATAGTATCAAAAAGAATATTTTTGCATTTCTCTTTACTTTTATCAATGTTAAAAGAATTTCTTATTATCATCAACTTCGTTCGTTTTTTTTTATTTCTTTTCTTTTGAATTAAATAATTATTAAAATTCCATTTAAGATATTTCAATTTATTATAGCATACATAGAATTTAAATAGGAAAATGATAATTGCTAATTTGAGAATATTTTAAAATTACTAAAATATTTAACAATACAATATACCAAATAAATCATTCATTGCTTATTTTTATATAACATTTAAACATTTAGAAGATAATAACAAAATTTTCAAAAATTGTATTTTGCTTTTATATTTCATAACATTCTGAATTACTTTTTTAAAATTATTTTCATAATTAAATTGCTTTTCTGAAAGCGCCTAAATTGATATTGAGGATAATTTTTTAAATAAAATATTCAAGAAATTTCAACATTTGAATTTTATTTTTATTATTATTTACTATTTGCAATTATTTCTTATGCTATCGCTTTTCATGTTTGATATTAGAGCCTAGTTTATTTGCTTTGATTATTCTTTTGCAAAACGAGCCAAGAATATAATTTGCATAACTTCATGTTATTTCATTTCATTTTAATAATAAAATTACTATTCTATCGTTAGATTGATCATTGAAGTACTATTCTATCATTATATTGATCATAGAATTATTAATCTATCGTTATGTTGATCATAGAATTACTATTCTATAATTAATCTATCGTTATGTTGATCATAGAATTACTATTCTATCATTATATTGATCATAGAATTATTATTCTATCGTTATGTTGATCACTGAAGTACTATTCTATCGTTATGTTGATCACTGAAGTACTATTCTATCGTTATGTTGATCATTGAAGCACTATTCTATCGTTATACTGATCATAGAATTACTATTCTATCGTTAGATTGATCGTAGAATTACTATTTTTATCGTTATATTGAAATAAAACAAATAATTGTAATGATTTGGAAGTTTTACTTTTTCTCATAGATTTAAATAATGCGATTAAAGTAGTATTGAAAGCAGAAAATGCGCAATTTATCGATATATAATGGATCAACGACAACGGAAACAATTCGGTTCAGCAGGAAATCTTACCATAAAAGGTAAAAATAATATTACTTTCATAAAAATTGGCTCATTTATTTACTATACATGACAAACTATAAATAGTATTATCATACTTCCTCATTTTGGCTTATTTTATTGAGCCAA
This sequence comes from Dirofilaria immitis, assembly GCA_024305405.1. Classification (NCBI taxonomy): domain Eukaryota; kingdom Metazoa; phylum Nematoda; class Chromadorea; order Rhabditida; family Onchocercidae; genus Dirofilaria; species Dirofilaria immitis. The sequence goes on along the minus strand of JAKNDB010000066.1, from coordinate 378,682 downwards.
TTTTTCATTCATTCCTATTACTAAAATTTTTTTAGTTTGCCTAGCAACGTAAACATTGGATAAGTTTATATGAACTTTGTATATACTTTGGTCAAACTATGGCTGCCATCATCTAACAATTACTGATAAAAACTAGATGTATAAATAAGTATATCATTTTGAATATTACATCTTATTTGATAATATTTTGATAAATTTAAGTCTGGCGGTCAATCTTTGATGATAATGATAAGTTTGATTAATTTAAATAACTTTACTTATTATTCCTTTTTAAATACTATAATGAAATAAGATAATTTCTTTTCCTTCTTTGAAAATAGAATTTAAAAAAAATTGTAGGTACAGGCTATATCGGTTTCGATAATACATCATGTTGTACGTCGCAAAATATTTTATCATCTGCAGGAATTACGCCACAAAAGACAGCCTCACGTCGAACAACGTCAACTACTACAACAAAAACAACACTTCGAAAAAGTGGTAGTATAGGAAATATACGTAACGTGGTTACTTCTTCAACGCCATCTATTAAAACTCCTCCAAAAGAGCAAGCCTTTAATTTACTAAATTGTATATTTTACAAAAGTTTAAAGGTCATTTTATACTTTGTCGTATATTATGGATAAACAATTTGCTATCTTTCTCGAGAATTTTTATCATTTGTTTATTTATCATTAACAATTGTTTATTGACATTTAGAAAGAGAAGATGTCCATATCGACAAAGTAATCTTGAGCAATCAGCAATTCATTTACAAGAACAATATACGAGACAACTACAACAACAAATTTATCTTTTGGAACTTGAAAATAATTATTTGTAAGTTTGAATTTATCACTTTAGAAATGCGTAATCAAGTAAATTATGATTTGCTAAACTTTGCTTATTATTTATAATTAATTGTTATAATTATAATCTTTTATCAAGTGTTATCAATATAATCTGCAATCATCTATCTGATATAAATATTTTATAGCATTAGTTGTATTCACAAAAGAGATTCATCTATCATAAATCGCAAATAAATTTACTATATTATTGATATGTTACAGGAAACATAATAGTGGAAAAGTATCGGTAAAAATGATGAAAATGATGATTCGTATACCAGTGATATTTCATCTCTTCCAATTTTAACGACAAATTTGGATATGACACAGAAACGAGAAATATGTAAAATTGATATTCCAGAAGATGATAAAGAGAAACCATGGAGAGTAAGGAAAAGAGTTTCATATGCTCAACCTGAAGTCACGGAAACATCCATTCCTTCAAATAACTACGATATAAAACCATCTTCATATACGATAGAACAAGCTGAATTATTGCATAAATTGGAAGAATCATATCAGGTTATTTCTTATCATTTTTAAGATGATAAAAGGGAAGAAAAAATAAACAAATAATGAAAATCATAAATGATATTTCTAATATTATTATCATTTTTAAATTTATAATCGAATTAAATGAATCTATTTTAGAGAGAACGAAATCTCGATGAACGATTGAAACAAAAAACAACTGAAATTGAAAGGATTGCTTATGAAAATACTCAATTATTAGAATATATCGAAGAATTGAAAATGAAATTGCAAAAATGTGAAGGTTATCAATTTATCATTATTATATCTATTTAGTTTATGACTCGTCTAATCATATATAGTTTAATTAGTTTAATATTTATTTCTATTATATATAAATAAAAACAGATTATTTGATAAAATTTAACAAAAATATTTCATTTAATTCATTAATTCAAAATTTTTAGCTTTAATGGAAAATGTTGAAAGTTTTAAATATCATATTTTATCATTAATTTTATATATTTGTCTTATATATGAATGATATCTCATATCATTCTTTCTATGTCAAATTTTTTTAATAATCCAATTATATGGATTCTTACTTATTTTATCAATGATATTTAATGATTAGATAAATTCAAGATATATTTAAGAGAATTTTGCAAGAGATAAGCGTGCATTAATGGAAGAAGTGGTCGAATTACAAAGAAGGCTTGATTATTTAACGCCTGCATTAGCTGATAAGGTTTTTGTGCTTGAATTATCTAACGGCTGCATTAACTGATAAGATTTTGTTAGTATGGTTTTTTCATCATCTTAATTGATATAAGGAGAAAGTAGTAATTAGCGAATATTGTATTATTTATAAAAATTATATCATTATAGGAATCGCATGTAGCAAAAATGGAAATTGAAAAGGATGAATTAGCTGATAAATTAAGACATGCAACTAATCAATTAAGCGAAATACAGGTAAATTTATTAGGGAAAAACTATCGGTCATATTACTACTTAATGTTTTCAAGACTTATTGCTGATATGATTGCTTAAATGGAACTTATTTCATATTTTACTACTTTACGGATCATATAATTTCGAGAATTACTTTTAGTGATAAGAAGGTATCAAGTAAAAATTTGATTAATATTAAATTCATAAAGTTGTGACAAATAGTAGAAATTTGAAGATGAAAAGTTGAAAAATATAAGTAAAATTAGTTAAATTTAAATAAAATGATTATTTATATTCAAAGATAATAATGAATATTATTGATTAATTAATGAAATAATTGAAATAAATTTAAAACTAATATTTATACAATTATTTGTTTAGTATTTCCTTAGATATATACTACTATTCTTATTCAATACTTTTTTCCTTATCTTTAGATAAGAATTGATGAAAAAAGTCGAGAAGAGAGAGCATTAGTTGATGTTGAAGAAGAACGGAAAAATGAGATTGATCGATTATTGAAAACAATTCGATATTTAGAAAATACAATCAAAGAAATGGAAAATAAAGAAACATCAATGATTGTTAGCATATTATTTGCTATCTTTTAATATGATAGCAAATATTGCAATAATCAGCTATCTTAATTTTATTACTCAAGAAGTTTAATAATAATAATTTATTAAATTATTATATCTTATAATATGATATCATTCTATCATATCTTATAAAAAAGCTTATCATTAAATATCTTATAAAAAAGCTTATCATTAAATGAAATTAATTCTGTGTATACTAGCTAAATTAGTATACAATTATTTTTATCAAATCGAGAATAATTTTATAAAAATTAAATTACCTAAAAATGATTATTTAATTTTGCATATATTAAAGAAAATTTATTTTAGAATGATATTACTGCAATGAAACGTTCCCTACGTGAAGAGCAATTAACAGCTAAAAGGATAAAGCCGTTGCTGAAAAAGTAATCTTTTAAATTTATTTTATTTTTCTCTATCGACTATAAACTATTAGAAGAATTGATTGATTTTTTTTTCTTTTACAAGAAAAAGATATGATAGGTGCGAGATCAATGATAATTTCTAAATTATAGGCTTTGGAAGAAAATAGTGCATTGATAAAAGAGAATTCACATTTATCAGCAGAAATAACACGATTAGAAATGAGAGTGAAAACTTTTAATCAATTTACGCAAGAAAATGATATGACACCAACAGAAATTGCTTCAGTTTGTTTATTTTTTTTAAATTTCAAAATTTAAGAAATCTTTAAATGTTACAAATTTTATAGATATTTTATAAATTTAAAAATATCTCATTTCTGTTTATTACATCAAATAAATAATTACAGTTGAGAGAATCAGAAAAATCGCTAAAAGCAGAATTATTGAAGGCAGAAGAAAGGTTGCAAACGGAAAAAGAACGTGGCCGAAGAGTAATCGCAGAGGTATAATTTTATGAATTTTAAGTAAAAATTTAATAGAAAATGTAGATGATGATGGTGATGATGATGATGATGATGATGATGATGATGATGATGATGATGATGATGATGATGATGATGATGGTTAAATGTTTAGATATTAAAAATCTAATAAAGAATTGGAAATAATAATTCTTGTGAAGTAACATTACTCCTCTAGCTTGAACAATATCGAAAAGCTGAAGAAAGCATAAGAGAATCTCGTGGAAGGGTGCAAAAGGAATTAGATGCTTTAAAAGCATTATCTGAATCATTGTCCAATGAAAATAAATCTTTGAGACAAGAGAAATTCAGCCTTGCTGAGCGTTGTGAGGAATTACTTAAAAGGTATTTGATTTCTAATTCAGTTCTTTTGTATAACTCTCCATGCTCTTTTCGTTTTCATAGATTGTATGATTTCTATGAAAAATCGAAATCTATGAAGTATTTGGTAAGATCGAGACTAGGATGTATATAGAACTTCAGATTTATAGTTTCCTGGATGGCTAAATTAAAATCAGAAAAAGAGAATTCTATGGAAATTTATTAACCGGCATTGCTGTAAGTCTTACATCTGATGTTGAAGATTTAAAAGAAATAAATTTCGATCTGCATCAAAAGGGTAATTTTGCTTCACCGGAAAAGAAATATTGAATTAAAAATTCTCAAAATGAAGATATGAAATTCAAATATTTTAGATGAATGAAAGAGCGAAAGAAGCATCATCGCAGAAAAAGAAGTAGAATATTTACAAGAGCAAAATCGCGAGTTAATGAGAAAAGTAAACCCACGATAATTTGCACATTTTTCCTTAATTGAATGTCAAATTCCACATCCCAATAATTTAATTTAAAATTTATTATGCGAAAGGAATTTCCCTCTATTTAACAAATCAAAAAAAAAAATACCAGAAGATGTAATGAAATTCAATTCGAATTATAAATTGCAGATAAAAGGTCGGGAAAATGAATTACAAAGATGTAAAGAATATTATGAAAATATCGAGAGGCAATATAAAGAAACATTTGAAGAACTTGAAAAACAGACGGCAATGCAACAAGAGAAGTACGTTCATCTTCCTCATTATATGCTAGTATTTTGGATTCAAAAAATTCGTTCGTATCAATATAAGTTATGATTTACTCCATTTGAAAATAAATCACTAAATATGCAGATTAGTATCATGCCATTTGTAATATAGATTTGGACATTAATTTCAGATCAGAAGAATATGAAAAATTGGCAAAACGTGTATTAGAACTTTCTGATTCTGTAAAGGACAAGAAACCAACATCCTCCAATGCTACAGTACGCTCATCTAAACTGCCGACACCGTGGTGCGATAAATCTTTCCTCGATCAGGTAATCGAACATTCGCATTCCCATACTTCTTCATTAGGAACAATTATCTATTTTTTATGTTTCGCAGTAACTTTTGGCACAATTTGGTATTTATTATAAAGATTTGATACGATTAATTTTTATTTGCTTATTGAACAAACAAGTTTTCCAGTTTCTTAGCAAACTTTACTCGAATAATTTTAAAAATTTTTCGTAAAAAATTTCTTCACTTAATCGAAGCACAGTACTTCAGCCATCTTCCACTGCTGAATCATCAGCAAATATTCAGCAAACCAATAAACGAATTCAAATCAATGAAAGGAAAATTCCTTAACTTATCAGATGGAATTTGAATTTTCGTTAAATCGGCAGCAGTATTGCTATAACTGCCATTAAATGAGTATTACATTACAAGTGCTAATTCCTCAAATTTACGATTTGTTTCATCATTACCTGCTGCTAAAGCCTGATAAAATACTTTTTTTGTCCAAATAACAATAAAACAAGATTAATTTCGAATAAAAAGAAAAGTATTATTCAACTAAAAAAGATGCAAAAGTGAAACTCTTGCAAGGTTACATAAATCATCATAAAATATCCTCGATAAACTGTAGATTTCAAAATGAACATTCTTTCCAGTTTTCAAAAAAAAGGTTAAAATAGAATATGAAACAAGGTAGGAAAGATAGGCTAATGAGTCCTAAAGTTTCACAAACTCTTGTAAGCATTTATCGAAAGTTGTTTTATAAGAATCCGCAGCTGTTCTTTCGGTATAACCTAAAAAAGATATCAACTTAGATGCATTTATGCATCGTTACAAAAGATGAATTGGTATTAACATACATTTTTAGTCTTCATTCATTGAAGCTTATCGTTATTATACAACGAGTCATTAAAACAAAATCGCTGAAGTATCTACATAATTATGCAAATCTGATCAATACGATAGCAAAATTCAGGACAAGTAAAACTTACTTCTGCCAACATATACTCCTCATCGGCTAGTAATTCGACCAACTGTGCAGATCCATTTATGTCGCTTTTTTCAAATAGAGTGACTAGCATAACAACAACTGCAGTAATGTAACGAGATCTTATTTCAGTGAGTTTTTTGACTTCATCCTGAACCGATGGTAAATAAAAATACTAAGTCAGAATTTTTTAATTATGTACAATGATATTTTTTTTTCTTTTAATATCTGTAATTCCTCTCAATGATCTGTAATCATAAATTTTTTTGAAGAAGTCACAAACTTGATATGAATATTTATTTTATAAATGAGATTGATAATCCATCTTATTACCTCACTTAAAGTTTCGGTCTCAACTCTTTTGAATGTCATCCAACCATGCGGGAAACGTAAAACAAGATCGAGTGCTTCCATCGCCGCCTAAAATGCGTTTTAAACTTTCTATAGTGAGTTATTCAAACATGCAAGAATACAATGATGAAATGATAAAGCTTGATCTCACAAATAGAAAACTGATTCTCTAATTTCCAAATTGTTGCAGCTTTTATTTATAGCATTTATGAAGTTCGATCAGAAAACTAACCGTAGTGCTCTGTTTTGAAGCATTTTCATATCTTTGCATTTGTTCATTTGCCCGCTGATGCATCACTTCAAGCGTTATCCTTTGTTGCATATCCATTAACAATCCAGTGCTATCTGCTGAGTTCTGCGGAAGAGATGGTATTGAACGTTGTGACTGCTTGAACCATTCGTTGAATTTCATCAAAGCATTCTAAAATATTAGAAATTAGAATATTTGGAAGTTTAAAAACTATGCTGCTGGTAAAAAGTTTCATTTTAAATATATCATTTCTTTAATTGCAAAAGTACTCATAATAAATGAAGTTTAAAACTAGCCAAATAGCATTCATAAGCTCTGTATTCAGTAATCGCTCTTGAAAGTTTCGGCTCAATTATATCATCAGTTTTGATAACATGAGAAAATGATTCTAATATTTTGTCAATCAATTTTTTCGATCGTTGTAAAAGTTTCTTTGCTTTGTCCAGTTTATCAACATCTGAAAAATCCAACAAAATTCTAAAACGTTTCATTCGATAGCAGTATTTTTCATAAGCAGCTCTTTTTTACGAAACAAATTGGCAAAAGATTTGTTTGCCCTTCGAAATAATTGGGTAATGAAGTCAAAATGCCATAAAAATAATGAATGCAATAAAACTTACAAAAAATTCACGCATTATTTTATTCATGCCTAATAGAACATCATAATATGTATCAATACCCGGATATGTTAACCAGTTCCATGCATTAATCAATATATCATCTTTCTCAGATTCCTGTGAAAATTCAAATAATAAAAAGAGCAATAAACTTGAAATAAAAATGTGATAATTAATGCGATATGAAAACAATCAACAACAGTGTTGTTTTCGTATAAGTGTGCAATAACCGAATAACAGTATAATAAAAATTTAAGATAAAATCAAAATTCAGCACCTGCTCATCTACGGGATATTGAGCAATTATACAATTAAAGATCCGTTTACATAAACGTACTCCATCCATTTTCGCAGCATAGGCAGCAGCGAGGACATCTTTTCGTATTTTTTCATCTTCTAACTCTAAAAAAGAGGTATTGAGAACAATAATGATGATAACAACAATAAAATAGTATGCCATATAATTTTGAATTCGTTTAATAATTTAAACCATATTATTCTTTACTGAGCGATGTTGTCAAAAATTTTTTAAGAACTACGACAAAAATGAATAAATCAAACTAAAGAAACTTACGGCACATGAAATCAACAACCATTTCCTCACCCACTTCTAATGGCAATTTGCTTGCATAATACGGTACAATTGGATATAATTTCAATGAGATCAATAAACGAACATAATTACGGATGATTGAATTAGCGCTTTCTTCCTAAAATTAATAGATAGATATTTGTATTGACAAAACATTTGTTTTATAATTATTATGACTAAAATCAACATACTCAAATACATAAGAATAGTGATGAAGTGTGCTTGAAATTCACAAAGAGTTTAATTAAAATTTAGAAAGCCTAACTTTTGAAAAAACAAATAAGAAGAGTAATAGTCAACCGCCATAAATAGCTGCCCTAAGAAATTTACGACATTCTGACAAAATTTTCCGCGGATCAAAACATTTTATTTCCTTACAAACCAATAAACAGCAAATTTTCTAAATTACCTTAAAAATTTCTGTGTTATTTCTCAATATATCATATCAAAATACAGAATAACGCCTTACAAAAACTACAATTTGAAAAAATTTAACTAACTAAAGAAAAATAATATTTCCACCTGAACTGGCTGACCAGCAAATTGGAGCAGTAAAACAAGATGGGCCATAAAACGTATGATATGTGGAAATCTTTCTAAATCATCCTCATGCTGTTCCAACCACATATCCATAGATGCGACCAATGATAAAGAATCATCATTCACTATGTATCGATAAATAGTGTAATATGGCGATCGTTCAAGCTAAAAATAAGAAGAGTTCAAAATAATCAAGAAAACTGAAGCAGACATCCACTTTAGGCGCATTTTTTCAATACTTTTATAGCTAAAATTTGTATCAAAACCTGTCAGTTTAATAATATTAATTGAAATTCAAATTTTAAACTCGAATTTAGAATCTAAGCTAAAATAAGATTGCTTCTGGTAATAAAAATGACGTAATCTTTTCGGACTTAAATAATATACTCAAATATCGAAAAGGCATTTTTTTGTGTTTTGCTTGAAAAGACAAACCGTTGCAATTTCATCAAAAATAGAATTAATCCGAAGATCATCATTTTCAACTTCGCGACCAACACCAATATCAAAATCGCCATTGTGGGCGGTGGTGATTGCAGTATCAAGACGAGATTCAACAGCTGCATTGAGGTAACACCAAAGACGATCTTCAGTACGAGAAGATAAAGATAATGCCGGTTCGAGATGTCCAGCTACCACTGACCATAAACAAGATTCCACTTGCGATAATAATGTGCCCTAAAACCCCAAAATAACAATAATATAGAATTCACTGTGCAAAAAATGATGCTTACAATATGAAAATTTGGATTATAAATAAAAGAGTAAGTAAATGTGAAATATTATGAAAGGAAAAATGAAAGGAAAAGAGAGAAAATTAACAGCAGTCGCCGTTTTCAAAATATTTCATTTAGATGAAAACTGCTTGAGAACTGTCTAATTCGATATTAAGGCAAGCCGCTTACTGTGGAAACGATTATGATGGATTCCATTTCATAACTAAAAATTCTTTTAATTTAATTTTTAAAAAATCACTGAAACTCACTTTAGAAATGATCTTGTCAATAGTTCGTTTAAAAAATGCACGAGATCGAGCTAGATAATAATAGGTTTCGTCCATGGAAAATGGTGTTAAAGCAGTACTGCGTGACATTTTCCTTAGTTGTAGCAAAGGTACCAAAGAACAAAGACCAGTTTTTTCTAGTAATGAAGATGCCTGAAATAACAAAATTCAATGATTTGAATGAATTGATCCATAAATCATTCATATATCAGTTTGTAACCATTATCAAATAGTACTTCATCAATTCGACCACATCGCACCAGTGTGTAAATCACGCTTAATACTCTATTTTCTAATTCTTCGTCTTTATTGTGCAAGCGTCCATGAAGTGCACCATCCAAATCCTGGATTTTGATAAATATTTGACTGACCATAAATTTATTACTTAAATTCATTTTTTTTGAAAATAAGCAAATTTTGTAAAACTAAATATAACATACGTCATTTCTCTCATGTAAAAATAAGAAAAAAACATATACTATAGCAATGAATGCGACTAACATTTCAAACTACTTCTCTTCGATAAATAATTGATCAACAAGTAAAAATTCTTATAAAATAAAAACGAATAAATTGATTACCAGATCACAAAAGTTTTCACCACGAATACGAGCATGCAATGTTTCTGCTCTATAAATAATAATTCTTAATTAAAATAATTAATAATGAATAAAGAAAAAATCCTTCACTAATGCATTCGATATAAAACAATTTCTATAGATGTACATGTAATTCATGTCTCAGTTTTTGTGTTTCTTAATATTTCTATTATTAAAACTATGAAAAAGAATAGATTTGGATCAAAATAACGAAAACGGAGAATCAAAGAAATACAAATTTATTTGTGAGTTTTGCTGTTCTTAACATAAAAATGTCAAATTTCTCACCAACAAGATATTTCAACAGAGAATGTTCTAACTATTCTGAATTTTTGATTTTAATTGGGATCTATTCAATTAATTACTGGATAAACAATCTTCGATACTACCAAGCTGCTTACATGTCCTGACAATTTAGTAAAACTAAAGGTATATAATTCATTGTACAACAATATTAAATGAACAAAAACTTCACCGCAACATGCAATTTCTTTCCAGATATGCACATTCGTTCGATAATTCAGCGCTTGCTTCAGGTTCATTGTTGGCATTTTCTTCACACCACTCCAAAAGTACCTTCAGAAAGCTTTCAGCTAATTATAAATACCAGCAAAAATTATAAATAAAAGTAACTGTGTCTTCCATTATCTTTGCTAAACATTATTTTTTTTGAAATCAAACACCATTTTTTTTTGAAATAATCTTTCAGAAATTACCAGTAGTCTCCTGAATTCCACATCATTGATTAACAAATCAGCAAGAACAGATCGCTTTTCCAAATTCTGCAACAAATTGTAAAAGAAAAAATCATTACATTAGATAGTTAAATAATTTGCTTATTAATTCGGCTCGAAACTCTTCTGTAAATAAGGAATTAAAAATCGTTACATATTTAAATAAAAGATATCACATGTGTTACATAAGCCATGTCCAATTACATGGACGCAAAGAAATTTGCTCTGAAAAGAACTAATGACTATCCTTGATCATTTAAGACATCAAATTTATTCTTTAAATTAGCATTTACTTGGTTTCTCTCATTCGTGAGCATATAACTGAATACTAACTCATATACAAGAATTTATAGTATAAATTAAAGATAGAAATTTTGTTTTCACCTTCAAATCGTCTAATGTTCGATTCATCTTGGCAAGATTTAATAACAAAAGATAAGCTTGTTGCTCGCTTAAAAGTTGTTGCAAAACAGACATTAAAGTTGTCGTTTTCTCCGGTCTCATTGATACTTTCTGAAAGGCTGCTATTCCATCACTACATATCTGAAACCATAAAGTAATTAGTTAAGTCGTAAGAGAGATCATAATCATCATACTTTCTTATTTAAATTATATGATAATCGTTTATTACTGAACTTGTTGAAAAGATCTCTTTATTCAAATGAAAATAATGATAATAAAATTACTAAAAAAGTCAGTAAAACAATTATCGACTCAATATTCATAAGAAAAAATTAAAATTAAAGTTTGCATATACCTCATAAAACAAAGCAACTAAATCAGAAGATTCGTTAACATTCTCTGAATCCATACATTTAGCTTGGAAATCTTCGAAGAGTGCTTGAGTAACTGAAATCACTTCAAATCTGTCAAAAAAAAATATGAAAAAAAAGATAACGGATAAGAAGAAATAGCAGCAACAAAAATTTTTATCATATTTTTAAACTCCCAATAAATACAATTTGTTTTGATCGCACAATATCAAAATTTTTAAAGCCTTAAAGGAAATGCTATTATGTAACAATAAATTCAAGAAAATATGAACAATAAAGCATAAGAAAAAATAAAGTATTATAATGATAATTTTCTCACGTGTTTATGTAATTTACAAATTTTTCCCAAAAAAAGGAAAAAATTCATTCACTGAAAATTCTATGAAATAAATTCAAGTTTTTGCAAACCTTTATCAAAAGAAATCATCATGTAAGAAGCAATATTGCGTAGAATTCAGCGTAGTATCAATTTCTTGCGTAGAACGTAAACTTTCCAATGTACTTACGGATATATTACCATCAAATTGTGAACTATTCATCTAAAATAGGAGAAAAAAAAAAGAAATTGAATAAAACATAGAGCACATGATATATTCAAGAAATTAAAAAATGGAAACATCATTTATAATTCAGTTTTGTTTCTTATCAGTTTATTTTTGATTATAATTTAAAAGAAAAAAACAATTTAATTCTCACTATATTCTTATAATAGCCTTAATTATCGTTATAGGTTCATACGTGAAATTTTTTAGGTAAATAATCATTGTAACTGAATAATATGGACTAAATGATAGTATATTTATTATTATGAACACATAAACAAATATATTCCACGGATAGCGTTCAAGCTTATTACTTAGCAATCGGTAAAGCTCAATTTATCCCTCTGGCAAAGTCTGTAAGGCCGAGCGGTATTTTGTGGTCGGCGGCCTTTTTGTACCATCTTATTTGCTCATATTTGATTTGGAAAATTAAATCAACTTCTCATATTATGCGCCCCCATTTGTTTATAATATATATTTATTATTTATATACAATCAATTCAATAATTGAAACAAAGTTGAATCGTAAAAATACTTGAATTAAACTTTTAAATTCTTTTTTCAACTTCATATATACGTTAAGCGTTAAATGAAATGGTGATAATAGCTTTTTGAAGGTTTAAGATTAAATAAGAATAAGTAAATGAAAAAATTGTTTAGCCATTTCATATTAAAGATTTTTTAGAATATTATTTAATTGTTGAATAATGGCATTCCTAAAACGATGGTGTTTCACCTTCATAGATTATTGGAAAATGATCGGAAATGATTATTTAATAGTCTTTGGAGATTTATTGAAAGATGCGAAAACAAGACCTATCATAACAGCGATTAAACTATTACCATTGGGTGGTGCATTTTATGCATACAAAACAAATCCGACTGAAAGGTATATATATGTATTCTCGAGTCGATAATGTTTTTTGTTTTCTCTACATGTTTACATTTTTTTACGCATAATTTAAAATTTTGCCATTGTGATTTTTGATTATTGAAAATAAGTATATCGAGAAATAAACAATACTGTTAAATTGAGAAGTAAATGATACTGTCGTTAAATTTCTTAGAAATTTTTCCGTTCGAAAAAATACTCACCCTCTTAGAGATTTTTTTTTTGCTTAAAGTGCATACTCTCTTTCGATGTTATACAATTTTCTTACATATGTTATTAATATTTTTCTATATAGCTGACTTAACTTATATTTGCATAAATGCATTCGTTTAAGCGATGATGAATTTTCTGCATTAAGTTTTATGAAACAGATTTAGTGCATTTTAATACTTTAACAATTTTTTTACAGAGATATGCTCAATGCTCTGGTGGAAAAAAGGCGACAAATGGTACTTTTACCAAATTCAATACACAATAAAAGGGCGGATGATGAAATTGAATTGCGTACGCTGTATATAGATCAAAATCGACTCAAACTTATTAATTGTATCCTATTTTCCATTCTCATCAAGCTACCTGATAGTGATAACGTAAGACTTCTTATCTTATTTATTTTATTGTTGATGACATGTTTTTTTTCTTTGCAGTTCTTTTCAGAATCTTGTCTACTTTTCTCCTATTATTTTTGAAGATGTTAGATAGCTATTTTAATATCAAGCATTTTTGACCAGTTTAAATTTATAAGTTTAGTTAATCAGATTAGGAATAAGAAAAAAAAAGAAGAATTTCTTGTGTTAAATATTGTGCTGCATCTAAAATGAGACAATCCTATTGATGCTAAAAGAAACGTATAGAATACACATAACATAAATAATTACTAAACATGCAAGAAAATTGGGAATTCATAATTGAAGAATATTTTGGATTATTCTCCAGGATTGGAAAAAGAATAATTAAAAATTTCTGTTCATACTGCTATCTATATTTGCAGGTATGCCTGTATGAAAATCGAGACTCCATTCTAAGGCGATGGTGGTGGCAACGGTACGATGATATTATTGATATTGGTGCTTTCAACAAATGGTTTATTCTTGGGAAAAGTTTTGAAAATTATGATATTAACGAGAATGAATTCAATAATTCTGCCGGCAAACTTGTATGAATGTTCAGAAGGACGCTATATGGTCAAAATTTTTAAATAAAAATACATCATGTAAATGTTTGATCACCAGCACTTTAACTTGAAAGTTTCGACTTAAATATACGTCTTTTAAATCTGAGTTTCTTACCTGCGAAGAAAACAATCCCCATTACATATAAATATTTCCATTTTATAATTAAGATGCACACAAGCAAAGATGAAAAACGATTAAATTGATAGATGAGGATCATTTTATAATCTGAGAAGTGACATTTTCTTCTAAATCAGCGCACCCAAAATCAGTGCATGCTGTTACTGCACGTGAGAGATCAGCTGTAGATTCCGGTGATGGCCATCGATTGGCGGCCATAGCTGCGGCACCAAGTAAATTCTCTGAAATACCTATAAAACAAATTTATGATTTCACAAAAATTAGGTATGTCGGTTTTCTACTCAATTCAAATAAAATGAAAGGCAAAATTCATGCTAGAAAAATATCATCAGATCGAATACTTTCACAGTTTATCTCTCTTTTAATGTTGACAATTATGCTAAAATAGTTTCTAAGAATATATATATATATCAAGCGAATGTATGTATCCAAATAATGAAGATGAATACATCTTTAGACTGTATGCTATATTCAACTATTAAAAAATGTCTTATGATGCTAATTATGGAGATATTTCGTTTAAATTACAATGATGCTTCGGCAGTAATTTCAAAATGTGATTTCCATTCTTAACTACTTGATTTTATGAAAAAATGCTGTATATCATACGTAAAAAAGAAATTTAAGAATCTATGAAATGAGAAGGAATTAAAAATTACATCGAGATACGGTTATGAATTCCGGCAGGGATGACAATGCGTGTAGACTGATATCAGCACTTTTGTGTAGCAATGCAGCAGAATAAGCACTCATGAAATGAACACTCATCTACAAAAGAAACAGGATATCATAAAAAGTTTTTAGCTTAATTTATCGTTATTAATAGGAAAAGATAAAGCGTATCGATAATAAGTAATCATATAGCTAAAAGTTATCATCGTTCTTTATCACATTTGTATTTTTGAATACAAGATAGTGAGAAATCGGATATAATAATTTGCAGAGGAGGGTAAAATGAAATAATTCTCTTTTGAAAAGAGACTTAAGATCAACAAGACAATATAGTTTAGTAAAATAAGTGAAAAAGAGCATACAGATGGATTGGAGGAGATATAATTCATCGCGCATTGATAAGCCAAACTTCGAACCGGTCGTATAAGATCAGTGAATGCAGCTTGAATAAGATGCATGAATGGTGCTAAGCGATCTGGAGATTCAGCTGTGGCGGTGCGAAGTTCATCGAACAGAACGATACGTTCACATGATGTTTCCGCCGTTTCTAATCTCGAGAGTAGTGATGCACTCATCTTGAATAATCTGAAAGGACTAAAAGTTATGCTTTTTCATTTGAAGAATATTGATTTCTAATAACTTTTGAAAATAATCAAATGAGACTGTATTTTAATCGAAATATACGAAAATTGCTATATCATAGTGAATACTATAACTGCTTCACTTCATATCTCAAAAAATGAAGCAAGACAAAAGATAAGCTTATCATAAATTACATCTAAATAGGATGGACTTGAAAAAAAATTCTTACTTATTTTGTTCAAACTAATCAGCGAATTTTTAAAATATCACAGCAGATGATGTTCAAATAATTTTTCGCTACAAATCCACATAGTTAAGTTGAATAATCTTGGATTGACATTTTTCCGGAATCTTCAAAGTATACTGCTTTTTATTCTTAATCCCGAATCATATTTTATTTTTTCTTGCATGAAATTTAAGAGGATTTAAAAAAAATTATTCCAAAACTTGGTCATATCAACATTCCTGCCATATACAATATCATCATATTGATAAGATCTTTAAGTAATACTTTAAATCAAAGGATAATTCTATCTCAGTTTACTACTACCGTACAAACTTAACTTCTAGTCTAATATTATCGGCCATAAGTAAAGCATATTTATTTCTAATCTCCTTAGTAACTTATTCAATTCGTTAGTTCATATATCATTTATTTTGAATTGACATTACTCTATGTTTTCATCAGCAAATTCCGTTCAGATGATTATCACTGATAATATAGAACAGGCATAAATCAGCTAAAAACATATATGTAGAGGTTCATCAATTATATGTACAAGAATATGTAACATTAAGCATTCGGGAAAAAACAAATAAATTATTCAAAATGAAAAGGCATAAAACTGATGATGACAAAAGAATAGGAAAGTGAAGAAGATGATAAGAGAAGTTAGTGATGTAGTATAATCATAAAATCAAAGGCCTTTATCAATCAATAAAGATACCATTGTATCAAAATCATTTATCATTTGTTTGCTAATTATTAATAACGTAAACTTTAAATATGATATATTTTATGAAACTCAATGAATAAACAATTCTATTTATGTGCCATCTAAGAAATTCGTCCGTGACGTGAAACTTAACGTGATTTAGCAAGTTAGAATAGAGCTATCAAAAATCGATTTGATGAAATACTAAGAAGACGTACCTTTGCCCGGCACATGTATCCAACACGTCCAAAAAAATCATCAAAATATATATTTTAGGAACTTGAAGCAATCATGCAATCCAAATTCCTTATAAAAATCCTGCAATCCAAACTGAATGAATTTTCTCTTTTCCAGTCTAGGTTTAAGCAAATATTGGAAGAAATATATGAACAGGAAAACTCGTAGTAACTTGTTCTTGATCAACCCCGATTAATATTTAACTATTTCAAAACTTGAAATAGTTAAATTTTTAAGAGATAAAGAGATAAGAAAGAAGACATATTGAAAATCAGAAATACCTAATCATTATTCAAGATCCTTCTTAAAAAGAGTTTATCTCATTCCTTATCTGTTGATTAAACAGTATATGAAGATAATTTCATAAAAAAATAAATTAGTTCACAATGTAATAAACGATTAACTCATTTCAAGCGATATCTATCTACTTTCAAATTCACAACGTATCATATGGAAAATTGAAGCATAAAATTGGAATAATTGAAAATTTTCAAGAAAAATCGAAAAATTATGCATTAATTAATGTATTCGACATCATTGTCATACAATATTTTTATGATTTCCCGAATCATGCTTAAATATCAAGTAAAAATTTTCATTAATTGTCAGCTTTATGCATGACAAATAACTTTATTAGGAAGAATGTACAAAGAGTAACTGTTTAACCCATATAAAATTGAAATGAAATTAAAAATTGATATTCAAGTTTAGCAATTTATATATTGCAATAGTAACAGTTTAATGTAAAATTGAATGAATCCAAAACTAATTCATTTCAAAAATTTGATCTATATAAGGAAGTTGATGGAACTTTTAAAATTTGAGAATAAGCGAAAATTGGCGAATCAGTTTTGGATTATTTATATTTTCTTAAATAAACCCTTAATATTTGAATGAACAATCGATTATGTTCGTTATAAATCACATCAACAATTTTTCACGATTATAAAATTCAAAAAGATTTTAAATATAAGCTTAGAAAATTAAAACATCATTCTTCGATCCTATTCAAACACATTATTGTGTCGATCAATATTTTCGAGGAAGGTGACTTTAAACATAAACAGAGTTGTTTTATTGCTTCGATTTGCGTTAAGAAATACGCTTTTGCTGATTTTGCATTCAACTCCAGGTATGTAACACAAACATTCTGCAATATTTGAGCCAACGGCACCCATGTTCGTCCACATCCAACATTCTGCAATGCTTAGCAATTAACAAAATATTTTGCAAAGATAAGTACAATGCTCAAATTCGCGACTAAATATGCAAATACTTAAGTTGGGTTTAATTCAACAAATTTTTATTTAATTCAATTTTAAATTCATAGTGGGCTAATTTCATTTTTTTATTTTCAAATATTTCTTTAAATTTATTCATCACTATTTCAATGCAGTTCATCTATGTACTTGCTATTATGCCCTAAAAATCCAGCAGCATCGAAAGCACAGATCT
This sequence comes from Dirofilaria immitis, assembly GCA_024305405.1. Lineage (NCBI taxonomy): Eukaryota > Metazoa > Nematoda > Chromadorea > Rhabditida > Onchocercidae > Dirofilaria > Dirofilaria immitis. The sequence goes on along the minus strand of JAKNDB010000066.1, from coordinate 360,546 downwards.
AAGTTCAAAAAGTTGATTCAATTATTGTAATTGCTACGACTTTAGATAAAATTAATGTAAACATATATAAATGGCTATATAAAATGCTCATGTAAAGAAATCTCGAGATTAGGACTAGTATAAATTTTATAAATAAATATGGTATGTGAAAAATGCTTTCCATTTTTATATTTGCTCTAAGCAATAGCGGTAACGATAACAAGAAGAATTAACAAAACAGACCTCAAAAAGAGTAAAATATGTCTGTAGAATTGCTTGCAGACGATCAGCTTCTTGAAAGGATTGTGGAGCCAAATCTAACAATAATTTCGGTATATATTGTAGCAAGGACTGATAATTGTTTGTTCGCAATTGTCGAGCTGGAAGTTGTGAAACTGATGCTAAGCAGGCGGACAACAATGGTAAATGTCTGAAATAGCATTATTTTGTTTTTCAATTTCTTATAAAATCATTGATTCTTTATCTCATAAAGACTATTCACTTGAAGTGTTTCTATTTTGCCGGAAAATTCTCGATTTATCAACTTATCTGCTTAGAAAGTATGACCTAATCTGAAATCGAATAATAATAGTTTCAATTATTGCTAATACAAATATAACTGTTATATATTACAAATATTTTACATCAAATTAAAACAATTATAATTGTTCTGGAATTATAATATATTCGGGATATATAAATTTTAAGCAAAGCAACAAGTTGCAGTATCTGCATGATAAATGAAATATGACCGATGCTAAAAGACGATATATGTATGTTATTAAATTGATGCTTCTAAAACCTTTATTTACCAAACAAAATTTAATCTCGATGCCTTTTTGCTCTCCACGTAAAAACAAAATTAGGCTTTAGGCCTTCATGCTTAAGCAATTAAAGTACTAAGAAGATCAACACAAGTAAATAGTTCCTTTACGGAGATTTGAATTAACTAATGTCTAACCTTAATACGACACACGGCTGACTGAGTGCAATTTGCGCTAATGTACTGATCTTATGATCGATTGAACAGGAAGGCATAGCTGCAGCAGAAAATAGTTCCACAATAGCATTGTGGACTGTCCGATCTTGAATGCAAACGGAACGATATGAATCGATCATTATGGTATCATTTTTCAATCGAGCATCTGAAATATATTCGAAAACTGCAACAGAATTATAATTATGATTATCAAAACCCTATTCTGCTTGCCTTAATAAAATTTCATACCCAACAAAAGTTACGAGTGAGGGTACGAAAATCTTATTTTTCAGAATAAATTTGATACAAAAATTCAAATTTGACTCGTCGATGGAGAGATATAAAGATAAAAAGTTGACAGATTTCGACATAACAAGAAAATTTAAAAATACATGCAATAAATCAAAAGTTACCTGGAAAACGTTTCATAAAGGCATCAGCTATCTGACGTGCAAAACGTTTTCGTTGGATATTACCTGGCGACGATAAAACATTGGAAACCTGTGCTATCAATCTTTGTGTTACATTACCTGAAAGAAATCTTGAGAACTTGAAATTCTTTATATCAAATAAAAAACTGGTCCTTTCATTATTCCAGAAATAATTAGATTTAGTCAAGAAGACATCAATCTAAATATGAGAATTTAGTTAAAAACGCTATGTATGAAAGAATCGAAATAATCAAATAAGCGATCGATTTGAAACAGATATTCAGCACTCATAATGAATGACATACGTTGAATATTTGCGTTATTTTCTAGAAATTTCATTAGCAATGCAATAACATCATCTGGATGACATTCCATTTCAGCCAGAGCATATTGGATGAAAACATTACATTGCTCAATCGAAAGTACATAAGTTTTAGAGGCGTAGAAAGCACTAATAACAGTTCGCAATACTGACATGCCAGCAAATCTGCAACAAAATGGTTATAATTAAAGGAGATAAGAAATACCTTTTTTTTTCAAGATAGCAAACTGAATCAACATTTACAATTTAAATATTTTTAAAGTCCTATCGAATAAAACTAAGTGTCACGGTCATCTCTACAAAAATTATACAAGGCTAATTGTTCAAACGTTTCTTTTATCCCATTTGCGGATAATATCATTTAGATATTATTGTATTTTTGCGTTCAAAAACAAGAAATAATGGTAGGAAAGAAAGCTGGAAGATGTTGATTTCGAAAAAAATAAATAAAATCATAATTTCATATGCCAAATTTCAAGAACTGTAAGAAGCTTACTGAGATCGATGTGATTCGAGCAAATACTCAATTATTTTATTCAAAGTACTTGAGGAACATGCTGTCGGTAGCAAGGAAATGATATATTGCAATGTTGGTGCTCTAGATGAGAATAATATTTCCAAGATGGTATGTGATTTACTATTAAGATTACCATTATCTTTACAAGGTAATATCTCCGGACACGTATCCAGAAATCTTTCCATCAAACGACTTTGCATGTCATCCTATGAGAAATAGTTAAAACTTTTATGATATTTTGTGCAGAACGATGCAAACTAAGAAGTGGATGAAATGAGTAGAAAACTTTCTCAGTCAACATCACTGCAAACTTTTTAAGATTAAAGATGAAGATACTCCGCACACAGTTACACAAACTACACATGTGACTGAAGAGTCCGATACAAATATATACAATATCTTGAACTTCCTTGTAAAATACCTCAGGAGAGATATCTAAAACTAACCATGCCAACAGAATTTGATAGACGCATGAGAATACTTTCCGGATCATATGTATCATAATTTGGCGAGCATGGACTTTCCGTTTCGATTGCATATTCTACAAATTTATAAGTCGAAAAAAATCTCTACTAGAAAAATATATTTTCATACACAATGAATATTATCGATGATAAAATAAAAGAAATAAATTACTGAAGTTCATAAACAAGAAAATAAAATATGCCTCCACCACGACTGTACAGGATTCTGCGTATAGATTCTGGGATATAAAGATTCGATCTGCTGATCACACTGTTGAACAAAGAATCAAAATCACTGATTAATGAAGTATCCTGAAATATTTATATTTTGAGTGAATCAATTCTAGTTCATATTTGATCAGTCCGATTTTCCAACACCAAGAATTAAATGACAAACTTCTATTTCTTGAAAGAAATTTATTATTGAAGCGATGAGTCAGCCATTTTTTCTTTAAACATTGTCTATCTACAAGCTATTCAGTATCTTAATTACTAAATTAGGAACAATTCGCAAATAATTTAGCAATGAGACTTAAAAAGTTGAATGAAATTTGCAGCAATAAACTACATTTATTGTAAATACGACTTTTACCGAAATCGATTATTAAATATCTGTTAAAATTAAAAAAATACTTTATTCCTCGAAATAACTAGCGAAATTAGTAATGGTATAGCAATTGCTGCATTGGATAATATAATTGGTTTAGCTTTCAACAAAGAAATAACGGCTCGAGAATATTCCAAATTGTTAGATAGTTCAAAAATTGCCGAAGACCATTTCTCCGGTTCCCTGTCTTCCTGGACTGCCTTAAAATATATATTAATAATAAAATTTTTCAACAACTATGCCAGTTCAATTTTTGTGCTTTTGCGCATATATCTTGATCATATTTGCTATTGCAGGAACAAAGAGAAAACTCGTTTCTTTTCAAATTTATTTATGTTCTTATAGCAAAACAGACAACTTGGAGTAAATGCGCACCTTTTGTAAAATTATTTTCCATTAAATTATAGTCAAAATTGATTTTTGAACACAATCAGAGAACTACTAGCAAAAATGTAGTTTGATGGAAGTTCGATTCTCATACTTTTGCAATCTTATAAGTTTATCAATCTGCATGATTTTGAAGAAGTTTTTAATTCCAGTATTTTAAACTATAGATCAATAAAAAAACAAAATCAAATCGACATTTTCACCTGTTCAATGCAACTGATTACTTCTTCGATACTCATATGATGAAATGTTATTCGTTTTACATCAACATCATCTGCATCGAATATTTTTGGAGCTGAATCCAAAGTTATATGGACGTCACTTTCATCGACTTCCATTTTTACACATTCTTGTCGAGTTTTCGCTTCAGCCACACGTTTGAGAAACTGTAATGGCATACGAAATTAAATGAAATTAAACAGATTTTAATTTCTCATTGAATCTAAATATCATTAAAATTGAAAAGAAAATGAAATGAATTTAATCTTAACGCTCGGATTTCGATTCTAAAAACACTCTTACTACCAAAAGTTTTCAAAACTTTTTAAGGTAATTTTGCAAGCAAGATAATTATATGGACATTTCAAATTTCCATAATGTAAAAAGAAAAATTCGAAATCTACTTCTCGAAAATACTTGTTGTTATATTCGGGAGTAAATAAACCATTAATTTTTAAGTTACCTAAGCCAACTTAATTTAGTTTAGATAAATTACCCAGTAAAACTCTGTTCTCTACCAGAAAAGTAATAAAATAAAAAAATTCTAACCTTCCCACCACCCTTGGCATTCCTCAACTTATAACTTCGGACAAACATTGACGCTTTTGAGCTTCTTCCAATAAGTCACCTTCCAGTGGTGTTTCATCAGTATCTAGAATTGCTAACAACTTCGTGCAACTATACGATGTCAGTGCAAATGATTGAACAAATTTCAAAGCATCTTTAATTTTCACGTCATCCATTGCAACCTGAAAAAACACTTTTTAATGTAGAAAGAAAAACTTGATAAGTTACTGAATAAACTCAGTAAACTAAGTCTGAAAATAATGAATTCACTAAAATAAATCTCGTGAAAACTGATAAACCTATTACACCCTCTCTCTTAAAACATTCTTTCTTCTCTCAGATTTTCTTATTTGACTTTATCAGTACCAAATACTTTTCATTTGGTGATGAATATATTACCAAATTTTCTCCTTGTTGTAGCACAAAAAGTTAGTGACATATGATGTGACATACTGAAAAATCAGATAAGATCACATATCATAATTCTTTCTTATGTAATAACTGTCTATTTGATGGCTCGCTATGGAAATAAGAAAATATAAAGCTCCAAATTTCAGAAGTTAAAATTTAATTATTCTGATATACGCGATAATAATTTATAAAATCTAAGTAGTCTTAGTAGTGAATTAAAAACAAATAAATATGACCAACACGAATTATTCGATCATCTTCAGTACGGAGCATTTTAAGTTTCAGCCATGTGGGCAGTAATTCAACACCATCACCATCTGCATTGAGAACCTTTAAAGAAATGAAATGTCAATTAAAATTTATTATAAAAAATATATGTCATAATTCCGTACCTTTGGTCGACTTCCAGATATCGGAAACCAAAGATCCATAAGGACTCGCGTGGCTAATTTATCCTTTTTTTCCATTGACTGCACAATAATTGCAGCATCCCACTAACGGCTGTTGAAATCATCGTTAGTAAAGATTCCTTCTAGAGAAATATTAGTAAATGAACGTGATTCACAAAAACAATTTGAGGATTCAATAAGAATATTAGATTTTTGGCGTTATAAAGTTACCTGAACTAATTTATAGTTAATTGGCACTGGACATTATAAATATTACTGTTACAGATCTTGAAATCACAGTGAGATAAGTAAGCATATGGCTTATTTAACTCTCTTGACTTATTTAACTCGACTCTAACTTATTTAACTCAATAACTATTTCCAGTCCAAAGCATCGAAATCACTAAGCATTAATACAAAGAATAAATGATAATACCGTATTTGGTTTCTCGACGCAAACAGTCACTTTTTTCACATTTGGTGGTAAAAGCACCTCCAATTCTTTTGTCCATTCAGCTTCATTTTGCTCAACTTCTTTGAAATACCTTTCGTAAAAGCTTATAGCATTAATCCGAATGATATCCGTTTCTGTGCCATCTTTCAAACGTTCAACCATATTTGAAATATAATGTGCAACCTGGAAACCAATTTCTCTAGAATAGTGTGTAACAGTAAAATATTTTCAATGCTTAACTATTGTATAAAATCAATTTTCATACAAAAGCATAAATGATGTTGTGATGATTGAATAATAAAAGACAAATGCTATTGATATTCTCAAATTAGTTTTTTATATCCATCCGAAATTAACTGATGGTTCTAAAATATCATTCTAATTCTAAAATATCATTCTAATCAACTTTCAAATAAAACCATCTAAGCATTAGTATAACAATAGTCTCCTAATGATCGGCGTTCTCAAACAATGAAAATGGATATAAAATATCATAGAATACTTACCAAATGCAAATTTTTCGAATCTGCATATTCAAAAAGAAATGTCAAATAATCAGATAAACGATTTAAATCAGTTTCTACTGAACAAGCTTGCGATAACAACACACAGATCCGATGCTAAAAAAAAAATTAGCAAAAACGAATAAAGAAATAGTTTTAGTTGGAATGAAAAAGGATGGCTCTAATTACAACGATGAATTACACGGTAGTTACACAAATATGATTTGAAAAAGTAAAAGATATTAAACCTTTAATTCACTGAAATATGCGATTTTATGAAGGCTTCCGGCTGGCGCTGCATTCGCTGTTACTGGTAATATTTGCGTATTTGTCTCATGCTGCAAATAGATTTATTCCAGCTACCATATTTCGAAAAACAGTCAAATTTTTCTCGCTTAGTTTGCCATCATATCATTATTATTGACTTAAATTCTTCAATTAATATGCATCATTTCAGTTTGTTTAGAGTTGTAACAACGAGACTATATAAATTTAATTTTTAATACGATCCCTTAGTAGCTTTTTATGAGAAAAAGAAAACAAAGAAGTTCTGCAATTAGCAAAATAAGTTGAAGACAAAAGAATGATTATAAAAAATACAAGAATTACCAAAAAGTTACGAGAACTTCAAACAATATTAACGAAAATAAACGCTATCATCTCTGTCATAATATGATAAAAGCTTACATCAAGAAGTAACACTAATGAGTGAGCGGCAGCACAACGTTCAGATACAGAATGAGCAGCAAGATGTGCCGCCAGATATTCCAATGTTTCCAGTACCGAAGCTTTAGTAGCAGATGGATTTGTTATGGCATTACGTAAACGCTGACGCATCTATATTGTATATGGATGGTAAAATATTTATCTTTCATAAAAATGTTCAAAAGTTACCATGATTTTCAAATATTCCACCTATCATATAATGTAAATCCGAACGCTTCTAGATTATAATCTTTTAAATCTCGATGATAAATGTCTCTGTCCTTGGTTTATATCTAATTAATTCTTAACTGGTATTTTCTATAACAAAAAGAAAAAGAATGATAATAAGTACCCACATTCTGATTCGGCACATCTTTATCATTTTTGTTTTCAAATTAACATATATTTGCACGTCAAGTGCTCGAAGTGATTTTGTTCTAAAACCCGCAATGCTAATTATAAGAATTCAAAGCACTGACCGCATTCAACCTTTCCGTGTTTGGTATCGTACTGCTATAAGACGACGAAGAGGAAGCTATATAGTGGAGAAACAGCTCGCAAATACATTCAAGAGGTAAATGAGTTATAGCGTTTGAGTTCGATTCAACCAAATTTATTATAGATGGCAGAGCTTTCGAGCTAGCCTGAAAACATAAGCTAAAACCGAAGAAAAACTATGACTGCGCTAAAGAATTACGATTTTAATATTTCAGAGAAAGAAAATATATATCGAAAGTTAGCAACAAACCTGAGATCTGACAATATCTGCTAGCAAGTCAGGATCCCTACACTCGCTCAGAAGTCGTGACAAATCTAAATCCTCATTTAGCTTTTCCAAGTCACGCATGATGTTGTCCGGAGGTCGTCGACAGACACCACTAAAATTCAGATATTAAAGTTAGTAAAATATGAAAAACAATCATCCAGGAGTTATGTATTTGAAGGTAGAGAATTATGAACCTTCTGTGATTTCGTGAAGAAAAAGTTGCTGCAAATATCGTCGTAGTTCAACAGTAGTTCAACAATCCGCAAGAATGTGCTTATTACAAAGAAATCAAAAAATTAGAAATTACAAATACAAAACTCAAATACAAAGGAAAAATTGACTTACTTTATATCCAGACTACATAGTTTATTTAGAAGCTTTGAATCCGAATCACTCACTTCCATTCCGGCTAATCGGGCTTCCAAGATTTTAATTGTCATTTTCTCTTCATAAGCAGCTTTTTCATCATCTTCAATCAGTTTTTCTGCACATGCTTGATCACCTATACTCGCCATCGGTGGAAATGAATAGTCCCTAAATTCGCGAAAAATTGTTAATTACGAATGCATAATTACTTTGAATTTATATCTCCCATAGTCTTTGTATTTCTAACTCCTCCGCTCCCCTCCATTTTTGGGATTTCACTAAAACATCTGACGATATTACGCAAAATAATATAATGAGACAACTTACCATGTCAAAACAATTTGCATGATAAGTTTTAAATTCGGATATTTGTAATATACCTCCTTAACCAATGTATCTGTGTTCAATGATGTCCACATCAATGAAATCAGCCATGCTTTCCAATACAATGTTCTAACCGCCAGCGGTGGAAGGTCTTCGCTAAAAAGAAATTACTGGATTTTGTAATTTATCATATCATAACAATTCGCATTTTGTAGAACCACTAAGTTTTTGTGAAGATTTTTGAAAAATAACACTCACTCCTGGATGTTGAAAGTTGGCGGTGGTTTGTATTCCGTTATTTTGAATATAGTTTCTAATAGATCACAAGTGCTGATTGGAATCATACTATCACCTAAATGATTAGTCAGTTTTGTGAGAATGATCGATGATTAACACTATTAGTTTCTTTCAGTAAAAATTATGACGTTAATATGTATCAATAAAATTATCAAAAAAATGTACCACCTTGATTCGAATAATTCTCAAGAAAAAATATCAGTGTATAGTTCTGATAGACGAACTTCAGTGATATCTTTGGACTAACGCTATAGTAGCGCTAGGACTCGACTTTTCTGAAGCATCAAGGTCATCGATTTTTGTTTGCATAAGTGTGATTTGTTTTAGACATATTTTTATGGTCAGCAGTACTCGATCATTGTTATTTAGCTTTTGAGTGGTTATCTAAATCGAACTTAATTGCATGGAAGAAAACAAGATCACCTGTTAATGTGGAAGACAAAGAAGCTCGCTTTGTAAGATTCTCAATAACATCTACCGTATCTGTAGCATCAATTGGAACTAAAGGATCAGATCCAGCATCCAGTATAGTACACAGCAATTGTTCACTAATAGGAACATCGGAAATGACGCGTATATATTGAGTGACATCTACCTCAATCGGCCACTGATCAATATTGGCGTAATATTCAGCCTGTATCATCCAAATATTGTTATGAGAACTATCAATAAGAATAAATTATGTATATAACTTCTTCTAAGAATATATATACATAAGAAAATCTAGTAATATTATCCTAAACATATCCAAATTTTTTTGCAGTATTCTATCGTTTAACAAGGACATTTGTAAGCTGAAAAAGTAAGATATGTATACTATTCTGTCAATTTCATTTGCAGAAACTGCCTTGCATTATGTAATTAATAAAACTAATCCTTCTAAGAAACAAATATGCAATAATCGATTGAAAAGTAATATGGTATGCTTTCATGATGTGCTTATGTTGTGAATGAACGGGTAACAAAAATCATTCAAACAAACATGAGGAGTTATTCGACAATACATTTCTCTTTACTTGAAAAGGGAAAAATAATGATAAAAAAGTTCAAAATACCAACCGGAGCCAAATAAAGCACTCGATAATATGAATAAACAAATAGCCGATTATCAGTGCAGAATTCGTAATGGTTACGGAAAAGCATGTACAAATTTCGAAGAAATTTCTTAAATCAGCATAAAACCTAAAAGCACAAATATGATTAATTTATAACAAAAAAGTCCTCGTACATAACGTTTTCATTACATTTCTCTTTCACTTGCTATAATATCGTTAGTAAGAAATCGTATGAACCTGAAGAAATGAAAATGAAAAAGAATGAAGAAAATGATATGTAACAATATAGATAAGAAGATACCGTAGAAAAGAATAAGCAAGAAATACATACTTTTGTAAGGCATCAATATGTGCTTGTGTCAAACTGCCATTAGCATTACGCCGGTATTGAGATGCTTCTCGAACAGTAGGCGTTATTGCCAAAATGGCAACATCACACAAAAATCAATCAATGATTTAAAAAAGAAAGTCTGAAATGAAAATCGCAACTTAAATTAGTTTCGATATATTCCCATAATTAACTCAAATATTACGAGGAAAATATGATATTTGCAGTAAAAGTTAATATAATGAAAAAAGTAAACAGAAAGTAACTATACGGGAGTAGCAAAAGCTGAGAAATCTTCGGTTGAAGCGTTGAACAAATGGGAAGTGAAAAGGGCAAAATCGAAATCCATTCGTAATACCGATCGAACAAATTCTCGAAGAAATGTTCTAGATATGCGCAGATATTCTTCCTTCGCTGCAAGCATCTGTGTAATTTCTCGTGCTATAACCTGAATGATTCATAGCATAGATATAGATTTTTACTACATACATAAAACTTTACTTAATCACAACTATTATTTAAATCTCACTTTTAAAATCTATATAGTCCGAAAATGTTAGATGGATAATAAGAAAATTAGTGAATAAAAAACTTTAAAGGAAACAGTAATTAAGTAAAACAAATAAATAAAAAGCAATTCGATTTTCCGATAATAGCTCCAAATCCTAGCAATTTCAGTCACCTTCGATGCTGAGCAGTTGTCGAATGTAAATAACGAATGTATCATTGTCATGTTGTAAGGAAAGCGATTCGTTGAAAATTCATTTGATAATAATAACTTTGCTATTGCACAAATTATCTCTTTATCATTGCTCAATATTTCTCTAAAATAATTAAGATAGAAAGCGCTGCTAGCTGATATCTCAATTTTTTTCCTTTCGTAATGTTCAAAAAATTCAGATATTCACAAACTTAATATACATCATGTTACAAGCGGTAAAAACTTTCAAATTCCTCATCATTTTTGTGAAATCTGTTAAGACAATCCTTTCATAAAGAAGTAGTACAAACTAAAAAAACCCACAAAATATTTATTCGGATAATCATTGGAATTCTCAATTTTTTAGAATGATATTTACTTATAGTGTTATTCGCTAATTATTGTACGAATTTTAACGCACTGCTGATTTTGCTTTTCATCTATTATCTAAGAATTCAACGCAATTTCTTAAATAGGAAATAAAAAATAATAATGTGAAAATTAACTGAATTAAACTTTACTTACTTTAAAGCAACATTGAATAAGATATTGATCTGTTTACTTTTCAGTGCTCGTAATTTCAATAAAGCGCTTAAGGTTTCATTATCTTCTTCGGTAAGTTCACTTCGACCTATATTACTTGCAATCCAAAGAAGTAATTCCATGGCATATCTTTGAAGCTGTAATAAGTTTTTGTTAGATTTTATATTTGATGGACATTAATTACATAAAAATCAATTTCAATTTCAGATTTAAAAATAGCAACAAATTACCCTGCTGTACCAGTTCTATTTGATATTATTAATATATATGGTAGATAGAAGAATTCATCAAATATAGAAATGTCATAAATGCCCTATGTGAGATATGCTTTATAATTAGAATTAGATTAAACACTATTTAACTAGTTGTTGAAACCACATAATAGTTAAAACGACAAAATCATTAAACACCTCTATTTTTTGAATATTTAAGTAGAAATACAAAAAATAGTAAAGCATTATTTGAACTAGTAGACTTGTTTTATATTTTAAGTTATTTTTTACATTCGTGAATAGTAATTATTGCTAATCAATCCGGCAATATATTCCTAAGCTATATCCCCAACATATATTTTATATGACACATATTCTATTCATGTTAAATTATAATGTATAATACAATATGTATCAAATCATGTAAAAGTTGAACTAAAAAGACGAAAGAAAAAAACTAAAACCGAAAAAAATTAAAATCAAAGCAAATAATAAAAGAATATTTTGACAATTTAATTTCTAGTGATCATAAGTAATGCAAAATACCATCACTTTACAATTATCATTAATATCACATCTCAACATAATATCATTATCAGCACTAAAAATACCAACCTTTCCATTTAGCAACCAGGAATCCATTTTCCGTGCAGCCAGTAAACGGATGGTCCCATTTCCTGCACATGAACACATTGTCTTCAACAAATTTCGTGGTGCACTTTCACCCTTTCGCTCACATATATCTCTCATTTGCATTATAAATACGTCAATTTTCTGCTCTTTGTCAGTCACTTTTGCAAATCGATTCAATGCAGTCTATAAAAAGTTTTTAAAACCGACCAATATTACCATTTTTTAACATATTTCAACTCAGCGATCAGGAAATTTGGGTAAAATTAAAGTTTCAAAAAATATTTTAAAAAAGCTTTGAAAAAGCAACACACAACAAGTTCTTTCGATTAAAACACGAATGTAGAATAAAAAGAGACTTGTCATTCTACATTTGCATTCGATCATGATACTAAAATCGTTTCATCTAATCATATCTCCTCAAATCTCGATATAATTTTCGTATAAATCGAAATAACTATTACCGTACTCCGATACCGTTCTGGATAAGTCAAATCGCACGCCACATACATCGATTCATGTGGAATCCAAGTACCAAAAGCTGTCATTATATTAACAATCAGTCCATCTGCTGATGGTCGATCAGTCCACTGCCTTTCATGCAAACTGTCATCGATAAAACTTTCAACCAACCGCCAATTCCAGTCAGTCGTTCCCATTAAGAGTTTGTATAAAACTACAAAAATAATTACATAATTAACAATTCTAATTGAAGCATTTTAAAATATTAATTACCAAAATCCTCATAATCAAAAAACAAGCGCATTTCTATGTTTCTAAAATAGCGTGAAAGCAAAAATAGCAAAATGAAGCATTGCCCTTTAAAAACCTTCGAATATCATTCAGTTGTTTCATACGCTAATTTTAGATTTTTGTCACCAAATTTGTATCTCACAAGAATTTGACAGCCAACATCGGTTAATAAACTCGACAAACGAAAATGAAACAATAAGTTTAAATCGGTAAGTAGGAACTTACGCAGAGGAGCCATAGTTGAACCAGGCGAAACAGTCGGAAAATTCGTTGACAACAGGGAACAAAGTACTTCAATTAATTCTTCATGAGACTGCAACAAAATCATATTTTTAAACATAGAAATAAACTCCGATCTAGTTAATACATTGGGCTATGATATTGAGAATAATTGCAATAGCACTATAACAAAGAATATGTCTCAGATATTTCAAAAGCTGAGCTAATTTGGTTTACTTAAACGAAGTGCTGCTTAAAAATGTGTTCAAAAGAATAATTCTAAGAAGGAGGAAAAATAATTCCCAAAGCATCGTAGAAATAGAGAATAACATTAAGTTCTCAATGAAAGAAGTAAGAAATAAATTACAACGATTCCAACCAGGTTAATTTTAATTTTTCTAGTATAAATGATTCAGTCCAATTTAATGGCTGCGAATCACTCGAACAAAAGATTCATTATCAAGTTTTTTTTTCGTTAATTTATTATATCTTTATAAACATCTTACCAATAAAAACGAAGTATTCATTTTTACGAAAAGCATAAGTGCTGAACATATAATTGGTTCGTCAGCCCAACTACCCGTTTCTTTTCGATGATCAATCATTTCTCGTATTGCTGCACATATCAGTCGTGCGGCTTTTTGTGGCTTCTGCTTTTCTTTTGCCGACTCCAGCAATATTAGTAATTGTTTAGGCTCTATTTGTACCTGAAAAAATAACAATTATATTTTAGATATATCATACCGATTTTCAATCGTAGTGTCGTTGTTGAATATCTCAACATTTGCTGTGAGCGAACAATAAATAAAAAACTTTTCAACTGTAATATTCCATTATAGATCCAAAGCATAAAAATTCAAAAGACCGAAATTTCCTGATGTCGATGACGAACTTTAGAGGTTCGAGATACATAGAAATCTTAGTGTTACCTCATGTCACCTGAAAGATCAATCTTCGTATTTGTATAGAATCTTCTGATGGCACTTACTTCAGCACAAAAACTGCGCCATCTTGAATCATCGACTTCAGCACGTTTGACAGAACTCGTTGATGGAGTATTGGAAAAAATTTTTCCAGAAAAATCAAGCCGGGGCTTCTTCAAAACACCACTCGACAACTGTAATCAAACAATTATGTTGAAATAAATCAGACATATATCTAAAAATTTTTCAATATTATCCTTCAACATTTAGTATGAAGAAAAAATAGATATTACACACTGCCACTAAAATATCTTAGTATAATCAATTCTATACAAGAACTTATAACAGCATTTCATATAGATTTTAATTTTTCATATGGAGTGATCTCTCATTTAATAATTTCCCGAACAATTAGACAAAGAAACAGCTAATGAAAAAAATTTGAATTTAAAGAAAACAAATACTGGACAACAAATGGAATTAACAAGTAAATTATTAATAACAAGTAAATTATTAATAAATTGAGGGATTCAAAAATTGCAACCGCAAATCGACATTAAAGTGAACAATTATCACAGAACTAACTTGTGGTAATTCCCGTTTATGAACTTGAGGTTTCGTACGACCTGTATCGGAAGTTGACGGAACATCACGACCGATTGCTAGAAATCCACCAGCTGGTAAATTTGCTCTTGTTTTATGACCTTGCTTATTCATGCTTGTTTCAAAATCTACTGAAATTTTGATAAATTTGAATTTAGCCCTATTTTATTATGCTTATTTTTATTCCAAATACTTTTAAATTTAAAATACTACTTTTAATACTCAACAAATCTGAATATACTATTCCTATTTCATAAAAGTGCAAAAAAATCTGAGAGGATAGTTATTTCTACTTATTCAGTATCCTTTCTCAATTCCTATTACGCATCCTTACTTTGTGATAAATCGTTCACATCATGAAACCCCGATGATATATACATTCTATTTCACAGATCCATAATTCTATTTAATGATATACAATATTATCACAAGATTCTAAAGATTCTAATCAATCCCTGTTCCGAAAAATATCATCTTACATTTTATTCAGATATATCGACTTTCCCATCTGTGATCTAAATTTCAGCCAAAATTGTTTTATTTTAATGACAACATCTTTTACATCTCATCTCCTGTTTATTATTAAAATTTTAGTTATGCAAATTTCAGCCAAGGAAATTTATAAAAACAATAAAATATTCTTAAATGACTATTATTTTTCTAATTTACAGCAATGCAAAGTAATAGGAAGGATTGCTACATTCTGATAATGCTTATAAATGTTACCATTTTAATAACTTTATTCGTATTCAGTTATTCAACAAACTATGAAGATGTAGAGGTTACTTTTTTTTTTTTTCTTTTATAATTTGCTATTATAAAGATTCTATGAAAAGAGGTTGTATTTTTAAATAAATTTTACGAAGAAATTGAAGCATATTGTAAAATTAAAAAAGTTTTGAATAAATTTTTAAAATCTTAAAACGCTAGTTTGTTAAAAAAAAAAAAAAAGAAAATTATTAGATTAATTAAAAGCAAAGTTATATTGACAAAATATTTTTCCATTGAATAAATATTCATTTAAAAAAAAAAACATTCCATTCCAATTTTAAAAATCTTAACTTATCATTTCATTTATGATTATGCATATCATATTTTTAAGTTAAATTATAGAAAACAAAATGTAATATACAAAATCTCTACAATGCTTTTACAATAACTGATATACAAAACATTCAAAAGAAGTATGTATTTTTTATACCTGTATTACTTCTTTATTCTACTATAAATATCTCTAATGATAATTCCTATTATCAGGATATTAGCGAGAAATTTCATTTATTACAACTATTTACTGTTAATATTAAATTTGAAGGAAATCATCTTTATACCTGAATACTAATTACCACATTTCTATTTTAGCCAATTATAGGGATACTTTGTTGCGCAGATTATTTACCAATACAAAATTTCTACCTAAATTAATGTTAGATAATTATCTGCAAGTTCCAAAAAGCAAAAGTAAGATTTGATAAAACTTTATGCTCATTTTTCCCTCTCTTAATTATTCCATTCTTATAATTTTATCCTAAATTACATCGAATTGCTCTTCCAACTTTTCTCTTCAACAATTTAAAAT
Source organism: Dirofilaria immitis (assembly GCA_024305405.1). Taxonomy (NCBI): domain Eukaryota; kingdom Metazoa; phylum Nematoda; class Chromadorea; order Rhabditida; family Onchocercidae; genus Dirofilaria; species Dirofilaria immitis. The sequence continues at coordinate 344,314 of JAKNDB010000066.1, read as the reverse complement.
TTCAGCTTTAAATTAACAAGTAAAAAGAAAACTTGTAACTGTGAGATTGTGTTTCTTATAAATATGATTTAATAAAAAATGATTAGATCTTAAGAAATCAATATCATATATAACGTTTCCATTCATTCTACCTGGATTAGCATTAATTGATATACCTTTAATAAATGAATTTCTAAGTGATGTATGGTGAAAACAATTAACGCTATTCTCGTATTTGATAAAATTCTATAACGAATTTCTGCAATTTCAAAAACTTTTGCAACTTTTTTCATAATTGTAATTGGGTTCTTTTTCTTCCAAGGCTTTAGTAAAATCGCATAAAATAACTTATAACAAATCTTTGAGTGTAATTATATAATATTAAATATTGGTCTTTAGAAGTTACATGTTTGTAGCAATTAATTTATCCAGAATGCCACAATATCCAATTCCAGATATTTTTAGATCTTTAGGCAATTGATTATTGATGTTATCTGACTTAGTTTCATTGACAGTAAGATCGTAAATATTAATCATCTTTTCCACTCACATCTTATTTACTACTATTTTTAGGAGCATTTATAAATCGAAGATATCAATTACTACTGCAGAATTGTTCCCATCAAATGAATACATGTATCAAATATATTATTAAATTACATGCTGATGATTGCATTGTAAGATAGTAATTTCAAATTTAATTATTTTAGTAAACTTGTGTTGCTAATTGTTTCACTATAACTAATTTGTTAGATTATTTAATTTAATTAACTGATAGTTCGGGTCACGGATCAATTAATATAAATTAATATATTTTCTATTTTCCACAACTTTCGAAGAATTTACACATTGCTATCTTTGATAACTAATTTGTGATCGTTCTTAATCACTTAACTTAAAAACTCAAATACTCTTACAATTCTCTAACAACCTATAAATATATGTGAAATTCAAATCTCGAACATTACAGCTGGACCCTAGCAATCATTACATATATTATAAGCATCGAAAACGGATCTATCGTTCAACGGTTCAGCATGATCGCCAATCTGAATTTCTATTCAAAATTAACACACAAAAACACATTTCATCTATCTTAATAATAAACTTAATTTATTATTCTGCGAACAAATTGGATAGTAAATTATTAAAAATATCACCAAGAAAAGAACAACAACTTAATACTTCATTATTTCTAGTTTTTCTTCACTTCCCGCAAATTTTAATGTTTCTAGAAGAGAATTATCTCTACGCTAAGAATTAAAATAAGCTTTTGTCTTCATTTTGATAAAATTCATTCCTAAAGACATCCGATAAGATAAATTAAATTATCAATAGATTTTTTGCATCCTTTCAAATTTAAACTCAAAATATTTTAAAACGTAATATCGTTTCAGTGAAATGATATATAATGTTTTTCATTATCGTCTAAAAACACAAAGTTGCATTTTACGAACAAAACTATCAATGCCTCATACGACAAGATTAAAACGTTCAATTTTTAAACCAAAGTAAGCTTATTTAATAATTTTCTCTGAAACTTCCAGCAAATATTTCAAAAATTAAATTTTATAATAAAATAAAAATAAGAAAGAATGAAAGAATAGGAAAAAAGCATCATCTGCTAATATCTTAATAAATAAAATGACGAAAAAAATGATAGTAATGATTATTAATAATTAATATTATTAATTAAAATATTGACATACGTAGCCAAATCTGATATCAAAGTCATCATAATTATTAAAACAATGCTCAGTCGAAAGTTTCTAAACTACTCAATAATTGATATGTGATGATTGAAAATTTTAGGAACCAATTCTGTAGCGGACTTAATTTTTAAGATCACTGAAACATTTACATAAATTAATGATATTACAAATAAATAAAATGGATTTCAACGATAAATGAATTTTTCAGAAATGGAGGAACAATGCTGATAATTATTATAGCTCTAGCTATAGGTGTACCCATATTGATTATTATTATTTCCGTCATTATTATCACTAGTATATATTGCTGTTGCCAAGAAAATAGTTAGTATTTATAGATAAAAATTAATCAAGATCAATATTGGTTATTCAGTAATCCATTTGACTTTCGATAAAATTCCAGTTAATTTTTCTAATAATATCAAACAAGGATTCAGATTATTTTCCTGATTAATAGTTCTCAATGAAAAGGTCATTTGTATGTTTTAGTGAACGATCATTTGAAATCTTCGTCAGATTTGACACTGCCTAAACATTGTCGAATTTTTGCTAAAACCAATTAATTGAGTAGCAGTAATAAATATATATATGTATATGTATCACATCTAAAGTTAACAATATCATTAAATAGGAACAGTGGAAGATGAACTACCAAAAAGTTTGATCGAGAATTGCAGACAAGCAGAGCCACCATTAGAGGAACAAGGAAAATATTTGCCGGAATTGTTCGATGCTTCAGCATTTCAGTTCAAAGGACCACTTATTATTGAATATCCTAAATTACACATTCTTGTTAGCTTTGATCGATTCAACATCTCGTATTTTTCAAATATTTCTCTGCAAACTGTGTGACGTCATTTAAATATTCACTTCTCATCTATATTAAGGAGCATGATCTGACAAATATAAAACCAGATGGAAGCAATGTAAATGACCATGTTCAATTTGATGAAAATCTCAATGTTGTATGTTTTCTGTATTGTTGCTGATTTCTTTTCCGCTATTTCCAACTGCAATATGTCATCGAAATTTTAGGATAATATCTTAGCACGACATATTGTATATTAACGACTAGATAATATAGGCTCCTATTTTCAATTTAGAGTCAATGAAGTTTTGTCTTTCTAATCCTAGGCTTATAACATTGGAGACAATGTCGAAATAATTGTCAAAAACTATGGACAAGGTAGAATATTATTGATGTTAAAACGATCCTATAAATGTTGCTAAGTTTATTGTTTAATTCTAAACTTTAAAAGAAAAAGAAAAAAAATCTTAAAAGATCTTTCCTCTGTAAGATAGGAAGCTTAATCATATCAATGCCTATATTCTTTAGCATTTAATTACTAAAACAATAAAAAGAAGGAACAGTAAAAGAATAGATTTTTATTTTCTTATTAAATTTACTAAAATTGAAAAGAGCCATATATTAAAATTAGTTTATGAAAAGAGCAATAATATAGGAACGAAAGGTGGAAGTGCTGAAATGATAAAAGATGGAGGAGAAGAAGATGAAGAGACAAGTAATCAAGAAGATCAAGAAAATGATTCCAGACAATCAATTATTGAAAATGATAAAAAGAAATGGCAAAACATTTAAAAGCGAAAAATGCTCAATTGAAAGAGAAAAATCCGAGAAAAAGATTGAAACAATAAATGTGTTAGACGTAAGAAAGAAATTCAAACCAATATCAGATATGACAGAAAAAACTCAGCCAAGTCGATACTCTGAATCATCAACACAAACTCTCATAATTAACGGTGAAACAAGTGTCGGAAGTCCTGCAAAACATAATGTAGAAAATGTACTAACAAGTAAAAGAAAGAGTAAATCACTTCGGGAAACAGCTTCAACTATTCTGTTAGGGCAAATACGTCAGGCACCAATGAAATTGAGGACGATAATGTCATTTAACAAACAGCGTGACACACCGTCAACCGATACGACAAATATTACACCAACAATGCAGACAACAAAATCTCAACGTTGGACAACTGAAGATACTAATGTATCTATAACTGGTTCAACTGGAAGTGAAGCAAAAGCAGCAACACGTCCGAAAATATGCGACCAAAGTGAGTAAAAAGTTTATATGTTGTTTACAATAATATCTTGAAAATTGTCTCACAACGGTACCGTACATATGATCCTACTAATTTTAAAGTCATAATTAATTCTAATTAATTGGCACTTAGCCTAACTATAAAGTGATTTATAAAAGTTAGGAGAATTTGCATAAGCTTTAAAAGATGTAAATATAGTGAAAATAAATCCGCAAGAATAGATTTATAACATAATTACAAAGGAATTTTAGGCCGAAAATTCTATTTCCTTGTTCTGAATTCTTCTAATCAACTGAATGCTATCGAACAAATAAGAAATTTTTTTCAGAATATAGAATTGAATTCAGAATAAGAAAATAGAATTTTTTAAAAGATTTATGCATAAACTGTATTTATAAAATACCAGTCTTTTCATCCAAGCTTTGCAAGAAATTTCTCGAAGATAATCAAAGACCAATTTAAACTTTAACTTCTAATGTATGCGAACAACAGTCTGTAAAAATAAGCTAACCCTAAAATTTCTAATCGTTAGCACTTAATGAAATCTACTAAACAAAATCCATAAATGCCGGAAACATCCCCGAATACCATAAATCAATTTCTCTTTTTTGTCGGTAAAGGTGGAGTTCCTGAAAAACAGAAAGATATCCGTCAATGAAACCACATTCTTTCTATATCATTCTAAATTTAAATTAAGTTTTTGAAAGAAAATAAATCGATAAAAATAAGTTTGAAAATTATTGAAACTTAACTTTGCAGAGAGAAATAAAACAACAAAAAGCAATAATTATTTCGTGAACAAAGAAAACAAAGAATGAGTTCATTAAAATAAATTCAGTGCAATGTAAGAAGCAGCTATATGATGCCATTTATGAAATTTTTTATGTAATTCTTTATTCGGGACTTTGCGATTTTTCCAAATTCTTATAAAAGTTATCATGCGACACTTTTTAGCGACTTTGTGTATGATGAATGCAAACAATATAACAAAGCTGAATTGAAAAATTGCGAAGAATAAAAACAATCATCTAGTGACGATTTCTCGAAGTATCTCAGCACTAAAGAATATAATTCACATCTGCATTTTCTAACTTGAGCAAGTAATGCATAATTTTGCATAATCAAAACTTTCCCATGCAAAAATCGGTTGATTGCTAGATATTTGTAAAAAAAATTAGATCTCCCATGCATCATAATTTAAACATAAAATTTAACTGATAACTATCATTTAACATAAAAAATATTCATCATAAAACTTCTCGCAACGAATTATAAATTACAGAAATTCAGAAATTTAGTTTTCTTTCATACTTCGAAGCTAATTTCTGAAGATACCATTTCTCTTTCCAAAAGAAGTTCCCAGTATCAATTCGAATTCTGACTAAAGACAAATTGCTAGATAAAAATCATTTTTCAAATAGCTTGTGATCATTTCGTTCGGGATCGTTGATTTATTGCACTTTGTAACCTCATCACTGTTTGCTTTTGGTTTTCTTGCTTCATTGCAGCATCTGCCATTGTTTCTTCTAACCGTTTTCTATAAATAATTTATTTCATTTTCGATAATATATTAATTCAAAAGGAGAGATTTCAAACATTCAATACTGACGCGATTTAGTAAACAGAAGCAATTGTCATAAAAATTTTAATCAAATCGAATCACACAAATTTCATATATTTAATTTTGGTCTTCAACAGAGTATTCTGTTTGTCGCTCCAAGTACTAGAAAATTTGTGGGTTACTCAACTCTTGAAACTGTCCTGTGGCGTTTTTAGATGATGTAAAATATAAGAATTTCTAAACTAAAAACGTATTTAAATTATTTATCTAACTATATTACCTCTCGTTTTTTTCTTTTTTAAAATAATCTACATTATTTACAAAATGTATAATGTAAATTCTCTTTTCCTTTCCTTTCAAAACTTGTTATAGTAAATTATAATTGATGAAAATGAAAAAAGCTTACATTTCTGCTGTGATATAATCTATGCGTTTTTCAACATTTTGTTTTGCCTCGATAAGATTTTGTTTAACTAGCACTGGTCCAATCAATTTGTATACCGTTGCATTATCCTCTAGGAGATCAAGCTCCTAAAATGCATAGTTACGGAATAATATATTTTGAGATTAATTTCAATCTCACGAAATCGATTTTCTCAACAATTTCTAAACTTTTTATTATAATAAATCTTTATCTTGTATTTATTTATTCCTTCTACTAATAATTATAAGAATAAGACAATAAGCTAGATATATAAAGCAATACGATTAGAAAACACAAACATATGTATGAAACATTGAAAAAAAACAGGCATGCAAGATATAATGCCGCATTTCTCTCTCTACCCAATATCGCGCTTTCGTTTTCTCCTCCTCTTCAAAGATGATATGGTGATATAATCGCTATTTCAATCATCCACTAGTTAAATTCCTGGTGGTTACGCCAACAATTTGAAAAAGAAAAACTCACGGTTTTTACAAGATTATTTTCCGTTAATTGCCCTTCAAGTTGCTGTCGATTATGAACATTTTTTCACGATCTGAAAACAATAAAAATAATATTGCTTATCAAAAGAATATATAACGTCATAGTTTACAGCGATAGATATGTTGACAATGACTTATATAATCCATCAAAGATTAATTTTCCCACGTTCCGAAAAATTATAATGAAATGCTCATATCCTATAAATACTTCGAACCGTACTTTTTCTACCAAAAAAAAAAATTTAATCAATATTACTTTGGTCGTCGGTAAAAAAGATTACTCAAATGAATTTCTGATGAGTGTTAAGTTCATATAAGTTAATAAAATAAATCAGTCAATAAGATTACTAACCCTTCTCAAATTGTTTATATTTAGCGAGCTCTTCTTCGAACTTACTCATAACGACATCACCCATTGTATCCTTGAAATTTGAAATTACCGAGTGCCAATAATAATAATACCAAATAGTACAAGCAATACTAAATCTAAACCAAGTCTTGAATTCTATGAGTATGAGTAATTGATCTACCTTAATTAGAGGTCATTTAGGAGTCAGGTCATATATATATATAATTTCTAGGAAACATATTTTCATCTTCCAACAGTTCTCTTTTAGAATAACAAGCTTAAAATCTCATAAAGGTCATAAGAGATATTGCTTGAAGTGATATCGTGATGTATGATATAAAACTTTGAAAAAAATTTGCAAGATTTGAGATATGTTTGAATCTAAAAATTCATAAATAATAGAATAAGATTTGAAATTCTGAAGGTATTTATGCGAATGAAAGAAATAAATGAGGTAATGTACAGAAATACATAGTAAAAGTTAATACGTTGAGCAACAATAATATGTTAATGCAGATAAAACAGGCAGGGTAAAAATTATTGCAAGAGAAGTAGAGAGATCGGATAATCATCAAAGCTCTAAAGTGAATAGCAAATAGACAAAACATTATTCAAAAACACACTGGCAACTTACTTCTAATAAAGAAATAAAAAAATGGGACGAAAAAAAGGTAACCTAGACTTTCTAGACTTTCATAATTACATTTTTTTCAATTTTCAATCGCTGATTTCTATAGTCCGAAAAAATCGTCAATTTCAACTTCAAAGATATTTTCTCGCTGCAAAAAACATACAAGTTGGATAAATAGGAGCTAGACATGTTTCATAAGTTTTAGCCAAGTTTACTTGAAACACTGATCTATAATTTTTTTATACTTGCTATATATTGCGCTAAACGATTGGATTGCTTAATCTCGAATAAGTGAAAATGTGATAAGAATACTGGAATTAGTGCCGCAAAGGAATGATTATTCGTAGATTATGCTAATAATATCTATTAAAATTAGTCACTAAAAAACTTTTGAGGCTTTTTAAAAATCATTTATGAAGTGATCTTAAGAAGAACATAACAACAAAAATATTTAAATGCAACATAAGAATAACCCACAATAATTATTCAGGAAATTTTCCTAGAAAAACTGCTGAATTGTATAACATGACAAGCAGCTGATAGTTTATAGCAGAAAAAGGATTTTTGTTGGCAATACGCATTTTCCTAGAAATTGATACATGGACTGTCTGATATGTATATATATTGCCATTACTGCACTAAATGACTTAACTATTGGCAAGCTTGCCAACTGGTAATTCATACACAAATAATACTAAAAATGCAAAAAAGCTAATAAAATAAAATAAAAACAATTTAATTGCTAAATGAAAAGTCTACGCTTCGCACGACTCTTCGTCTTATATTGCGGATAACGTGTTTTAAGACCAATCGGTGAATTGCTTTCAAGAATTTGCCCACGTCGACGTTGCTCTTCTCTGTTTGGCATTTTAATCTCCCAGTAGTATTCAGGAGTAGATGGTTCCTTTTCAGTGTTTCTATGTTTACTAACCTGAAAGAAATATGAAAGAATTAAGGCATACGATATCAAATTTTGCTTCCAAGCATCATTTTTTCTTATCAAAAGTCAAGAAAAATAAATAAATGAGATTGGCTTAATCTAAATATCCAATGAAAGTAATTCATTATGGAAGGACATCAATTTAAGAATACAAGCCAAAACCTTGATATAGTTCTCTAAAATTTAAAATATTGCCCTATCCATGCAATCCTATTCATATTCCATATATCGAATATTTAAACATTTTTATTTAAAACATTTTCCTTATCCATATGATTCACTTTCATATTCGATATATTGAATCAACTTCTACCTAACAAACTTTAAAAATGTAATAATATGCATTTATACTAGTAACCTGATCAATCCGTTTATTACGTTCATCTTGATTTAATCCCAAGGCTTCGTAATAAGCTGCGCAACATCGACAATCGAAACCATGTAGTAAACGTCGCTCATCCTTTTTCGTCGAACTTTACCATCATCATTAAATCGTGAGGTTAGCTCATTATTTACATATTTTCGGTCATTTTGACGAAATGTTGGCGAGGATATTGCTTTCATCAGAGAACGCGTGTGCTGTGAATCCGGAACATCATAATATCTAGCCATGTTACTTCGATTCAGTACAGTTGCAAGTGACACTTGTTTCAGCGTTTCTGGTTTCCGTAATGAGTCTGGAGGAGAAGGCGTAAGCGGAAAATAAGAATCATTGGATAGAGAAGAAATAACATCCAGTTGATTTTCACTTGTTTTTCTTCGCTATTAGAGGTTAATGGTAAAGTTAATTCTAGCATCGAAGAGTCCTGCAACTCTGTGACATTTTCAAATATGTGATTCCTATTCGACTGTAAAGATATCCGTGGTGAAACCTGCAGAAATTTTGATATATTTCCACTTGAGTGTTCTGTATTGGATGTAAGTCTTTTCGTCTCTTCAAAATCAGAACTTGGAAATGACGGTTGAATCCGATTAGACTTTGTCAAAGATTCCAATGAAACTTGAGATGAGAATGGATCACTGATAAATTTTCCTGTATTCCTAGTATGCTGCTTGTCTGCCTTGGTCACCGGACTTCGTTTTTGGAAAAATATCCGGACTAACATCCAACGAAAGGGCGCACTTATCTGCATTAACCGGTTCCGATTTCGGCGATGGTTCGACCCATTTAATCCAATTATCCAAAGTGCCGTTACAACATCGTCGCTGCGTAACAGCCGAGGAATTCGTTAATAGTGATTGAGTAGGGAGAAGAGGTGATCTGTTTTGTGAAGCCTTCTTCGGTGTCGTTAAATCGATGATTTCAACGGAATTCGGTGTTTCTGGAATGTCATCAACTGTATCGAAAATTTGGTTTTTTCTGGATATATTTCCAATAAGGGTTGGGAATTTTCTTGTTCAACTGTAACATCCAATGAGATTTCGGGATTTATTGATTTTTCATGATCTTTGGTGAGACAAACTGGTGAAGTAGTAGTATTTAAAAATAAAATATCATCCAATGAATCGGAATTTTCCGTGACATTACTGGATCCTCTGCAGGATAATGCCGTTTTGGTAGTCGGTGAATACAAATAAGAGTCCATGAATGATAATGATGATATGAACAGCACAATAACACTGAAGAATGCGTAGCAAACGAAACCTGCGGAAATAGAAAGCAAACGATACCACGGCTGTTGAGGAATTAGTTGCAATGAGAATAACGTTTAATAGCAAATGATTAATCAATAATTATTATTCATTAAGATTTCTTACGTGGAATCCATTTCGCTAAAACAAAAATATTCAGCTCTACTACAGTAATGTCAAAGATTAAAGCACTATATGTATACCCCATTTAACGCTTATCAAAAATTATAGGCTTATCAATAAATTTTATCATCACATAATAAAATTGATCACTCAAGCTTTCTATAATTTAAGCAAAAGAGCTTTTTCGGTACTGATGGGCGAGCGGTTAATTTACGGTAATTAGTCAGTTTTGGTTATATTTTAATTATTTTCACTTTCAATAACTAATTTATTATTCTGCTTCTCATTTAGCTTATTATTTATCTATTATTAATTTTTTAGAAGTTAGGAAATGATACGAAGCCAAGAACCACAACCGGTATATGCTGCATTGAAGAATGGCACTTTTATTGATAATATTGATGCATTTGGTCCCGAACAAATTCAACCATTCTTACCATCTCTTTTGCTTTACTCATTTTCATCATCTTGTACCTCTTCGGATGAATCATTGGTTAATTTGTTTTTTGAGAATCTCAATTTATTATTGTTTTATCTCCTTCAAATTCTCTATTTATTTCAGGCTGACCGACATTTTTTTATTAGTAATTTTTTGTTTAGAAAAGCTGAAATTTTTTTCCTTGATGTGCTATGGCGAGAATTTTTTCAGAAAATTATAGGCTGATTTTCGAAAATTTTAAAAACTACAGGAAGTTTTTGCTTCAGGAAACTTTTTCTTTTTCAAAATTCTTGACTTTTTTAAATTGAGAAATCGTCAAGAGCTCAAAATCATTGAGCGTTTACCTCTCGTAATTGCAGGAAAAAATAAGTGACTACAAAAGAATTAGTGTATATTGTTGATTGAGCATGTAAGTTACAAAATTCTTGAACAAACAGGTGGGATAAATAATTTAAAAAAATGAAATCTGTAGCCAGAGATCACAAGATAGTGAGGGTGAGATTTAATCCATAGCATAAAAACCGGAACACAAATAACATTTGCTTTCAAAAGTCTTAATTTGAACGATATATGATTTTTAACCGAGAGTAAAATCTTATGATTCCATATTTTTGGAAACTTTTAGGATCAACTTCGACGTCGTTTATTGGAATTCCCTCAGTGCAACGCGTTGTTTCAAATTATTAATGCTGACATTGCGGCGGTTGAGAATGATTTGAACAAAGCAACAATGGAGGATATTGAAAGTGTTCGTAAAATACCGTTTGAATCGGCACCGCCACAAATAAAACTTAAAATTATTGCATTTTTACTTGATCAAAGTAAGGACTTCTCTTAATTTTATACCTTAATCCTAATTTATTCTTAACTTTTGAATGAAATGGTAGAAAATTTCGTAATAATTAATTATGGCGATCAAAAAAATACTCTCTTACATAATCAAGCATATGCCAATAATATTCCTGGCATGTTATCGAATGTTCATATATCGAAATATTGTATTCCTTAAATTTTACTTAGTATTTGAAAGAGGTTTTTAATAATGTGATAGTATCTGAAAGAGATTTTGATAATGTGATGTATGGATAATGCACTTCTAATAACCATTATATTTAATCTCGGGTAACTTGTTATAAATTACATAACAGTGTGAGTCAATAATATAGCAAAAGAAATGAAATAGATTAAAATGATCGAACATTTATCAATTGGAATATTATGAAATAATTCATATTTTTAAAACGTCCTTAATAAATTCAATGACATTATAAGAGAAACAGAAGGAAGAAAAAACGCATATGCGTTATTGGTTGCGATGAATTAGCAGTGAGAATATATCAACATTTATTACTGATTTTTATTATTTATTATTGATTTATCCCTTATCAATTCAAATAACTGCTAGAATTATTGGTGGAATTTATCTATAATTTTTATCTTTTAGAGATAAGGAATGTAACTTGACAGTTTAATAAAAGTGAAACTGTATTTAAAGGAATTTCTGATTTAAACATTAAAAGTTCGTCTAGCCTGAATTTTTAGATATATTGTGAGCTGGAAGTTATTTTTAGTTGCAAAAAATGTGGATAGTCCGAATTTGGATATTTTTGAACAGGAGTCAACATTAGAGGAAGTCATATGTGCGATGACCATATGTGCCTTGTATATGCCAACTCGTTTTGATCCAGCCTTAATTATTCATCCTTTATTGGCAATACCTAATGCCGTAACTGTGATCACTATGGTAAATATTAGAAAAATTGCTGAACACATGAAAATTCGTAATTCATTCACATTCATGTATAATATTATCAATTATTGAAAGATGCAATGAAATTTAAGGATCCAATGAAATATGATTGATAATTAATAGAATTTATTTTTTACAGCTTATATATAATGTTAGCGATTCGTTGGAATCCACTGTTGATTATCTGTTGAAGGCTGAATTGCTGGATGACGATAACATTATTACTAAAAACAGAAACAACTTACTTCTAAAGGTTTGTTGAACACGTCGAAATGTTTAATATTGCCTTCTTAATCTTTCTTTAAATAAGTTTTGCGGCTGTATTTAATAAACACTATATCAAACACTATATTAGTAAACATTTATTTATGCGCTTATTGTCGATATACAGGCTGATGAATTGGATATTTTTATCATAAATTATGTTAGAATAACTATGTCATATTATTTTATTCTAAGGAATTCGTTCTTTTGAACAACGGCTGATGAACAGAATACAGCATAGCTTTAGGAATTTTACCGTTACTTCTTGTTATAGATCTAGAAATCAGATAACCTTCCCAAAATTTGAAGTTTAGTGCTCTTGTTATGATTAGTATAACTAGTTTTATTTGTGATAATCTTAAAAAAAGTGAAGAGTATCAAAAATACTAGATTTGTAGAAATTTTGGTTTCAAGATCCGGTGAGAGACTTTTGAATTAGTGAGATAATTTCGTCACTTTTTCGACTCTGTTTTTTTAATTTCATTATCTACTTATTGCCTTGACTTTTCACATTTTTTAATTTAAGAAATTTATTCATATATGATACATTTTTGTCTTTCAAAATCCTTACTTTTCAGCTGCTTTCTATAGATCCATATCTTGTTGAGCCAAGCATTTCTCAGCTGTTGGATGCAAACACTTCAAACAGCAATAGTTTGGCACTGATGTTAATATGTGTTTGTTTAAGTAGCACTAAGCTGATAAATACTTTACTCTGCGCCCTGCTAAACAAACGTTCCTTGACTGTCTTCATCCATCGATCGTCCGACAAACCGGCAGTGAAACTTTTACGCGATAGAATTTCCGAAGCTATAAATGCATTTTCATCGAGGTTTGTAAATTTTATTCCTTGCGAAGCATATTTATCAATTACTATAAAATTAATTTTGTGTACATTTTTAATTGAAAGGAATTTTGAATTAATTTTAAAGGAATTAAAAAAATTGATGTTAAATTCAAATTCGATTAATCATGAGAAATAAAATGAAATAATATAGAGATGAATCAGTTTGAATACTAGAATTTGAACACCAAAAATTTTGTTTTTCGACATCTTTTGTATGAGAATTAGTTCCAACCATATAAATAACTTATTATTATTAGCTCTCAAAACTCTAGAAGCAGTTTTAAAAACTCGAAAATTTTCGAATTTTTTTCTACTCATATCAAATTTTGATAGTGATTAGATATGGTTGTGGTATTACAGCACGACGAATGATGGTACTGAAGCCACCTTAGCTCAATTATTGGCAGTTCTTCGTATTAACGCTGGTATGCGTCTGAGTTATGATGAGACAAATTCTTGGCTGCTGTTTCTTACTCGAACCGATCTGGATGATGATCGATATATAATGACAGCATTATCTGTTATTATTGCGTGTCCGCAATTAATACCGTAAGTTGTCCTTTGACTTCAAGCTTTTTTACCAGCTCTTTTTAGCATTAATTATATGGCATTTAAACAATTAATAGCTTGGAAATATTGTAAACTTATTTCTTCGATGACGTTATTTTCATTTTAGTCGATGATGTTTTTCTGCTCTCTTCTTTTTATTCTTTTTTATTCCATTTTTGTCAGAAAAAGGAAAAGTCTTGATTTTTGAGTTTTGGACCAAATCTAAGCATGAGTTCCAAACTCGACCGAAGACGAATTAATTGTGAAAATAGAGATATTGTTATAATATTATATACAACCTTTGAAAAAACAAGTTACCCCTCGCTCTACAAATGTCTATGACTCACATTTGTTATCCGAATTTGTTCTTCGTGTTTCCAGTATGGAACTATTATGTAACACAGAAAAACAAATCGATTATGAAACTAAATTGATCAGTATATCAGTTTTATTTATTTAAAGGTTGCATCTCGGCGATGAGAAAGAAGTAGAAGCTTCAATTATAGCGTTTCTGGATTGGCTTAAGCAGCGAGCTTCATCCGGTGCTTCTCCAACTTTGCAGCAGTTCTTCATTTTATTATCAATTCACTTACACGCTGGACAAAGTGAACAACTTGCTGCTCTTATTTTTAGCGTTCTTGCTTTCAAGGTACTATTTTAGATATACTGTTAATCTAAGCTTAATCTCTACAACTTTATTGATGCAATGTCTTAGTTTTCTGTCCAAATTCGCAATATCTGCAATGTGGGATATGAAGATTTTTGTAGTCCTTTTGATAAATCCGATTTCTTGTTACGACAAAGGCGAAAAGCAATCAAAGGCATGGAATGTGCAAGGATAAAAATAACTATTATCATCGAAAATTAATATAATATTGGTGTTTTTGTCCTTATCTTAATGTAGAAACTATTGAATGTGGAATTCCTAAATTGCATTATTTATCATTAATTTTACCATTCTTATTTATAGCATACTAAGCTCTTTCTTTCTAAATTTTTTCATTTGAATGATGATATTTTCGCTACTTTTACTTTAGGCTTCCCTTTTCAATTGGTTTTTTATTCAAATTTATAAAATATTTGAAGTATATAATGCTACACTATTTTCCAGCAGAATTTCCAGGTTACAATAAATGTTCGAAATCTTACGACACTGAAAAATTTATTCATGCGGCATGCTATGACTGAACGTGATATAGCAGAACGAGCTTCGCAAATGCCCGTCACTCGTTCCCTCAGTTCTCATCACCAAGGATTTCTTCCAGCCCATTGTGTCACTCAACTGCTTTCAACTAATTCATTTTCGAAACATGGTGTTCCTATCCAGGTTATTCTTAAAAGATTTTTATCTTATTTTTAATTTTTTTTTGCTGTCATAGTTTAAATTTTAAAAATTACTAATTTTTGTAATTAGGGATTTAGTTCAATTTGTGTTTGTTTTTTTGATCTTTGTTTTCTAGTCTCTTTTTATTTTTTTGTTTTTTTTTTAATTTTTTGTTTTTTTGGTTTTTCGATTTTTCTTGAAGTGGTTTATTTTTTTGATTCTTTTAATTTTATTTTTTATCTTTTACAAAAATTTTTGCTTTGGGTTTTATTTGTGTGTCTGAGGTTTTAAATGGTTTAATTTTTTATAGGTGTCTGTCTTTACTGATTCTCGAAATAGATTTATAAGTTGTTTCTGAAGTCATCATTTCTTTTCATCAACTTCAGTGATGCTTAAAATAGTTAGATCGAAGTAAACTATAATTACGAGGTTATCAAATTCAAATATGATTTTTTTGAATTTTAATGATCTGATATTAATTTATGGATCCTTCCAATTACAAGTAATCTACTCTGATTTCTTCAATGAGTTGTTCATTTTGATTTGAGAGAGAAAAGCTATTCTATTGCACTTGATCTAAAAGAGAAGGCACTGATTCAACCACTTAATTTTCGTGAAAAGTTGATTAAGGAATTTTCTGTAGATTTTTAATGTCTTAACTTTAATTTGAATCTTTCTGGTTTTACTTTTTACTTTCAATTAACTGTATTTTAAATTTTAAGTCAGAATCTTCCTGCTATTTTTAAATTTTATTAAGTTCATTTATGAAAAACTAAACTTTCAATTTGTTCCTGCAAAATGTCAGAAAGATTGATTTTATTTTTCTCCGATTTGCAGGATTGGATTGGTGCACAGATAACAAACTGTGCAACGCCGTTACATCCTGTGATAACAGATTTGTTAAACGCGTATGCTGCGAGTTGTTTTGCTGCCACTGAGTTCGGTTCCGCTAATCGCCCACTGTCAGAAGAATTTGTATTAGTTAGTGCTGAAAATTGTATTTGTTTTTGACGTAAAATGGAAGTAGAATTATTTATATTTATGAAATGTATAATAAAATAAGTGAACAGTTTGTTGGGATTATAGGTTTTTATTAGGAAATTTAGATTTCATCCATTATTTTCTTAAGTTTTAAGTAATCCAAGAGAGAGAAATAAACTTCGGGCATTCATTTTGTATATTTTTTATTAACCTTGTACATTCCAGGTTTAGTCATGCAAGGTATTTATGTTTTATCATTAATATATTTATGTTTTATCATTAATATTATAATGGCAGAAATATTTTGATGTTAGCAACTTAGTAAGAGATAGGATCATAATATATAATTCTACTGGAAAAAATGGATATGATATCTGTGGAATACGCGGAATATGAAGTTTTTTTAGCGGAGACTTTAAAATCACTGTTAAACTTTTTTAAATCAGTAATGCATCTCATAAATCGACCAACTTTTAACTTTATATGACTTTTATTCGTAAACTAGAAATAATTGCACATAAATTTCTATCATATCCTCTGTTATATTTTTTAGGACTTATTTAATGGCGAAGTTATGGATGAAAATAAAATGGTGGCACGTTTACTTACATTTTTCTTTCTTCTTTGTTATCGAAAAATTTCGAAACTCATATCCAAAAGAGAACTGTTCAGAACTTTTATAGGTATTATTTTTATTTCTCTTTTTTATTTTATTTCAATAATAACAAATTTTAATCAACACCAAAGTGCTATTAATCGATAAAATGCGCGCTCTAGATGATAATACATTTTAGATGATAACGAATAATATTTCTTGTTCTGGAAGAAATTTTGCGATATCAATGAAAAGAGATTTTGTATATCACGAAGAGATCTCAATTTGTTTTTGCATGATAAATTTCAATTTCGAATTAAGTTTTGCTAGTTGCATTTGTGAAACATTACAGTACCAAAATCGAGGGAGTTATACCAGTACGATTGTTGTTGAATGTTGTTGAGACTCGACCGGAGCATTTTCGTGCTATTCGATCTCCTTTAGTTTATTTATGTGGTCTTTATTATCCATATATGCTTCCAACCGTCGATTCATTACTATTATCTATAGATGACGAGTTGAAGAATCCTGAAACGAAAACTACAACTCGGTAAGATATTTTCTATCTTAATCTCCCCATATTCACATTTTCTTTTTGTTAAAATCTACTAGAATCAAGGAAAGATAAAGTTCTAAAATATTTTTTCATCCCATTTTAACAAATCTCACCTATTTTCATCTATATTAAAACATAACTGGAAAAAAATTCTAAATTAAGATCGATCAGTAAATAAAAACAGTAAATATTTATTCACCACACTTTAAATTGGTTTAAGTGTCGTTGTTTATCACCTTCGTTTTTCCAATTTTATATGTTCTTCAAAAAAATTACTATGTCTTATATTGACACTATTAACCGCATTGAAAAATTCAACAAAGAAATTGAAAAGAGCTATATTAATCGGCTGTAAAAGAAGCCCATCATTTCACTTACTAAATCATTCGGGAAAATAAATACAATGTTATATCGTGCTAAAGAATTTCTAGCTTTCTCCGATTGAGATTGAAGTTTCCAGAAATTTCTGAACTTTCTGAATTAATGATAGAGAGATTCTGAAGCATAGCCGATTAATATAGCTCTTTTCAATTTCTTTGTTGAATTTTCCAAATATGTATTTATGTATGAAAATTTAAATGTATTTATGAATTATTTTTCATGAAAGAGTTTATTGCTGCAAAGGAAAACCATTATCGACAAGTTTGTTATTGAAAGTTTTTGATGGAATTGATGAAAATCCCGCAAATTCTATGCGTTTTATCCGTTTACTTCAAAAAAGCACACTACGTGAACAAATCCAAGCAATGGATGCTATTGTACATGCTATGGTTGTCGCTCTCAATCCGTCTGCACCAGTGCCCTTTGTAAATGGAGCAGTAGCGATTTGGAAACGTCTGGAAAATGTCGTTCCACGATCACTTTGTGAAGTTTGTTATTCTGAGTCAGACAACTATTGAAAATTTTATTCCGCATTATCTTTCTTTTTTGAAGTTTTATTTAGCTTATATTCGCAGATTGAATATTTTTTATTACTTCTAACATCGATTATTTAAGAATTGATATATTGCACTTTTGCATGATAATTTTTTATTTTCAAACAATTCGATATTTTTAGCATATGATGGTGTCTGAAATGAAATAATTACTAGTTAAATGAGACATGCTGAACTAAAGAATTAATACATTGATAGATGTTGGATATTGGATATTGGCATTTTTATTTTCTTTTTTAATTATTTTGATTATGGCTCATAATCTGAAATTTCAGGCTACAGTTTCTGCTTGGTCTACTGATGATTTGAATCATGACATGTTGGTGGAGCAGCCATTATTTTTATTTCGATGCGATGAACGATTATTCGAAAATGATCTTCTATTTCCATGTTACCTACACATTCTATCATTTTATTTATCTGCCAGTCGTACATTCTTGTTGCAAAAACTACAGATGAATCAAAATGGAAGGTAATTGCTTCAAAAAATTAAGAATCAAAATTTGTCGAGATATTTATAGCTGGTAACCTTTTTTTTAACTGACTGTAGTAAATTTAATGATTGATGAAACTTTTTATTTCTCTCATATTATGAAGTTATTTCATTTTATAGAGATGACCAACGAGTGGAACGTGAAGAACTGACGCGCTCGTTGATCAGGGCACAAGATTCAGCAGTTGTACAAATTTTATTAGAGATTTGTGGACGTTTCAAGAATATCGCTGTTCATCGTCTTTGTTGCGCACATATTCATCAAATGTTCATTGCCGATCCTGTTCTTTCCAAATTGGTTCACTTCCAGGTTATTGATGACTGGTGTCTATTATTCATAGTGGAAATTTTTCCATTAAGAAATCAACTTATTTTCATGGCCATAAAATTTTGTGCGTAATTATTAGCAAAAAGATACTAATGTTTAAGAATGCATTCAAAGTTCTGAATGGAAAATATGGTTAAATATTTCATTTTTATATTTATCAAGCGACATATCGCATCAATGTGTTCACAAAATTATACAAAAAGCTTTATTTTTAGCACTTTTTATTTTTATTTTGCAGAGTTGAAAATTTTTTTCTTTCGAAAAGAAATAGGTAATCTAATGCAAGGAGGTTTAAAATCTGAAATTCAAAACTTATTTCTGTTGAATTCTAGGGTTATCCTCTACGATTAATTCCATTAGCCGTACGAGAAATACCATCAATGCATATTTGTCTAGAGTTTGTGCATGAAATTCTAGCATTAGCGGATATTTCGAAGCGTGTCTTTGCCATTGTCCTCATTGCTGAACTAGCACAACAGGTACATATTTTTTTGATTAAGATTTAATATGAACTTCTAAAGTTTGATTATATGATAAAAGTTTTAAAACATCGATTTGGAAAATAAGTTAACTTGAATTCTTTTTCACTAATATTTGATAGTTATAAATAATAATAAGAAAGTAATGGATTAACTATACTACTGATACTCGTACAAGAGAGAGTTTAAAATCGAGGCAATAAAGGTGCAATGAAGTTTGTTTAGTATTAGAAAGTTTATGCTTGAGTAGGAAAAATTGCTGTTTGGTCAGAAACCATGCTCTTGCATCATAAGAATGAAAGCATCAGATTTTTTCTTGATTATTGTAGGATTAAATTACTTAAATAAATTCCACGCTTTTTGCTAGTTTCTTTTATATATATTTTTAATCTTCATCTAGTTGCTTCAAATATACGATTGAGCAAGGTAAAATTTGAATTTTAAATTATTCGCATATTTTTGAATTGGATCAGCTTTATGAAATTTTTTTGTTATTTTTATAGCCTCATAATGGTAATCAGTATAGCTGTCAAAATCTTTTTGCATCCTTTATTCAATAGATGTGATAATAGAAATTTATTTATTCCGGAAAATTTTGCAGAGTTTTTTTATAATTCAGTGTATCTATATTCTATAACCATAATCATAACTAATTAATTTTTTCATTTCTTCAGTACAAAATAGAATCATCATTTATTCGTTTGGAGCTATTATTGGATGTATTGACAACTTTATCACGTGCCTTGACTACTGATGAAAATTTACGCCTGTTATCAAAAGCTGTACCATCGTTAGGCCGTATGATGTCTCTCTTTCCACAAATATCAGTTGATATAGCACACCTGTTAATGCGTATTTCTTCTATTGCCGCTTCACGCATAGCAGTTTCTGCAACCGTGTTGAAAACAGAATCATGTATGGAAAGACGTCTAATCATGCTTATAAACAATATCCTTTGTGAAGCTGTATCTGATCTAGCAGCCCTTTCGTAAATTGCGGATGAAAATTTATGTTCATTCAAGAGTGTACTATCCTGAGCCGTTGTATTGTATTGATTCTTGTCAATGTATATTTTTAATTTTCATTCTGAATTGATATTAAAAGATTATTATCTTAAATTTTATATGTTTTTATTGCTCAAAATAATCAGAATCATTAGAAAATATGTACCATGTATATATTGAGAATTTCAATATAATAAAACCAGTACGTCCTAGTAAAAGTAATTCTCTTTTCATAATAACTATCATTACTACAGCATCATTTCATTGAAATATTAAAGTAAATAAGAAATCACTGATTAATCTGTTACTGTTTGATTTAAGCACGCAATAAATTAGATGATAAAAGAATGAATTTACTGAATAAAAAGATTAGTTCAGTATTTTGCATAATATTAAATTGATGGTTCTGTTTAAATTAAAAAGTCTTATTGTATTTTCTGTGTGTGTATATCTTCACATTGTTATTTTTTCATGCTCATAACTATTACGATCTCAAGTTTTGTGTTTTTTCAAGATTTATTCCTGAAATTTTAATAAATTTAAGTTGGTTATGAGACATATATGCTTCATATACTTTTAAAACTTTCTTATTTATAATAGTACCGGCAAAATTGTGTTTTAAATTTTGGAAATGCTACAAAGAAATGGCAAATCTATATCATACAGTAATTATTGATTAATTAATTGGAAAACTGCCATGGATATCTTTTTAATTGATACCTAGACGCCTGAAGTTGAATGATTAAAATCAGTACGGAATAGAATCCATTCGTAGAGGCAATCAACCGTCGAAGCACATTTTCACATTTATATTTCAACTTTTTTTTACCATAGTTCCATGCTTTTTTTTACCATAGTTCTATGATCAAACTACCTGGTTGATTTCTAAAATTGAATAATCGAAGTTAACGTTATTACATTGGGATATCCAAAGCAATTCAAATATTCTCGTTGAAGCATAAGATCTCATTGTGAACTCTTCTGACTATTTTAGATTCTTTTCGATTTGTCCGCTCTACATTTCCTTATTTTTGGCTATCTAATTCAGGATAATAGGATTTCTAATAATAGTAAATGACTGGAATAAGTATGTAAATAATAGACAAATTAAGAATAACTTAATAAGTCGAGAATTTAAATTAATTTTACTACAGAATATATCTATCGAAATATATCGAGGAGGAGAAAAACAATAATAATTAGTTACTACAGGAACAATAATTATTATTGTTATATTGTTTTATCTTATCAAATTATGATATTAATAATTTATGGAATATAGTAGGCAATATTCATTTCCTGTCATAAATATTTTTATATTTTAAGAGACTTTTTTTGCTTCCAATATAAAATTCCTTATCATATGAACAATCATATGAACAGCACTACCATCAAAAATTATTTGTAATTTATAAAAATTTCATATCGGACAAGAATTGAACAGAAATTAAATCATAATTTGCTTTGTTTGCTAATATAATTAACAATTAATTGTTTAGATTGATTATTGTGATAATATCACTTTTTCTGGACAGAAAATAGATTAATCGTATCTTGTTCATATCAATGATCTCTTCTAGCGAAATCAATCATTCAAGATTTTCAAAAAGAAATTTTAATGCACATGAATTTCGATTGCTATAATAACCAATTCAACCAAGGTAATTAGTTTATAAATTGTTATCAATATCAATGATAACGATATAGTAATGACATGTTACATAAATTAAAATTAAACGAAGTAATTAAACCATATTTCTAACATTTTCATAGATATTCGATAATATTATTAGCTAAATGCCTTTTAATTATTCGCTTTTCTAAAAGTTCTATTATTATTGAAAATGAAGCAAAGTGATAAGAAATTGCAAAAGCAAAAAAACAGGTTTCATAGATTTGATGAGATTATCATATATTATCATTGATTTGTGTATGAGCATCATGTTTCGATATCAGACTGTAAGAAAGATCTGAACTGCCTATGATTTGTTCAATATCAATATCAGAATAGAAATTGATAGAGGATGTAAGGAATGAACCCGGTACAGCTGGTTCATAATAATCATACTCCAAATCATGATCAGTATTGAATGATAATGATGAATGATCATCATTACGTGGTGTCATTTGTGGTGAATTAGTTGTTCGAGAACATAATATTACTGAAAATAAAGATAAGATTATATTTTAAAAGCAAAATTATCAACATTTTCAAGCCAATTAGATGAAAAGATCAAATCTGTTAAATTAATTTAAAAACTTAGACAAATTATGATATGGTTGAAAATTAATTCGGCTATTCACAATGGCATCTTCCGATAATTATGAACTTTTATCGAATATTTCAATTTCTATTTTTTTGGTTTTAAATTCTTAAAATTTAAAAATTTCGTAGATAATATTCAGAGCTAGAAAGCTCTGAATTTCATAAATTTTAACCTTTATCACGGGGAAACGTGGAGTTGATGCTGCTGAAAGTTGTATACCAATAGAACGTTTGGTAATAACAGTTCTATTTGATCTAATTTCCGTAGTATCTGTCTGTCCAGATTGTATCATACTGAGATTAGGTCTAAAATAAATATTAATAAATCTTAAGTATTAGTTGTGAGCTTATTGATAAGCAAAGCTATACTTAATCACATAAATATCATTATAGGTTATTGCAAGCTATCTGAAAGGTGAAATGTTAAACGTAATAGAAATTCGTAGATGACTAAGATACCTGGGCTCCTCCGATAAATTGCTAATTCTTAATCGTCGATTTCGTTTCCATTTCGCTTTTGAATAGCTAATATGGTAGCATATGAACAAAGAAGTGGTGGAAGAGATATGATTAAAATAATGATAAGGCTTGATAATAAGAGTGATAAATTACGATGGCAAAAATGCAAATATGTGATAGTTTCAGTATTGTAATTGGTGATAACATTTCACCGCTTGCTGTAATAAAAATCATTTTATAAACGTATCATCAAATATAATATATTACTTCAGCTAAGATTTTATGATCCAAATGAGTATGAATATATCAATCATTAAATTAAAGAATGATAATAATAAAAATTTGAGTTTATAAAATTTGAAAATCGTTCGGAATGAATTTTCTGAATTAATTAATTTCCATATTTGTTAACTTATTTTGGCGATACTGTAGAATAGAATAATATCATATGATAACTAACCATTTCTCCATTCAAAACTTATTTCTACTCCTGAATTCATGTTTGATGAGTTATTCATTTTCAGAAGTGAAATAATAAAATAATCGTCGGAAGTGAACTGTAAACTAGTTTTAAGAATATTCATTCTGGAATCGTAAACTAATTCCTGAAACTAACATTCCTGAAACTAACATATAAAATCGAAATATTATGAAAAAAAATTTTTTTTTGTGATGAATTGTCGAATAATAAACTTTTATAGAACTAAACCTACTTCTTTCTCTAAACCACGGTAAATGCCAAGTCCAAATTCGCTATTTGTCGAATGATACTTTAATCTTAAATGCAGAAATTGTCCGTGAGATTTCAACGTCCAATCCGTAATTTCCTTACATGTTCGAGCGAAAAATCTTCCAGCTATATGGCTGATAAGGCATCCACAAACGCATAATGTATCATTTGTAGCAACGGTTATAGCTGTAGATTCTGGAAGATTCAGAATTTCAACCAATAATTCTGTTTAATTTTAGCAATCGTTTATTTCCTACTATTAAAGTCAGTATTTTCAGAATTGACAAGAAAATTTTTACCTGTACAATTGCCAGCATCGCAATCTAAAAACTCGACGAAATTGCCCACGCATAAGTTTCCGCCATTTTGAGGAATAGGTGAATCGCATAAGCGCCATCGTCGTTGTAGACCGTATCCACAACTCGCGGAACATAAACTCCATGCGGACCAATCTCGCCAACCACCTTCAACTTGTCCTACTGAAATGATGTTATTTATTTGAGAAATAAAATGAAATGAAAAAGAGATCATTATGTATTGTAATAATATGCAATCGATTCATTTAAATCATCCAATAGATTCCTCAATTAGAATCCGTCTATCGGACTGTGAAATTTCAGATTTCATTGAACTCAATTGAAAAAGCCGATATTGCTTGTTAGCATCAATGTACCTCAATTTCTCGACATTCATACTTTCTAATGAACATGTCGTTGCATACATCAATTATCAATGTCTCCGGTAAAAGGCCTTTAGTTTTTATGATATTTTTTCATAGCAATTTTCATGAATGGTTAAGTATCATCTTGACTAATATAGTGATGATTATAATCGAGAAACAAGCTTTTGCCAAGAGGAATATGGAAAAGCTCTTCGAGATTCTCTCTTGTTGCTGAACAACTTCTTTATTCATCATCTATCATTAATAATAATTATTCTTATCTATTGTCCATGCAATGACGATTTTCTATAAAACCATTGAATGGAAACAATAAAGCGTATAATTGCTTCCATTGGCCATATGTTCGCTTGTCTTTTCTTAGTCTTTTCTTGGCTTGAACTATAATGACTCGGACTACACCAATGCACTACTTCCCTATTTCTTATATATCTTTTCATTGGATATCGAGAATTCTTGAATATATCTTTTCCAAATCAATGATCATCTGTGTATGTGTGTGCTTCACTAAATTCTTTTAGCCTAGTCTTATTAGGCCAATAGTACCTCATGAATTCATATGAATAGATTACAAGCCTATGCATCTTTACACATTAATAAATAAATTTGCAGCGTTAACTTTTAATTAAAGATATGTTCGAGAATTTGCAGTTAAAACTTTCAATAATTATCGATTAACCCTACATTTATTGTAAACAAACAAAATATTAATCAATTCGAGAATATAATGTGTCATATTAAAATATAAAAATTTGCATAATTTGAAGAATTAGAATACCATATAAAGTAATCAATAGTCAGTGATATTTAAGATGGAAATTTAAATATTCAATTGATTATATCTATCTGTTAATCAGATTTTTTCGTTGAAAATTTTTGAGAAAACTTGAAATTTCCAGAAAGTTAATTTTATTATTTAATTCTTTTAAAATTAATTATATCCCGATGAATCATTCGAGTATTGTTTAATTTTACTGTAACTTAAAATGATTAGATTTTTTCTAATTTTCAAAATAATGATAAGATAAGATATGATAGAGAGAATAGCATAATATCATCAAATATCATTTGTTATTTATTAAATGTTCAATAATAAATATGAATCTCTCTCTATCCTATATTGATATCGAGTGTAAGAGAGGAGAAAATGTACTCGTGCTCTATTTAAGTATATTAGTACTTAAGTTCTATCTAATTATAATTGAAATTGCAAGTAGGTTGATTTCTCAGTTTGGTTAATTTACACGAAATAATTCACTTCTATCAGTCACGCTATCTTCTCTTATCATATTTAATTATGTTTTATTAATCTATTTGAAACATGCAAAGTAGTATTACTTGTTTAAATAGAAATTCTTTCTAAAATTATTCTTTTCTCCGCATTACTGATAATACATTGATAAATAAATATTAAAGCTATAAATACCTTTTTTTTTAGATTAAAATGATAATTTTAAAATTTTGATTTTTGAAATTTGCATAATATAAATGAAATAAAGTTTAATTTAAATATCTTTTATTAATTATTCGATATTAATTATTATTATTATTAAATTAAACAAAAATTATTATAAATTATTTTTTGTATTTCAATTAAAATTCTTTCTTTTAAAGTAATAAAGTTTTCTTATCTTTACAGTAGTTATTAACATTATTAGTAAACTAACAGTTTGATTTATCATTTATCATTGATAATTGAATTAATTTAATTTTAGTTAACACTCATTAAATCTATTCCAAGCATTAATGCTTTCTTTTTCATCTATCATTTAAACTTTCATTTTTTTTCTTCAATTTATTTATAGCAATAGAAAATGATATGATTTTTAGATAAAAATTTTAAATGCTAAAAGATTATTTTAATTGTAAAAATTTATCTTAAAATATTATTTGATATAAACTAATTGTAATGGATTAAATTGCATTTTATACTTGTAAAATATACTTACACTTATAGATTATCAAACTTTTATATAATTATTATATGTATAGTAAAATATAAGAATGGATGGAATATTATTCTATGAATAAGAATAGAATATTTATTAAATTTAAATAATTAATAAAGGAAATAATAATAAAATAGAAATGTAAAGGTAATCATATATGGCAAAGATAGTATGTAAACAATTGCTTTACTTTAATTAAGTTGCTATTGAAAGTAACTAATGAAGCTTATATATATATATATATATATAGCGATCGTTCAATATCAATACAATAATTGGAAATTGCTACATTTATCGATGGATAATAATAATTCTAATTGGAATAAATAACAAATAAGCAAATAATTACATATAATACTGAAATGAATGAATATTTTGAAATGTAAAGAAAATGATCTTTAGATGAGTAAACAAGGCCATGTTTTAATCATAAATGAAGTGATTAATAATTTATTGATAAAATATAATCATTAATAAAATCATTTTTTTTTCATCCAATGACTAATGAGGCCAATTAATAATATTTGTAGAAAAGGAAGTTTATCCGTTATCATATCCTAATCAATAAGTTAAAAGAAATGATATTCTAATCAATAAGTTAAAAGAAATGATAAATTATAATAATTTAACAAAAACGAACAATTTTCAGTATAGACGCATTGTTGTGCCCATTTGCTAAATCGTGCGGTGAATTTTTGCACAGATACTATTTGAAAGCAAAATTGTGCATAAATGATATCGAATTGATAACATGGCAATTCGAGTGCTTGCTGTGATAACTCTTAAATGATAAAATTAATTAATCTTTTCTAAAATATTTATTTATTGTAATTAAAAAATATTTTAAATGAACGAATAAAATTGCATAGGCTATTTTAAATATCTTTTAATCTTTTCATTTATTTATATCTCTTTTAATTTACATATTTTTCAATTTTAAATAATTTGGCAAATTGCCAATTGTAAGTAATTAAGCAAAGATTTTGATAAAATTACATAAATTTAAATATTAATAATTTAGAAAAGAATTTAAAAGAAAAAATAAGCAAAATTAAATTGTTTAATATTTTATTTGTTTATTTAAATTGATATATTCATTTATCAAATATCAATTATATTTCGATTGATAATTGTATATTAAAAAAGTTCAAAGATTAAAAAGTTGGATAGAAAAGGATTTTTAGGAAGAGAAGAGTAAATCGATTGTAGCAATCCGTGATCGATTCCGTTCTAATTACCGGATAATATATCAAAACTTAATCAAAAGAAATGAAAAGAATTAGTAAAAGCTTTTTTTTATCTGTTGAAATTATATTATTTTTGAATGAGTAAAATTGAAGTTTAGTCATTTTATTGAAATATACTCCTTCTCGAGACTATGCTATACCTTTCCTCAATTCTTTGTTCCATTTTTAGCTCCAGCACGATGCAATAAATGCCGCATTTTATGGATTTTACTTGTTGGAAATCAATACTTTTAGAAGAATTAATCTCTAAATTTCCATTAAAGAAAGAATTGATAACATTTCAAATCTTTTGCTAATCAATTTACTTTTATATAAAATTTAAATAACACATATTTAATCATAGATTAAATATGTGTTATTGTTATTGTTGTTGTTGTTGTTGTTATTGCTGCTGTTGTTTATATTCGTGTAATTTTTATATGATCTGTGATCTGTGATAGAATTAAATTTGCATAGAATTAAGACTGATCTATTTATTCGGATAATTTTAAATTATTCATAAAGAGAATCGAAATGGAAGAGAGTATTGAAAGCATTGAAATTTTTAAATTTGATTGAATTCTCGATAAGCTAATCATCACTAATCACTAACCAATATCATATTCTTCCATATAATATGATCGCTCAAAATTGGCACCTTCCGGAACAGCAAATATACGCAATTTAAATTCTAAATCCTTCATTGGACATGATAAATTGGTCCAAGTTATTTTCAAATAATCGAAACAATGAGGAAAAATATACGATCTTGGCAGATTTATTGAAATTT
Organism: Dirofilaria immitis; assembly: GCA_024305405.1. Lineage (NCBI taxonomy): Eukaryota > Metazoa > Nematoda > Chromadorea > Rhabditida > Onchocercidae > Dirofilaria > Dirofilaria immitis. The sequence continues at coordinate 315,753 of JAKNDB010000066.1, read as the reverse complement.
CATTTGTTTGATGTAATCTAATCATTTCAATTATCTGTAATATGATTATAGTGATAATTAAAAAGAAAAAAAATTATTTCAATAATAATAAGTAATTTTGTAAAATATTAAATAATAATTTTTCAAAAGATATTTATAATTGGAAAAGATGAAAAATTAATCATTTCAATGATTATCAAAAAATTAAAAATAGAAAAATATCTTTATAATTTTAGCAATATTATTGCATTTTTTTTTGATATTCAACAATTCAGGCTATTTAATAGTTATTTTACTAATCTATCCTCAATGGACATATCTAATGATAATATCTTATCAATAAAATGCATATTTTTTTCATTTCTCTTTTTTTTTCTTCGAGAATATTCAATAAATGAAAGTATATCGCATGTCTATTAAATTACTTATTTCTTTTACAACAAAATGTTTTTTTTTTTTTTAAGTGAATAAAAAGAAAGAAAATAAAATAAAATGAAAGTTTTTAATTAGCCAAAGAATGAATTCTTTGCTAGCCATAAAATTATTTATAAAATTTGTAAATAAAAAATGCTTCAATTCTGAATAAGAAGAATAAAACTTTAATACTGATATTAAGCAATCAATAATGATAATCAAATCAGAAAATAATTAATTTATAAAAATATATTAAATTGCTTAATTATTATTTTAGTTCCATACATAGCATTAAGATAAAATAATTGAACAAAATCTTCCGAAAAGTTCATTTATAAAATTTTAAAAGAAATATTTACATTGGTATGTATAATTACTTATGTTAATGCAATCAATCATCAAATATATCAATAAAATATTACGATATATTGGTAAATAAATTACAGTAATATAAAATCATTGTTATAAATTCCTAATTATCTTTCAAAAATATGATTAATTGATTCTAAAGAAAAAGAAAATCAAGTGATAATGCAAATAAGAAGTAATCATACTAACCTGTATCATCCATCCAGAATTTATTACAGTAATTCTATAAATTCCTGGAAAGCATAAATAACGACAATTAATTATTACTTTTTTTCCAATGGCATTTCAGTTTCATTTTTAAATTTCAAATTATCGATCTTTCTATCATTTACTGTAGATGGAGCGTACTGTAAAAGTAACGACAAATTTAATTCGTTACATAGAATATTAGAATCGAATTCTATCACCAACGGTTGACAAATAATTGGATTTTCTGGAATTTTCCAGAATTTTTACCAACAATAACCGAAAATTTGAGTATCGGAGTATTATCAATTATCAATTCATAATGATCAGATGGAAATCCAAAACATCGACATGGAAATATTGCATTTCCCATTGCATTTAATGAGCAAAGGAACGATTCATATAACGAATCCGAAGGAAACTTGCTCGAGGAATATAAAAGACACCGCAGTGAAGAGTAAAACTTCTCGAGGAAAAATAAGTCCTTGCGATAGATTACTGATTGGCGGATCAGTTTTATCAGTAGCAGAAATGGTTCGATTGATAAGTTCAAATAAAATTGAAATAATATATGAGAATGCAAGAAGCATAGCAGTGCATCCAATGAATAAGAATGGGAGGAATTCAACAGATGCTATGATAAAGAAAATTGTTGATAATAGTGATATCTGAATAACGTCGACGTGATTTCATACATATCTGAAATGATTGATTCAGAGTAACTATACATTTATATCATTTCATTATCAGAAATGGTTAATACTTATCATATATTGACTTGTAAAAGTTTTATATTATCATAAACTTCATCAATAATTAATTGGCAACAAACTTTGCATCATGTTAGTCATATTAGTCGAAAATAAATGATTTGAGATTTTATGAATCGCATCGTTTATTTGAATTAGAAGAATTATTAGAAAGAAAAATATGTATATATATGTATTAAAAAAACGAAGAGTTCAAAGTTCAAAAAACTCAAAGCTAAAAAAATGTCATATAAAATTAGTCGCAAATACTGTCTAAGCAATTTAGTTCAGCGATGCCATTTAAATGAGGCCAAATGTCCAGCGTAGCCAGACAATCCAAGAATAGAGGCCACTTCATAATTCTATGATAGTAATATGAAAGCTTTTCCTTGGCTATTATACTGGACAATTTTCTTACACATTTCCAGTAAATCTCTCTGCCTGTCTAACTTTCCTTCTGAATCAAAATTAAAAAGGAAAGATGGAAATGACATTGAATCCATTATCCTTCAGAAAATACTTCATTGATCGGAAAGGTGATTTTGTTTGAAATAAACGAATCAATCAAAATTATGCAAAGTTATATATTATAAGTGAAAATATCCTAACTTTTTTAACTAAGTAATATTTCTGATAATAGAATAATTGGATGATATCCTAATGATAGTGAATGATCATGTTCATTATTATAATATATATTATCACAAAATATATTCGATTAAATTTTTCTAAAACTTAATATACAAGAGATAAAGTCATGCAATTATATAAATTTTATTTTAGTAAGTAAAATTTGAAATTAATTGATTTGATATATCTTTGAAAAACTTATCATCGATGATCTATTTATCAGTAATGATTTCATCAATGATAACAAATAAATTACAAATTTTGTTTGGTTGCAGAAAGAATAAAAGAAAAAAAAATAATAACGGCAGATGTTTGATTATATAACAAAATGACGGAAAAAGGTGTTGAAAGGATAAAGCCTGAAATGGACATATCGGTCGGTTAAAGTATAGAAGAGTTTGTTTAATTATATGTCAGTATCAATTGGTTTATTCTTCAATGCTTTTAAATTGATAGAAATGAAGATAAAAAATAGGAGAGAGAGAGAGAGAGAGAGAGTGAGGTAGAGAGAGAGAAGGGAAGAGGGAATTTTAAAAAGATAGTATAAAATAAAAATTTAGTTATATCTTGCAATAATATTCTTCAAATAAATCAAATGCATTTAAATACTTTTTATAACTAACAATATTAGTAAACGTAAAAAGTCGATAGATGCAATTTAAATTAAAGCATATAGTTTTATCATTGAATGGATAACATTTTGAAGATGTCGAGATTAAGATCGAGATCAAGATTGAGATATTGCTTTTAGTTATTTAATTCGATTATATTTCTTTAAATAGAACTTAATTTTATCATTGAAAAAAAAATCATTTTGAGGATAGATTGAAATGATAGCTATCATCAAATTATTCCACTTCGTTTATTCGATGATTAAAATGTCACTCAATTCATTTATTCACCTCATTTTTCTATTAATTTTATAGTATAAATTATTTATAAAAGTATATCGATATCTTTATATTTATCTTTTTAATCGATCTCTTTTCGTTTCAATTCATTTATTATAATTTCTGATATTATCAATGATAAAAAAAGAAGGATGAAAATATTATTTTTATTTTTGATTATGTAAAAAAAAAAACAAAGATATGATAAATGAATAAGGAGGATATCTATTAGATGATAACATGAATAATAATAATAATAAGAATAATAATAATAATGATAATGATAATGATAATAATAATAGAATAATAAAGATATTTTAAAAATAATTTCATATTTAAACAAATATATGTCAAATAATTTAAATATAATAATTCCATTAATAAAAGCAAATATTATTTGATGAAATATATAAATCATTGGACATTTATTATTTGGAGATTGATCACATATATCTAAGGAAAAAAGTGGACAAGAGAAGGATGTAGTAGTAGTAGTAGTAGTAGTAGTAGTAGTAGTAGTAGTAGTAGTAGTAGTAGTAGTAGTAGTAGTAGTAGTAGTAGTAGTAGTAGTAGTAGTAGTAGTAGTAGTAGTAGTAGTAGTAGTAGTAGTAGTAGCAGTAGTAGTAGTAGTAGTAGTAGTAGTAGTAGTAGTAGTAGTAGTAGTAGTAGTAGTAGTAGTAGTGCATAAGGCAAGTCATTGTCCATCTTATTTAAATGAATATTAGAAGGTGTTGAGTACAGAGAAAGGGGATGGAATAGGAGAGAAATTATCTGACAAATTAATTGGATTACGAATGCAGAATATATCTGCGTCAATCTCATTATCATCGTCGCTTCGAATAGTAAGTATCATTAGTAGTGCATTGTCGGAAAGTCTTAAATTTCAAAATTGATTTATGAAATTTACCTCAATTTAATTTTCATCATAATATGTATAATATTTTATTTAGGGTTTGAATCAGAAGACTTGAATTAGAAGGAAGATTGAATCAGAAGGCTTAAATCTAAAGACGAAGCTTAATTTAAACAATTGATTATATTCTATACACTTCAGTATGATCCATCCATATTTCGCAAATTATAATCAATACCTCATCATACTTATTAAATCAAAATTATATCGTAAAATTATTTAAAAATATAAAGCAAATGCTTAATTTAAAAACATAACAAAATTATCAGTTGATAATTTTATATTCAATCTAGAATGATTTTTATCATAAAATATTAAATGACATTGATATTTCGGAGCCTTTCGACTTTATTTAATTGAGACAAAGAATTCTGAACTTTTTTTCTAACTTTTACTCATTCTTTGTCAAGAAATAAAAATATTGTTTAATTTATATTCTATGATTTGTAAATATATTTTCATTCGATGATTTTATTTGATTTTTAAGATGATGAAAAAGTTCAAGAAGTTTAAATACAACAATAATATAATGTTTTAATGATGAATCTTAGCCTATTAAGCCAATAAAAACAATTCATTTTGATATGATCTCATAAAAGTACTAATAAATTTTTTTGTCTTATTTTTCATTAGCTTTTTAAAATCAAATTCAAATATTCATTTATTTATTTATTTCTATAAATTCTAAGGTATCATTTATTAATGTAAGTTATAATTAAGAAATCTAAATAATTATCCATTTTTCATATATCTTTTAAACACTGAAACATTTTCAGGATTGAGCTTAATCTAACAAAGAGATGATAAGTTCCTTTTGATTGAAAATGATAGATAAGAATGATTGTAAAAAGGAATGAAGAATTGAAATGATAAATAATTATTATACTTATAATTCGTATCACATAACAATGGTTGTACACAATGAATGATAAAAGATAAGGGAAATATAGAAGAAAGATAATATGATTTAAAAAATTAGTTTTATTTTAATTACTTATTTAAATTTCGATGTTGCGTTGTAAAAAATTTTTAAAAATACCGTATTCTTTGCTACATATCTACTATTCATGAATCATAGGATAAGCTAAGTATTGAGATATATGAAATTTAAAAAATCTACGCCTTATATATCATTATTTTATTAGTATTTCAGCTGTTGATAAGCTTGATAAAATAATGTTATTGAAATTCAACTTAGCAAAAGTTATGATTGTAAAATTTATCAAATGAAAATAATCATAACTCAAACTTTTAATTGATAAATTACCATACTGATAGCGTCTGTTGTTCATTACTTTTAGCACTGCTTTGATTATTAGAAAACAATTGATATTTCAATTGTTTTTTTTTTGTACGGTGAACTGACCATAATAACAGAACTATGAAATGAATGTAAAAGAATACTGTAACATCGTACAAACTATGAAATGAGTGTAGAAGATACTGTAACATTTTGCAACTTATTGCTTTCAAAATGATAAAGAATTGTTATTTAATGCATTAATTAAAGAATGCTTTTTAATGAAATGATAATTAATTTAATTTTTATATGATAAGCAATATTTTGTTATCATGCAATTCATATGAAACTATTTTTTGATCGATGATTACTCGGCGAATTCAATCAATTTTCAATATCTAACATCAAGAAATAATGAATTAATAAATAAGCAAAAAAATGATTTAATATTTTGTTGACTAATATTTAATAAAAAAATTCTCGAAATAAATATTTTCCATATAAAATGAATAATTTCATATTTTACTGAATATTATTGTATATTTGATTTTAGAAATATAAAACATTTTGTTGTCAATTTTGTTAAATGAATATAATTTGGAAATATTTTTAAAGATCAATTTACCTGTATTCTTGCAATAGACATTTCAAAACAAATGATACTGATAATAAATAATCATTTCTGATAGATACTATACTATATCTTTTTGATTCGATGAATATAATAATTACAAATATATTTTTATGCATTAAGAATAATCTCACAAAATAAATCTCAATTATTTCTTTTGAATTTTGAATTACTATCTCTTCCAACAAAAAATTTATTTATAATTCGCTTTCATTAAAAAGCTATTTTAAACTAATAGGTTGAATATTTAGATAGCTCAATATTGAAATTGATTGGAAATTTATTTAAGTATTTGAAAAAAATTAATTTATCTGAAATATTTCCTTCTCTATTACCGTATTACTTTTCTAAAATTACATTTTGACTTTATTAGAACGCTTGTTATTAAGTTGTACCTCTTGCAAGTTTATTTTCATTACCTATGCATTCTTTCATTTAATACTTTAATTAATTAAATATTAAAATGACTTAGAGATCAAAGATTGCTTTGATATATAAATGAAATTAGTATTAAAGCATTGCTAAAATATAATTATATATCGAATTTAATTAACTACAAGCTTAGCTGTTCTGATTTAATCTTATAACTGCTTGCTCAAAATATTGCGATGAAAAATCTGATGAATTAGGATAATATCAAGAAGTCTTAATCGATTTATCAATAACTATTATTTGAGTACCTCTGTGATGTGATGACACATTCGAGATCGTAAAATTTGCTTTAAAAGATGTTTTAATAAAAGAGCTTTTTATTTATGTTTTTATATATTTATTGATTTTGAACCAGCACTTTTATATATCATCGTTAAAGTTGGCAGTTAAGCATCTCGACAATACAATTCGAGAGTAATATCTTGAATACTTATTTTATGATTTATCAATTCGATGATAGGAGAAAGAGAGAATAATTTCAAACTTTTTTCTGTAACTTTCTTTAATCATTACATCACATATGTTTGTTTAATGAATTAACATAACTTTGTCAATCAATTTTTAGCTTTGATTTTAATAGTGTGATAATAAAGGTCATAGTTCAATGTTTTATTTGTTATGCATATTCTATATTGCATGATAAATAATATGCAAAATAAAGTTCCTTTGTTATATTATCTATCATATATCATTTAACTAAATATTATACTATTATAATGATATAGTTGAAAATAAAGATATCAATCTTTAGATATAATTATGCATATAATAAAGTAATAAAATCTGGTTTTTGCATTCAAGAGTGATAAAATATAATCTCGAAAATAGATCTGTATAATTAATCAATCAATAATTTTTAAATTTGTATTTAATTCTAATATAATTTAAATATCATATATTCATATATATATATGTTTATTACTTTTATTTTAGAAATATGAAATTTTTTTAAAAAATTAAAAAGTAAATATTTTTGATTCGATGCACATTTTCAACAAATAATTTTAAAAGCTTCGAGAATTTTCAAATAGATAAAATGAATGAATTAGTTATCTGAGATTCAATTCACAATTAAATGATATGATCAAATATTTATTATAAATATTATATACTGCAAAAAGATATGAAATGAGAATAAAAATAATCTCATAGTGTCATCTTAACAATTTATCAATACGCAATCAACGATAAGTCCCTTATCCCAATATTTGAAATCAGCAATCGATGATAGTTGTGATATTATTAATCATAAATATACTGGATCATCATAAGATTGTATGATAATACTCAGAGTACCAATTGAATGATCCTCGGCAATAATATCACATTCCAGAGATCGCGTATCATTACTAACATTTTCCACGATATTTACGGCACCCAAAGTTCGATCACGCATTATTCGATCTTCTATTAATTCTATTAAAAATTCATGAGTCATATCTCTCCTAAAATTATTATAAAATTATCAATTGAAAAATTAAGAATTTTTAGATTATATACATAAATATTTTAACATCGAACACAGTTTGAATAAATCTTTAAATATCCATTCAACTATTACTGATAAATATAGCTGATAATGATAAAAGTTAAGAGAATAATTCTAAACTAACAATTATACGTAGCTGTTATAATTTAGCTATCCAGCTAATATTCAAACTTTTTCCTGTATAGAAAAAAATTTATTTGCTCTTTACTAAGCTGATAGTGATAAAAATATCAAACCTATAGAAAATGAAAGATTGATTCCAGGAGACTTTGGTACCTTCAATTATTCTCGTCTGTACCCTTTCTTTATCACTACTGATAACAATATATGTACGTATTGCTATAATAATAAGAAAATTACTTAATACATCTTTGTATATATAAAATCTTATAATTTATGAATAGGATATTATCATCTCGGAACAAATGATATTAAAAGTTCAACAAAAAAGAAATTATAAAATGAAAGAGAAAATATGTAAATTTCTAAATTATTATTGATTAGAAAATTCTTCGATCTATAATATCCGATCAAAATTGAATCGTAAATTTGCATAAACACATTAAATGCAAATAATATAAGCTATGAATTATTTAACAAATTGAAATATTTCTCGTTGTTTTAAGAAGTAATTAATTTTGATTAATAAGTAAACCTTCATTTTCGCTAGATATTTTCGCACCAACAACAGTAAGTCGAGCGACGGAATTCACTTTCTTACAAAAACATAATCCTCGACTGGGCACATCTCGATTGAGTACTCGAGGAGCGATATTTCGCTTCGAATAAATTCTGAGCAAAAATTTTGCGAATTCGCGGGTGCAAATGTTGTTGGTAATAGAATGTAACGTCCTCGTCGCAAATTTTGACAATGTAAATACACTGAACGACCATAATTATAATCTGATATCACTTCCGGATTTATTGCCTAAAAGAAATTCGTCTTCTTTCGTAAACTTCTGTAGTCCTCCGAAATCTTCAAATTATTGAAGTATATAAAATATCGATACTAAGTAAATTGAAATTATTGATCGATTCTGATACTAAGTAAATTGAAATTATTGATCAATTTCATTATTGAAATATTCTGCTATCATACATTTTCTACCATATGAAAATCGCTTGTTTGAAAAAAATTATAAATTTTCGAGAGTAATCATTTCATTATCGAATTTTAATTGACATATTAGAAAATAACAACTGAAATTTTTGCAAATAAATATACTCAGTTCTAAATCACTGATAATTTATGATAAGTTAAGAGAAGAACAACCTGATGTATTCTGTAGATTCGATTATCTTCCACTTTCATTAAATGCATTCCAATTGTCATTAAAGGTTCTCGATTTTTCTTACATTCATCTTCCACTTTTTGTGTTAATGCGAATCGTACTTCAGAATCATCAACATTGATATCAAACCGATACTGAAATAAAATAAGATATTAATTATTCAAATTCTTGATAAAAGAATAGTATATATGTATCTTAGATATTTCAATTCGTTTTATTAATTTAAAAGAATTCAACAATAATATTGATGTAATGAAAAGATTATTTCATACAAACTACGATAAATAATTAAATAATTTTGGTTTGTGATTGCATAAAAATATTTAAATTTATAATAAAAATTAAAATTAGTACTACGATTAAATTCATATTAATAAAAGAAAACAACACAATCCGTTCACTCAATATATATTATAGTATTCCTTTTAGTAATGAAACACCTGAAGGATTAATTAAGTTTCAATGATCGACACGAAATACAGGTATGTGAATCTCGATGACCATTTGAATTATCATTTACTTGATATTGCATATTTAGCCAAATTATGATAAAACTAATATCAAACTATCATTATCGCTAAATCGTGATAAAATTAATATCAAACTATCAATATCACCAAATCATGATAAAACTAATATCAAACTATCAATATCACCAAATCATGATAAAACTAATATCAAACTATCAGTATGATTTTATTATCGAATTCCGCTAATAAATTAGCTGAATTTTTAATTTATCAATATCATTTATCAATATCATAAGATATTTTACAAATTCTGTAAAGATTTTTGAAGAAATTCTATTTTTATGAATATTAAAGAAAATGTTGAAACCTGTGGATTGCAACAAAATGTTGCAGTAAAATTAATACAACCACCAGCTCGATCATTTAATGAGCCTTGTTTTACTCCATTTGTTTTCCATTCATCGAAAAATTTCCATTCATAAAATTTAGAACCAATGTTAAACAATGGAGTATTGAAAAGTTGACATAAGCTGAGATCCGTAAAATAACGAATGAACTCATTCCATGGCATCCTAAAATATCCGATAATATCTTAATCATTTACATATATTTAAACCCACGATATCATTATATATATATATCAATAATAGTGATATAGTAATATTCAATTTTATGCTTCAGAAAAAGTTCCAAAAAGTTAGAAGCGTTTTAACGAAAGATTGTTTTTGCTTAAAAGCACATTCAGAATTTATTTGATTGTTGATCATGATTATCAAATGATTAAATCATTTAAATGAAATAAGTACCAGAATTCACCATCCTCTTCAACGGTAATACCCAATTCCTTCATATGTTCATCTGTTATCTAAAAAAATTTTTTCATTTTCCAAAATTAGAATTAATCAAAGATGTAAAAATGTATTCTTGCTCAGAATTAAATAATTTCAAATCTTCTAGAAAGTTTTAGAAGTAATCAATTTGACAACGTCCATTTAATCATCAATTCTTTAAAACTGAAATGAATTCTGAAGCAATGGTCAGTGTCCAGTTGGGTATTTAATAATTGAAATAATTGAAAATGTAGTTTTGATAAAAGATACAATTATAGAGCAATGATATCAGTAATATATTCATTCATGTAAATTTAGCACTTTCAGAGTAAAATACTGAAAGTTAATGGGAAGAATTTACCTGATTCCATTCTTTGGATCCATCAGACCAAGGTCCATTCCATTCCTTTTCACCCCACGGATTCTGCAGTCTTATCATCATCTGACGCTTCACCGTAGTGAAAAATGAAAATGACCGACTTTTCGCATCCAATTCAATGAAACGCACTGCGGTAACCGCATATGCATGACCTTTACAAGACCACATTCCAAGATTTCTTCAATTTCTTCCTTATTTTTAGCCTTAAAGTGAAATAATGAATTTAAAGTCTTTTTGACAATAACTATAAATGGATGATGCATGGAAATTATATTAAAATTGAAATACAAAATAGATAATTAATTTAATTTTAACATTCAAATAAAGATAAAATGAATATCCAAGGATTTCGTTAGCTAGCTTATATTTCAATAAGGATTGTTTATTTATAATTAGATTATTTTGAATTTGGCTCTTTTTGAGGGAAAGATAAGTTTCGATATTTAAATAAATTTTTTCAATCACTGCCATTAATAATTATTAAATAAACTTATACCAATTAATATTTACTATTTAATTCAAATTTTGAATCATTCGAATTACATATTTTTAATGAATAATTTATATAATTTTAATTTATAAATAATTAAAATCTTTAATATAAACTAAATATCTTATCTTCGAATTGATTGAAATTTTCAACAAAATTCGAAATCTTAAATGAATCAAACTAAGCGATTCCTTCTTCGATATCTTTTACGATAAAAGTTATTGATATTCATCTAATGTAATCAAATTGTTATTTCATTTGGCTTATCATCAAGCTTATTCAAATTTTTTCCAATAAAATAAAATTTCATCTTATAGTTTTTATTCAAGTTGAGAAAGAAAATATGATATGACTTATCATATCACTTAAAGAAATAAATATATTTTTCGAAACTATTGCAATATCTAATAAAATTGATAATTAATTCCAAGAAATGCTTTCTTTTGTAATATGAATAAATCTAATTTATTATAAATATTCTTAGATTAATATCTCATTTATACATTTATAATCTATTATTAATCTAATATACAAAATAATTGATTAGAATAAAATTATCAACTATTTATTCTCTTTAAACTTTATATCTTATTTATCATATAATTTTAAATATATAAAAATTACTAATTTATATGTATGTAATTAAGTTAAATTAAAAATTCAAAATAATAAAAACAAATTTGAACTTAAAGAAGTTTGTATAATTTTCATAAATGAGTGGCAGCGATATCAATCAGCTAGTACGATTATTATCATACATTGAGCGTACAGCGATTGCAGCGACGATAAGTGCTTGTTGATCAAAAGCTTCTTTAATTTTATGAAATAGTTTTTCCGACGAATCGATCGAATCGTTTATAAGTTGTTTCTGAATATTGATTGTTTCTGCAACACCACCTGATATATCCTGTAGTGCATCAGCTAATTGGCCACCAACCAAATTCTCATAACAACCGTATAATCTGAAATAAAACATTTTTAGATTATCTTAATTTTCATTGAAGTTTATTCTTAGATTTGGAAGGAGAGTGCAAGGAGTACTGTATATGGAATTCTAGTCTACTGATATCAAATGTATAGTAATATGATTAAATACTAAGAATAATTTGAAAGATATGATAAACAGAAATAAGCAATTCTTAAGAACAATCAATCGAGTATTGCAAAAATTTTAGATAGAAATATTCATTTCTAATTTCTTCAAAATTTAACTATCTTAGAAGAATTATTATCATTGTTTGAAGAATGAAATTATTGAAACAGATGGAAATTTGTAGTATTATTTATGAAAATATTTAATCAAATCTGAGAAAAATTTCTTTTATCCATTAGGAATACATTAATTTTAAAATTTTTCTTATTTAAATTGCTATCGGAAAAGAATCAGTAAATGATGAAAATAGATTATCTATTCAGAATACTTCAAAATTTCATCTACCATTAAAGCATATATCGAAATTTATGATATTATTATAAACAGGAAAAGAACGAACTTTGCAAAAGCCTTCTCGAGCAAAGCACTCCAAAATTCATTAGATGATTTTGATCGTGCAAAAAGTAATTTACCATCTCGAGTTGGTAATAAATCATCAATAACAACTTCAATCCATTTATCAAAACGCCAAAAGCAAAAGCGGAATATGCCGCAGTATTTGTTACTATCCGTCCATTCTTGTTGATTAGCATCCGGTATTACCTGAATTCATTCCGGTATGCTTGCTTTATGAATGAATTAGTCCATTAATATTATGGCTGTTTTTACTATTAAATATTAAACACTGTTCATTTCTAGATGGATTTTCTATTTCTTCTGCTCGATAATTAGTGGAAAACAATTAAACAAATTCAAAGACAAACTTTCTTGAGCAATGCTTCATTATGGGTAAGTGCGGAACAAGCAGATACGAACCAACAGTTACCGAGGATACCTTGAGTTACATCATTCGCTGTGGCACCTTCTACAAACAATTGTGGATTGTCCACAATATCCTGCAATTTTATTTTTGAAAACTTCCAATAATATAGGTGAATTAATTGATAAATAAAAGAACGGAGGTAAAGAAGAAGGCAGAGAAAGGCAGAGATATAAACAACTTTGATCGAATTTCTAAATTGAAATATTAATTATAGAAATTTTAAAATCGATATATATCATCTCTCTATGCTACACATATCTTCTTCTTCTTCTTTTTTATTTTCTTAGCTATAAATTTATTTCGCTATCAAATTTATTTATTTATTAAATTAATAATTCGCAGAATAAAATAAGAAAGTTTTAAAATGAAATAGCAAATTTTAAAATTAACATATAGCTAAAATTTAAAGCCTATATAAATTAATGCTAATATGAAGTGACATTTATTGTGATCGAGAAATTTATTACACTAATTCTTCATTTCAGCAAAATAGTGGAACGTTGATAAATTCTAAAGTAAACAAAATTTCAGAGTAAACAATATGTAATGAAGCGAAATATTCATTTTCTCATTAGTCACCATTTTTTATACTAAATAAATTGACATCTAATAATGTAATATTTTTCTCTTCAGTTTAAACATAACGGGCTATTTACCCATGGGTAAATAAATTTGTTAATCATCATATATTGGAGAAAGATTGAAATATGTCAAGTATAAGAATTTACTTATAAATAATGTTAAAAGAGTGATAAGCATAATTATTAATGATTGAAAAGATAGTACAGAAACAGATAACGAAGTAATTCTGAATAATAAAAATGATAAGATAAAAATATGGTAATTTCACAATATAAAATTATTTGAAGCACTTGAAAATTGCTATTTTTTCCGTTAAATTCAACAAATATGATAAATTAATTAAATAAATAGATAAGTAGAAAATGTGGAAAGATACATTTCAAATCTCTTCAACAACAGTTACCTCTTATTTCCATCTTTAACTTCAAAATTATTTTATAAATAACTGTCCACCCATTTCTTTTTATTTTTACAATTTTAGATAAAAATTTCCAGTCGAAATAGTAAGCCATTGAAAATATAAACTATTATCATATCATAGCACACAATGATATCACTTCCCATATATGATGTCAAATGATACTATTTACTGATTAATTATCAATTTCTTATGGTTAATTTTATAACGAATAATGATTACAATTGATGGATAATTCCCAGTACATTGTAAGATATAAATTTGCATTCTTTTGATGAAGATTTTCTAAACTAAATTAGCTAGCTCACCAATTTTCTAATATCTTTACCAACAAAGAACTTGAATAGAATAACACGGTGATAATTAGATTTAAATTAATTGAGCTAGATAGATAAGATTACTATTATCATTTATGCACTAAACATATTCATACTGCAAGAAGTAGTATGTGGAATCTAGGATCAATTTGGAATCAAAATGACGAAGAATTTTATTATCGAATCATTAGTATTCATAATAGACCAATCAATCATAATTATAGTAATGATAAACTTTTTGTTTATCATGTTTATTTTATACTGTATTTATTAGTAGAGTAGAAATTCTCATATTTACGACATATCTTTAAAAATATAAAAAAAAAAAAAAAAAAAACAAGAAAAAACATTGATTTGCAATAATTTCACTAATAAATTAATATTATATTTATACTTGCATTTATAGTATTATCGCAGTTAAAAATTAAATATTTTGAATTTAATGAGAATGATGAATTGCTTATATTCCATTATTTATAATATTTGTAATAATTGTTGCGATATAGGCTATATGATGATAAAATTGTCAAGCGATACAAATAATGAAAAATAATGATTGATATTGTTACAACGAATTGATAGTGTTATGTGAATAGTATTGAAATAGAGAAAAGTCAACAAAATAATTGGTAGATTGATTCAATGAAACGAATGGTAAATCTCGAGAATAGAAGCAGGAATTATGAATACTTAAGCGATCGATTGAAAAAGTATAACTCATAAATATTGAAGCTATCGAAAGAAATCAGAATAGTTCAAATCAGAATAGTACGAATGCACAAGAAAACTACCGTAACAAAAACAGTTTGTTTCTGATAGTAGTGATTTTGCATGTTAATTCAATTTTTCCGGATAAGAGTGACTGCTATCACTAATGAATTAGTTTGAATTTTAGGGATGAAAATTCAGGTTAATTATGTTTAAAATAATATTTGAGTTAAGCTGATAGATAATTCTTGAAAAGACTGTTATATTATAAAATGTTAAGGAATACAATTACAATTACTTTTCTCCTAATGAATGGATATCTTATCTACTTAGCTTAGATATGTTTTTTTTTGTTTTGCTTTTCAAAGTGAAATTATAAATTATTCAAGAAGTATGCTAATAGATAAGGTTGAAAATAAAATGATGGAATCACTTACAGCAGGTCGTTTCCATATGATATCAATTTCTTGATTGGTCACTCCCAAAAACAGAGAATCGTTGGTTGGCGGAAAATGGACATCTACAAAAGTTGTTTCTTTCGAATACATTCTGATTTTAGCTGTCGATAGTTTTGTGCATAAAGGTATCGTCTTACCATGACGACAAATAAATGTGTTTTATGTCAACATTCACTTCACACTGCTCCTTATGAAATGGTAGATGACATTGATGACAGCAAGTTAGGCGATGATACGCTGCTACAACTATAATTTAGAAAATAATATTTAATTTTGGAAAGATGTACGTACACAAGCACTCTCGCACCGTTAATTTTATGCGACAAAAAAATTCAACAATTCGCAAAAAAAAAAAACATTCGGGAGCAATCATTCTTCTCTTTCATTTTCTTCATTTTTATATTGAAATTATTTTGTAGTATTTTAAAAGTTTGTAAGTTATAGTTAGTAACTTTTATTAGTAACTAGTGACTAATTGTAAGTAACTTTTATCTGTAAAGTTTTGCTATATAGCATAATTATTTCATAATAATATAGTAATGTGTGTGTGTGTGTGTGTGTGTGTGTGTGTGTGTGTGTGTGATATATTGGCCTAAGTATTGATATTGTATTTCTGATGTGTAAAGAGAAATTAGAAATAATAAAGATGAAGTTTCTTTAAAAGAGAAAAAGATTGGAAAAAGGAGAAATATTATTCTAACATTTCTTTGCAAAAGATAAATCAATAGGAATATTGACAGTAAGAAATATTATGAAAAGTTTTCCTTCAAGAAAGATAACTTAAATTTAGCAATAATTTAATTAGGAATAATAGCTTTATCTTTTCCAAATCTTAGAATTATTTCAATTCTATTTAAAACTTTCAAATATTTTAAATAAATAAGAAATTGGAATTGATTATATACAAGATGATACGATAGTTGTTGCATTAACAAGGTTGAAAAGCATTGTAATATCAAAGTATAACGTTATTCTAATGGGTCTCGCAAAATATAACAAAAGTATGTTGAAAAAAAAAAAAAAAACAATTAACAGGTATTCTTTTCTGCTCATTTTTGCTCTCCCATTTTTTCATGTATTATGTATGATACCTCTGTCAAACATTAGATTACTAAACATTTGGAATATTTCTCGTTTAAAATGTACAATATTTTAGAAATGTGTAAATCTGTTAATAAGCAACTTTATTTTTAATAATATGAAAAATGTAGAATAAACTATATGGTGATAAGATGTATTGCGATAAAGTATGCATTTAATCTTGAATTTAATCTTTATCACTACTGTTTGTCTTTTCTTTTTTGTTTCCATTTCATTATAATACCATGTTATGTAAACAGATATTATTTTTCAATATTGTTTCAATTAAAATATCATATTTATAGTATCACTTTTTTTTTTATTTTTTTCAACACAGATAATCACTAATGAGAAAAATGAATGATGATAATAAATAGTGAAAGGTCATTGAAAAACGAATTTGAAATTACCTTATAACGAACGATCGACCGTATTCTCTTTTACTTCAATGAACACGAGTTAATTTGATTTGATAAGAACGAAATTCATTTCTGCTTGATAATTGTCATTGAGAAGTAAAAATTTCTTCTCAAATGGTTATTTTATTATAGTTCCTCATCATTCGATCATCTACGATCACAATTGAATATAATTTGATAACGAAATTTATATAAGAAAATTCTCTTCAATTTCAAAAGTACTTTTTATGAAGAAATTCATTGACATCACAACAAACAGGAATTTCTTGTTTGCTTTAGGAAAATGCTAGAAATTAAAAACGTTGTGATGAAATTTAAGTTAAAATTTAATTTTGCATCCTTTATTTTCTGCCTTTCACGACTCTTCAAGTAGTACAGAAAGAAAAGGCAAAATTATCAGCTGCATTTGCGTATATTTCTCAAAGCAAATACGCTTGCCTGAGGAAAATTACAAATAATTACGATTTCATTTTCACACATTATCACGTTTGTCGCTTGTTTTGCATTAATTGAATTTTAACATCGATTAACTTTAACACTTGTTGAATCAATGATAATGATAACAATTTATGTTTGTGAATAAGAGAGATAAACAACTTAATCTCCGATGAATAAAAAATTTAGGGTTGATATCCAAAAAGTAATGCCTATCCATTGGAAAATTACTCTATCCATTTCATTTAGATTTATCATTATTAACAATGTATACATTTGCAACATCAACGAAGATGACTGGAAATAATTATTTATTTTATTAAAATAACAGAAGCTTTTTATAAAACATCAATAAAAAATCAAACATTAGGTGAAATCAATATTATTTTCATCGCAAGAATATTCTAAACTATTGAAAAAATGTTTTAGACCATTGAAAAAAACATCTGAATTATGGAATTCTCATTCGAATATTGGTAAAAAATTTGCTGATTCCAACAACTGCACACACCAGGCTAATCTTGAATCTAAACTTCGTCCAAGTTTGATAGTAAAGTCCAATTATGGATAATTCATCAAATAAATACAATGTACTCGGCGGAATGTCTTTGAATGTATCACTGAAAGAATAATTAGTATGAATAAAAAATTGTAGAAAATTGAATAGAACGTGTTCATAAAGAGAAAACTAATAACAGATAAAACGTCATGCGAACTAGGTAATAATTATTTCGTTGTCATATAATACTTTAAATTTCATATGTTCGCGTATGCATGTCAAACTTAATTTCATTCATCTTTTTCTTTCGATAAATTACTCAAAAGAAGAAAAATTCCTCCATGCTATAAATCAAACCCTGCAGCTGAACGCGTAATAGATTATTGAGAGTATCTACAGTCATTTTGACGCCGTTGAATATTTTCATCAACATTTTCGAATTGTAAATTTGATCGATATAAAGCTGTTGAGCATTCCAACAAGATATTTTACGCATTGGAAAAATATCGGTAGCGAATTGATTGCACCAATATTGATCTGGTGGATATATTGACATACCTGGAATTTCCAAAAATCTATAATTTTACGAACTTTAAACCAATCTATCCAAATTCACAATGAGAAAATGCAAATACTACACTTATCGAAAAATGTGGGTGATCGATTATTATTCGATTTATCGAATTCTTTTGCTGTATTGGATGTTTCAAATATTCCATGACTTCAGGTGGTATGTCGCCAATTTTGTAACAATCTGGAACACTAGAGACACCATCTAAATGGAAAAAAAACACATAATAATGGAAAAAATAGAAATAGTATGTCGGTTAAATCAACGGTTAAAATATGGTCTTGTGCATATTTTAATGTAATACATCTATTCTATGTTTGCGTGATATATAGTCTTGCACCTTTCAATCAAATAGACAGTCCTGAAACTTCAGTCTGCCGTGTGTGATAATATATCTAAAAATGCTGCAACAGTATCTTCAAGGCAACAGTAGTAAAAGAATAAGAGAAAGCCCTATTTTTCGTTCATTTCTTCTCAGATTCCTTCATTTTTATCATATGCTGTTCTTCAGGATTAAAGTTAGAAGTTAGAAGTTAAAAGCTAGAAGACCTTCTAATTAAATTCGCATAATTGGCACTTTAAAAATAAAAGATTCCAAACGCAAGTTTTTTTCTGAAATTCTTAATTTCCCTTCAATTCCGTTCTCTAAGCATTTCCATCTTTTATTTCATTGTAACAAAATTTATTATAGATTACCTTGGATTTATTATATATTATCCTCAACTATCATACGATCAGACAAATAATATATGACTATTTGAAATAAGTATTACACTTTTTCGAAATCTTAAGTAATAAGCATTACACCATGTTTCTCCTCTAACTTCTTCCTCAAAATTACGAAGTTAAAATTCAACTTATCCGCACTATTCGGGAATTTCAGGGCACCAAAAAACGAAATAAAAGAAGAAATTGGATGGAGAGGTATAACCTTTATCATCATGTTCTATTTCGTCGCCATCATTATCGGAAATTTGTTTAAACATTTTCTGCAAATATATTCGAATTATTTCCATGTAAAACAAGACATTTTTTTAACCTTTTTTTTCTCCAAATGTTTAACTCTTTCTTTATTACATTACGAATTTGGTTAAATCCTGAATAATTAGCGAAGTTTAATTTAGCTAAATTCAAAATGGTTAGCAAATTTGATTCAATAAAAGAATATGAGTGATAGCTTAATATATTAAAATTAACATTTTTCCACTAAATTATTTCCAAACTGTAAAAAATTTGCTAACTAATTTATGAATTTAAATCATCAATTTCTAAAAGAATTTTATCAATATTTCTCTATGTAATATCCTTTTGCATCAATGAAAAATTCAAAAAAATAATTATTAAATCGAATAGCTAACCTTTCCCACCGGTAGAATTATTTTCCCAGCGAGACATCAAAAATTAAAATTATTAATAATACAGAAGTTGAACTGAACCAGCCGCCAACACAAATCTAAAAAAAAAACCAATTGATAGCTAACAGATTAGTAGATGAATTTATCAGATAACCCAGATAACCCTAGCTTACCCAAATTTTGTCTCATCTCATCTATCCCATTGTGATGATATCAGCACTGTTGCCGATAGTATCAGCCATCTATTGCGATGATGATGTGCATGCATCAAAAATTTGCATATTGTTGTACTGTTGAGCTTCCCAATAGACAGTATAGAATTTACAATTTAGTACATATCAACTCACTCTCGAATCAAATTTTTGCTCTCCAAATTGTCTTTAGACATAGACTTAGGCTTAGATATGATGTAGCGCAAGATAAATTGACTTACTGCATGCAATCTACGTTAAAGTGTATGCTATAAATGGGATCAATCAGATAGATATTTCCGTTATGGCTAAATTTGATGCGAACATTATTAAAAAATAATTTTAAAAAAAAATTGATTTTCTTGATCCAAAAATAGTGCAATTTTCTTATACTCCTTTTTTAGTTGATGACCGCATTGAATAAGTAAAGTTTTGATTCATTACCGATCCTTCTCTTTATTTGAATAAGTCCCTTTTATAAAATGTCATCAATCGGAGAAGCAACATCAAGAAGTATGCTTCTAAAGACAGTCCATCGCCAATTAAATCCGTACAAATAAGAATGTTAGCATTGCACTCAAAAAAGTACATCTCGACATATATCAGTCTTTGTATAAAAATGACGTCCATAACCGAATTTTTATGAATTAGAGCATGTTCATAAGAATTATATGTTAACTGTTGGAAGCAACAATCTCGAAGAGATTACCTTGCATGTTTTACCTGAGCAACTTTTTGCATATTAAGGAGGAAATGCAGAAGCAAATCTGCATCATGCTTTGCTCTGACTTATTTTCGATATATTCATTTTAGTTCGGTAAATTTTATTTTAAGTTGCAAAAATTGCCTATTTATTTCTTTATTCGAGTTATTTATTATTGTTGCGTGAATTAATTTGAGCTAAAAATAAACTCCAGAATGCAAGTCTATTATAATTTGCAATGTGCAATGTTTATAATGCCTTCATGATTCCATAAATTTTAGTATTAAACATTATACAGAGGAATATTGTTAAGAAGTAGAGAACGGGACATTTTCAAGAACATATCGAACAGCTACTGCTGCATATTATCAACGATAAATCACTATCATCATAGTGTTTATCCTACGTTTTAAACTTACAAAGAAAGACAAAGATATCGAAGAATAATAATTTGGATAAATCATATTCGTAATTTAATAGAATTAGAATGAAGAATTTGAGAATACTCATTTAAAAATACCGATGTAACAGCTATTTATTTTATAAGCCAGAAACATAAAATGATATATATATTTCTACAAAATTATATTATTTATAACATTGAACAAAAACTTCTCAAGACATTCATTATGTCCTATTTATCTGCAGCTACGGCATTAGATTTCGTTTTCTTGATATATACATCCGGAATGGGTCGCGCCATTCCTCTCAATAGTTCCACCGTACTTTTACCTCGTTCTTTATATTCATATTCGATCATCTGTCGCCAAAATGCCACATTTGGCGATATAAATGGTCTTTATCCAATACATCATAATATGCTTCTCTCAGGCTTAATCCTTCATTGAGTACCAACGACATTATACACAGTGCTGAAGAACGACTGATCCCGGCTGCACAATAAATTAAAGTCTTTCCATTCTGTAAGAAATTTTTTTCTTTAGTAGCTTAGGTTTTTCTTTTACAAGCTGAAACATACTGCCTCACTACTATCATAAGTGTTACTGCCTTTTAGCAGTATCTTCTTATCTCTGATAACTTTTTAACGGTCATATGCAAATGAATTCAATTTTAGTTATCTAGCTGCCAAATGATAATATCTCTTAATTCTTTGAAACTTTCACAAATATGTTCATTGTATCTGAAAATTACGTGATCCTTACAATTGTCGACATTTCGCACTTCGTCAAATTTATGAATGGCAAAATTAAGAAATCAATATCAAATATTAAATTATTATGAGATACGAAAAATATGCTTCGCTGAAAAATCATATTTTAAAACCTTTTTCTGGGCATTTTGAATGAACTGTGCAGCACTGGCAAAATGAGGAGTAAGATTAGCGATCAATGAATCATCCACCATAATGTTCAGAAATTCGATCCCTTCATAACGTGGATTATTCGGAAAATTGGTCGCATCAATTACGTGTGTTATTCCAAGACTTCGCAGCTTCTGGAATGAATGCATGGAAATATTTGAAGAAAGAATAAAAGAAAATTTCCATGGTATTGCACTAACAATACATTACTTGAAAATATTGACAGTCCTTCTGTTTTTCAGAAAATTACTTTTCAAATTCCAGATATTTCTAAATACTGAGAAACCAAGATGAAAGACTTTTTACAATTTTCTTAGTCATTTATAATTTCTTATTCTTTCTATTTCAATTTTCAATTTCTATGAATCTTTGTTTTCTGAATATATATTGTAACAGTTGAATTATTAGTTTATAATTGCCAAGTTTCCAAAAAATTTAAGA
Source organism: Dirofilaria immitis (assembly GCA_024305405.1). Classification (NCBI taxonomy): domain Eukaryota; kingdom Metazoa; phylum Nematoda; class Chromadorea; order Rhabditida; family Onchocercidae; genus Dirofilaria; species Dirofilaria immitis. Next base: position 292,956 of record JAKNDB010000066.1, on the reverse strand, counting down.
TGTTCGTCAATAAAAAGCCTAAAGTCAACAAGGCACTAATAGAAAAAAATTCATCGCCTGGAGAAAATGTAGAAACAGCACTACGGAAAGAATAAACTCTGTGAAATGACTGAATCCATGGATCTATAAAGTAAAAAAATCTTTCTTATAAACAACTTAAAATATTTTTTTCATTTGCTGTAAAATTTGCTATGAGCAGAAAAAGTAACTACTTATTCATTCTACATTTTAAAAAGCTTTCCAACTTTAAATTCTCAGTGAAAAAGTTTGAATCGAATTAACATATTGAAAAAATTCTCTCCTATAATAGTTCTTTTTGTTTGTTCATGTTACCTTGAATTTTAATTTGTTCTTTATCCGTACGATATCATTATTTCCCTTTCAATTATTGCTTAGACTAATTATTATTCTCTCTTTTTCAATTAAATATTTTGATGATTTATATATAGAAATCAGTTGAATCAAAGTATAACTATCGAATTTTATATAAAAGATTTTTGCGATTATTACTTAGCAAAATCTTGACAATTCGATATGGCTAATCGTACAATTTTATTAACAATATAATGTAGCCAATATTTAAACAATCAGTTCTTATAACATAGCATTTTCAAATAAATAAATTCATAAGAGGTCACAAAAAAACTCATTTCTAGTAATGATTACAGAATTTCATGAATAATTTACCTTTTCTGTTATACAGCCAAAACCGCTTAGGTAAAGATAAGGCCGAATTTCCGAAATATCACATAATTTTGGGAAACCATCGACTGATATAGTTTTGTAATTAATTCCTCACGTATACCATCTATCCACCTAAACAGTATGCTTTAATTTTGGTTTATTTGTTGTGTTATACCTATTTGATTAGTGCTAAACAAACTTTGATATTATAAAAACATTATTTTTTTTTGTTTTTATTGTTTTTGCAAATCCTTATATTCAGGTACAATCAGGTAGAAGCCATATTGGTTAATTAGCTCTCTTCTTTTATGCATCAACTACGACATTTATAAGCAGCAGATTACTATATCTAAAGGTAATCTTATTATTTCTCATTTAAATAACAACATTACAACTCAAAGGTTCTATCATTGTTATCAGAAATTTTAAGAAAAATTGGGAGTTTTTCGAAAATAAGAGAATGGAGAGGAGAATGATCCGTCTTTAACAGAGATTTAATAAGAAAATGAGAATATGTACATCAAATATTTGAATATGATCAGTTGAATTCGCCCCACATTCATATTTTATCAGAAGAAAAGATAAAATCAATCATGAATTATAGAAAACCATATATTTAATCTAATATATTAAATTATAATTCGAATCTAGTAAATTCTTGAAATCTTAAGCATTAAATTTGTCATCTCAATAAAGCTTATAATGAAATTACATTTGATATATTGTAAGATAGGCTTGTTTCATCTTAAAAATTCTAAAGAATATAATTGAAATCGATATATGAAAGATATTCCCCTTTTTAGAATGAATTTTTAGAATATAAAATGTTAAACATAGCTATATCGTGCAAGAGATCGTAGTAACAAAAATGGAATCGGTCTCTTTCTTCTGATTAAAATCAAAACGAATAATTTCTATGCAGGAATGTGATAGTCAAAAAAAAAAGGAAGCGATCGGAATTTGTTGAAAATGATAAGGTTAGGGTGTAGTTGGAGAAGAGATTAAGTATCCCTGATATTAGGAAAAAGTTAAGTATTCATAAGATTAAATAAAGGCCAAATATTGTTGCAAGATACACATGAAGAAATAATAAAATAAATGAAGTATAAAATTACAAATAATTAGAAACCAAGTTATTGAAATTTCTTCCTGTCATCCACACCTAATGATACTTAATTTTATCCAAATCTTGGTTTAACAAGATATTTTTTTTTTTATCAACGAGATTATTTTTAAATAAATAACCACATAACCATCAAAAAACGAAATTGATAAGAAACGAAAATCCATTGTATTCAACATGCGGTTCTTCACGACTCGGCCTGCGTAATTTTGTTGTTTACCAATTTTGGTATTTGTTTGTTGGTTTTTGGACTCTTATTAATCCGCTTTATGATATATATGATATAATAATTTCTTAAGAATTTCTATTCTAATCGTTTAGTTAGTTAATTTCTAACGTATAGTTAGACGTGGTACGGCGCATTTGTATGTCAGTTACGTTGCAAACGACATTGGGCGATATCAAAATCGAATTATATTGCGATTTGTGTCCAAAGACTTGCGAAGTAAGCACTGTTATTTATTACAAGGACATAGTGATATTTTATATATTCTACATTTGTAGAGTGGCTCTTAATGTTAGAAATTACATATGGTATTATTATACTTTGTTATACTCATGAGATTATTATATGTTATTTCAATATATATTGAAAATTACATACAGCCACACTATGATACGAAATTACATTCGTGTCATAATGTGGCACTTAGCTTCGAGGAATTTAAAACGATCATATGATCTTATCATATTATAATGTGATACTATTTTCTTTATAAAAGTGATTTTTGAAAGTTCATCTGATCTATATCAGTTCTTTTCATTTTTAATATTAAATTGTGTCTTTATAGAATTTCCTAGCATTGTGTGCATGCGGTTATTACGATAACTGCATTTTTCATCGAAATATCAAAGATTTTATGGTACAGACCGGTGATCCAACTGGTACTGGTAAAGGAGGTGACAGTATTTGGGGTGGACCAATTGAAGACGAATTAAACACTGCCTTGAAGGTATATTTTTTGCTAATGTAGCTGACATTATGTATAAGTTTTTATATCATATTAATATGTTTTCATGTTAGCTTTATTCATTTTTGCTGAAAACTTTTGTGAAGTTTTGTTAATTGGCGTAATTTTTGAGCAATAAAAATAGACATCATATATTTATTATCTTAATATGTTGTTATAGCACGACGCTAGAGGCGTTGTGTCTATGGCTGGTAACGGACCAAATACAAGTCGGTCACAATTTTTCATCACATATGGAAAACATCCAACATTAGATTTAAAATATACTATTTTCGGACGGTTTGTTTTGCTTTTATTGTAATCTGTAGTTTTAATAATACAGACGTACTAATTTTTCTTTATTTTTGTCAATATCTATTATTTTTGTGCTGATTTTGTAAAAAATGCCTGTGTTTTTATTTAAGAAACAAGTCAAAAACATATCATACATCTCATTTTTTCTTTGCGGGAATAGCAATCAAGATCTATATGATTTGTAGCGTAATAGACGGATTTGATGTATTAGACGAGTTGGAAAAAGTTAAAGTTGACGCGAAATACCGACCAGTCGTTGAACAGAAAATCCGAAATGTTATTATCCATGCTAATCCGATTGCCGACATGGCTACCAGTTCCTAAGAGCAGTTACTTAGCTCGCGTTTCAGCACACAATATTACACATTATTATTTTACTTCGGCTTCATTTTTGCCCAAAAAATTATTAGACTCTCAACCTTTCATCTCAAAAATAAGATTACATTACGGCACTTATCCAATATAAAAGATGACGACAGAAAATATCCATTCGAGGTAGAAAAAGAAATAGATTTAGAAAGACTTCGAGAAATGCAAAAATATTTCGAGCAGTATACTGAGGAATATGTTGAGATAGAAACTCAGTCGGAAGCTCCATCGGAAATTATAACAAAATCAGGTATGCACTACTAGCTTTTCAACTGGAACGGTTTATATGTTTTCTTAAACATATTTGTTATGACAATTGAAAAGATAGAACTGATATGTCGTATGTTAATGTTTCCGTTGTAGCTGCTTAGTTAACCTTATTACTTATAATTTAAACTGATATATACTGCAGTTAAGTTTACTTTAACTGCTTTGCAGATCGTTTGCGCCAACGTCTTGAACCTTTGTTAGACTTCCAACAAGATTCTTCAGCAGGTCCATTTAGTGTGAAAGAAATTGTACAAATATTGCGAGCGGAGCGCGCCGAAGATATCATTTGCATTAAAGTGCCTATCGATGATGCGCATAACAGATATGTTATTATTTGTACGCCACATAATATGAGACACGGTGAAGCTCTGGTACTTGCTATACGAAAATGTTTCAAACTTAAGACTGATCATCAGGTTTGTTTTATAACATTTTCTTATCTCTTTCAGTTCTCTGATGAAGAACTTCATTTTTGTAAAAATATAAATAGGAATTAATTTCACAGTGTAATTTCACAGTGTTTAGCTTCCTTTCTCTCTTTATTCAAAGGAGATTCTGTATAAATTTAAAGAATAATAAAAAATTTTTAGAAAACGTACATATGTAGTAAATACTGCTTTTCTATGTTTTACTATTAGCTCTTTATTATGGATGATGATATATCTGACTTATGTTGAATCACATTTTTTTTGCTTGGGAATTTTAAAAGAAGAATTATTTTAAGGTAGAGCCGCCGAAAAAAGCGAAAGTTGGTCAGTGGCTGTGTTACACTTTCGAAGATATTTCATTACATATAATGACTCATGAAGCGCGACTTAAGTATGATCTCGAAAGCCTTTGGGGTATCGGATGGTTGGAAACATTAGAAGATGAAATCAATATTTCAAAACCAGAGTATCCAATACCTGCTGCTAATTAAGCTGATTTTTTTATACTGTGTTTTTCATGTTTTCTGCATGTTAATAAATAAATTAGAGCAAAACTTGTTCGAAAATTGTGTTTTGTTTAAATACGAAATGCAGTTTAGTTTTTCGGTTGCGTTTTAACATTATTTGATAAATGCAAAAGTATAAATTCCGTTTACAAGCTTTAGTCTAAAATTGGTTTAGATTTAGTTTGAAACTCTTGAAAAGTTGGCAGAGACGTATTTTTGGTTATTTCACTATCATGTTAAGAAGTAACTATAACTGCTGCTACTCTAGTTTGTGGATCATTCTGATTAATTTTGGAGAAATTCATCTATACTGATTTAACTATATTAATTAATTACATAAATTTCGACGAGATGTTTGCTTTTTTTTCCCCGATTTTCATAAAAAAGAAGGATGAAATAGGATATTAAAAGGTGACAATGATGATTAAGTAGTATGAGAGAAGTGTTATTTAGATGATAAAAAGAGAATAATTTAATATATTTGTTTAATGAAATTTTTGAATTCATTAGGGTTTCTTTAATTGTAAAGTACGACAGGGCCTCATTAGGGTTTCTTTAATTGAAAAGTATGGTATGAAAGAGCTTACGTAACAAAGCCGATAATGCAAACAGCTAGCACAGAAAATCAGTGCTCACTAACTTGTTCTGATATTATTTTATTTTTTAAGTGATGAAAAGACAAGTTTGTTTATTGACTTGTTTAATTAAACGTGAAGTATGATTCTATAAGTTTCAAGGAATTGTTAAAACTTTATGACTTCTTTAACGAAATCTTATGTTTACTATTATGATCACTAACTTCGCAATCGATGAATGTTATTGAATAAAGCATTGAGGTCAATGATTTTCATGCTATATGATTATTAAAATGCTAAATTTCAATGTTTTTTATTAACTATAAATCTCATTGTATTTACTTTTGATTTTAATCGTACTATTATTGTTTATTTTAAAAATTCCCTTTCATCATTTAGTAAAAATTTATAATAATTATATTTAATTCGTATGTGTACATATTTTCATTTTCTGTTTCTTAATTATTTTTAATGATTACTTAAAAATGATATTTTATATCATAGATCAGTTGTTTGATACATTATATACTTCAGTGCATTGTACCTGAAGTTGTGATATTGTTGCTTTGTAGTAAATTTTGGGCGAAAGCTCTCGGCCGTATGAATATCTCGGTCGTGAATATTTCATATGATATTTGAAATTATCGAATTCTTCTTTCTTCCTTCTATTTTCATTTATCGCTATGGAGAGAGTAAAGCAATGTTATTGAAATATAAATTATAAAATAGTGAAATATGAATTCAATTCATTAAAAAGTTTGAAAGATTCATTAATGAAAAGGGTAAAAAGAGACAGTAGGAAGAACGGAGCAATGTTAGGCATTTAATTTCAGAATTTTGAAATTTCATTTCACTTCTGATAATATATAATCGAATTTCTCGAATTCCCATGAAACTTAATATCTACTTGAAATAAAAAAAAAAGAGACTGTCTTTTGAATTCTTATTATCACATATACAATTTAATTTATTAATTTTTTTTTAAAATTATTCTCATCTTCTGTCTTGTATTTCCTAATTTCATTTTAATTAAGAATTCAACTTAGGCGCTTTTGTCTATTTTTTTTTCAAGACATAGGTTTGTTAATGATGAAAAGATTGCGCTTTCTGTCCAATTGATACACAATTACCGCCCACGGGAAAATAGGATTTCAATGAATGACATTAACGTTCTAATGTCATAAACTAGACGTGTTAATGACGTGTGAGACTTCATAAAATATACGTGTTAATGACGTGCAAAACTTTTCCTTAAAGTAAGGAAATTTTTTTGTTTAATTTATGAAAGTGGTTTATTTGTTTTTTTTTTTTTTTTTTCAATTTTAAAATATCTTCAATATAAAACGACTGATTTGCATATTATTAATAAATTTGTCACTTTGCCAATAAAATGACTTTTTTTAGTTATCGTAACATAGACAATTTAATTATTGCATGAATAAATTAGGCTGAAAAATCAGGCATATATACAAATTAGGATCCTATCCTAAATAGTAGATAGTCCTTATTTCTTGCAAAAAGGCTAAAGAGTATTTATTGCAAAATTTATTATATATGTCGAGAAGTATCATGATAATTTGTCATTTCAAACTTTGATCATTTGTATTTTATAATTTATGAAGAAGTCAATGAGGTATGAAATTGCTTAACAAACTTATTATTATATCTGGCGAATTAGATTTCTTTACTATATTTATATATTCCATTCGAGATTTACGAATCTATTACGATTGGAAGGATTATTTGATTCAAATGTTGAAAAAGAAATTTATCATAATCATATAATACTTATATTCATTTAAAATTTATCGAAATGAATTAATCAAAATAATAGAATTAAATTAATATTAATATTCGATACATTGTATAGGTAGAGAATGATTAAATGGATAGACATTTAATTCAATACTATTCGAGAAATAGCCAATGAAAAATCTGACCTAAACAGTAGTAGTAGTATTGTAGTATTAAATACTATTTTTGATAATAATTTAAGTAATGTATCATTCAATAATTTAAATCAAAGTCATAGAACTGATCAATAATTCAGTGCATTACATATATATATATATATATATATATATATATATCTTAATAAAAATCTGGAGAAATTTATTTCAGTCTACCTGTTAATTAAGCTAATCAAGGTGTGATATTCACCGTACTTTTATTTCCACATTAATTAGTTAATTAGTTTAAATGTTAATGAAATCGCACAAAACTTCAAAATTAAATATCCGATAAATGAATTAATGATAGCATGCGAGAAAAAAATTTCCTTCTTAATATTTCACTTCTTATTAATTTTTTTCTAATAAATTTCTATCAGTCGTTATCACTGTATCATTTTGTCATTACTGCTTATCTTTGAGTTGCAATGATAGACAATAACAATCTCAACATATCATTTCTTCTTTAATAGAAGGCACTTATTTTAATCAGTAGATGATAAGGCTCAAAATATAGCTGATAATGTTAGATGATATAATTAATTGGAATAATTTGATTTGCGATTAATGCTAATAGATAACGAACATATGTAGACAATTGTATATATTTTATCGCATTATAAAAGCGATTCTCTTGCGATTTTCATATCTCTCGTAGTATTATTACCAAATTAAATATTTATTAAATGGAATGTAACATAGCATTCAATACTTAATACAAACTCAATAATTATTAATAAATATAATGTCTTCTTAAGAAAGGTAAAATTAATGCGAATAGATATCAAAATTATTTATTACATTATATCTTATTAAGAGAGATAAATAGATATTAATTAATATTATTAAATTCTATTTTAATGAATTATCTATCATCAATGAAACATCTGGATGGATTGTTGAGATATAATTCATAGATGGAAATCTATATTGATTTCTATTGATCTCAATTGATCTTTCATTTTCATCGATACTTTTGAAAAATAATAAGAAGAAAGTAATGATAAGATGAAAAATAATAAGAAGAAGAAAGTAATGATAAGCTTGAATTCATAGATAATCAATCTCTAAACAGATATTTTGTTTCGAATAGAAGAAGTAAAAGAATGTAGTCAATTATAATATTGGCGCAATCGATAGAGTCGACGGAAAATTCTCGACGAAAAATTCTCGATATATTTCTTCTACTCTATTAATTTAATAATTTATTTGTGACTTCTTACACACAGGTAATTTTTATGATATGTTTTTATCAGAATTTAGTTTAATTGATTTAACTCCTTGCTAGATAGAATTAATCTGATCTAATTGAATGTCTATAATTATAGAATAGTTATTGAGCATTGAATTATCACGCTACGTACGTATATCTCATTGATTGATAGCAACATAACTAGTACGTAATCTACTTCATAGATTCATATTACATAGTGTAGTATCTTGATATGATATGTTATCAGCAATTTGAATCATTCGATATTTTTATATATTTGGAATAACAATAATCTATTTTTTTTTTCATATGGATTAATTGTTTTGTTATTGAAATTATTCATTTATCATAAAATTATTTGCTTAAAATGATAATATTAAACATTCATTTCAGATTGAATTGTTATTCATATATGAATTTTGATAAAATTAAAATATCCATTGATCATATCAATTTGATCAATTTCTCTGAATGATTAATTTTAAGTGTTCTCTTATCGAGAAAAGTTGATATGTCTAAAGTATAAACATTATGAATTAACTGTTCATAATAATCACTTTGGATTGACAGAAACATTAAAACTGATTGCATGGTTTATCAAGCAATTAACTAAATGATAACAGATTATCAAGCATAATTATCATCAATAATAATATAAATATGTTTTAATATAACTTTTAAAAGTATCATTGAAAGGAATTCATTGATGCGATCTATAAATATATGAAATAAATAAATTCGATATATAATAAATAAGAGATATAAATGTTGTATGCTTCATTTTGCATTTTAAATAATATTAAAGATAATATGTGCAATATATATAATCCATTTCATGATAACTTATCAATGATTCAAGAAATTGATTATAATCAAATATATCAATGGCATCTGATTTCAATATAATACTCTATTTCATTAGTAGAAGATTATTCAGAATGTATTCTAACAAAATCATTATTAAGAATATAATTCGATTTTGAATATTCATAGAAATATGTTACTGAACGATAAGTGAAATCTAGCATCTCATATAGATTCATAAATAATTCTCATTTGAATTTTACAACAAATTAGTTTAAGAATCCATTTCAATTTTCATTTTATCTATCATCATTTATCAAACATTTTTCATGCGATTAAATTTTATATTATCATTATGCTACAGAATATATTAAGATAGATGAGATGATAATTTGAGATAATAAAACATGCTATAGAATATAAGCATTGATAACGTATCATGATAAAGTAAAGTGATCATTATACTTAGTATTGCTTTCCGATTTTATCAAAAATAATATCTTATTTTTTTGTTCTGATCAATTTTAAGAAACAAAAATTTATAATTTGCCTTTTGTTGTAAATATTTTTTTACAACGCTTTTTGCATTTCTCTCCTAAAATAGCAATTTATTAGAAAATATTTGTCAGAATTCTTAGATGCTTATTTAATATATAAATTGTATCAACTTGATATAGCTAAATAGATGTTCATTCGTCAGAAGTACTCATGGAATTTTTAATCTGATACACTTAAACAAATGTTAATTCGTCAGAAGTATTACTAGAATCTTTCTTTTTTAAAAAAAAAAAGGAAAATAGTCTTTGATAACAATTATCAAATTATCCTTATTAATTAAGCAATTGGAAGTGTTTTAGAGATATGATTGCATACAATGATGTATATAATATTCATCATGAAATAACTTCTGAATCATTTTCAATATAAAAATTAAAATCTATGATTTTATTAATCAGAAACACAAAATAATTATCGATGAAAGGAATGATCAAATTGAATTCCAATAATCCATCATCATGACATCATCTATATGAAACATAGAAAGTTTTATAAAATAAAAAAATAAAATTATTAAAATTTTCGACAAACTTTATTTTACTGTAGCTAACAGGTTTGTGCTAATATTTTCAAGCATAAATCTCGACATTCGTATTTGTTAAGTAAAATTTGATGCTCGTTCGTACTCAATTGCATATTTAATTTATAAATTAGGATAAGCCTATATGGATAATTCAGGTTGATTATAGAAACAAATAGAAATAATATCCTTTTATGTAATGAATAAGTTAATGTAATATTAAAACAAACTTAGCAAAATATAAAATTAAAAGTTCAAATATTAATTTATAAAGCAAGCAATATAATAGAAATAAACTTATGTAATGCGTGGAATAACCAAAGTTCAAATGAATGAAAATAAAAGATTACGTGAGTTGTCTTTCACGTCAATTATACGTCACAAATATTATCTTTAGATGAACTTTGACATTAGAAATGACCTTATCGGCAAAAGTATTTGCAGTGAGAAATGAAAACAATAGGAAAAATTGGCAAATCATAACAAAGTATGGAATGATAAGATGATGCATACATTTTTAAAGATTACCAATCGTATACTGTAATATATATTAGGTCAATTCAGGCTTCCTTTATTTTTAGGCATCATTTCTACCTGGTATACTTAATTAAACATGAAGTAAGTGTTAATTTTTTTGAATTGAAATGATTGATATTAATTTTTTTTTGAACATTTCTCAGAAATTTATACAATTTTTCTATTCTTTTATTATTCTATTCCGATGATACTTAAACAGTTCAGAAAGGAGCAATGTTTGATTGTATATTAGAATTAAAAAATAGAATAGGAAAGAAAGGCACAGAATCTTGAAATAAAACAAGAGTTGGTAGGACAGCATGATCCGAGGATTAAAGTAAGAGATTTCTGAATGTGAATATGAAGATATCTGAATGTGAATATGAGGACATCTGAATGTGAATATGAGGACATTTGAATGTGAACATGAGGACATCTGAATGGAATATGAATATGAGGACATCTGAATGTGAATATGAATATGAGGACATCTGAATGGAATGTGAATATGAGGACATCTGAATGGAATATGAATATGAGGACATCTGAATGTGCATATGAGGACATCTGAACGATGAGTATCGATTGCTTGAAATCATTATAAGATCATTAATTAACAATTCAATTAATTTTTTCATTTTCTAACAAATTCGATAATGTAATGATAGAAAAAGTTGAAAGTTACATTGGCGAAAATGCTCAAAGTTTGGGATGAAGAAGAAGGAAAAGATAGGGAGGAACATCTGATTTCTTAAATTTTAAAAAATAAAATTTGAATTACATATTTCTTTTCTACCGTAATCAATTCAACTCCTATTTTTGCTTTCTTTCTAAGCAATAAGTTCCTATCAATTTGATAATGTTTTGCTTATCAACATTTGGTAGTGATTAATTAGTCTTAATAAATGATATTAATTAATAAAATAATCGAATTCTTATTAGCAGCAATTTGGTATTGATATTTTTAAATTAATAAAGTACATGAAGGTTAAAATTCAATTATTTGATCATCTAAATGATAAATTTATCAAAAGAGTATGAGCATTTAAGAGAGATATATGAAAATATGAGATTAATAATAAAACGCTCATTAAAAAATAGGACAAAGTTTATGAAATTGTAATTAAATTATCGATTTTGAAAAAAAAAGCCTTATGTGTATTTTCAAACAATTCCTTTAGAATTTTTGACCTTATTTAAAACTTATTTATTCAACAATCATCGAATGAACTATTTCTTCAAGAGGCAAAGGTCATATTTCATCTCATTTTTTCATTGCCCTTTTATACATCAGAAAACATCATTTATATACTATTGCAAAAAAATTTTTCAATATTTCAGCATAGCGTTGGATAAATTTAAAAATTAATTATCAGAAATAAATTATTTTAATCGATTAAAACAGATATTATTAGCTATTCAAAAAGTATGAAAGTTGAAGAAATTAAAATCAATTGATTAATCTAATTACGATAACTATCAATTATGTTGGCTAAGGAATAATGAGAATATATTTTAAGACTGATGAATGGAAATAAAATTAGGAATGAATCGATTTAAGGAATTGAGAATGATAAATGATAAATGATATTCAATCTCTTTCATTATCTTATATCAATGTATAAAGTTCCATTCTCGAAACTTTTACTATTCTTTTAGATCAAAAACATTTTTATTATTATACTAATATATATATACATATATATGCATAAATTAGTAAATAAATTGATTTTTAAAGAAAAAATGAAAGCCATTTCCTATTTATTGTTATTTAGGCAATTTTCTCGAATTATTATTAATTTTTCATATTAATATTTAAAAAAATGAATGAAATATAAATTCGATTTAATGTTATCAATTGATAGATTAATAATATTTGATAATTATATATAGGAATAAATCAAATATTGATATCTTTAAATATTATCATATTTTCAAAGATTATATATAGGAATAAATCAAATATTGATATCTTTAAATATTATCATATTTTCAAAGATTATATATAGGAATAAATCAAATATTGATATCTTTAAATATTATCATATTTTCAAAGATTATATATAGGAATAAATCAAATATTGATATCTTTAAATATTATCATATTTTCAAAGATTATTATTCTTAATAATTAATTAATAATTTATGATTCGCATTCTTCTTCTTCATATCCTTCACTTTTACAATAAATCATTTTACAATAATAATAAATGCTTTCTTATTCCTTCAAACAAAATTTCATACTCTTTATCCCGATTGATCGATAAATTGATGGAATCATATCTTAATCGCATTTAAGCATTATTTCATTTCGATCGCCGCCGATCACTCATCCTATCTATCTATACATCTTAAATCTCTTCATTCATCTGAACGAATAGAATCTGATGATATCTATTCAAATTCATTTCAACATTTCATCATTATATTTCTGATGCTTTCTGAAAATATTTTAGAAAAAAATAAATAAATAAAATAAACAAAGCAAAGCACATTGTAATGAATGAATGTATGAATGTATTATTGCCAACAGTTCATATCATTTTTTTGTGTATTATAGAAAATGATAAATTTAGCTGTGTAATTTGTAAAAATTTAAAAATTCATTTCGATCAATTGTAAATGAAATATGCACATTCATCTTCTAACAACTGTTTTGATCATTGATCTCTCTCTCTCTCCTCTTTCTCTCTCTCTCTCTTTCTCTTTCTCTCTTTCTCTCGCTTTCCCTTTCTCTTTCCCTCTCCCACTCTCTTATCATTTAAGACAATTTTTGTGATTAATAAATATATTTAAGTAAGTTCAATAAGTTATTTATATCAGAGCTCACGTGAGTTTAGTCTTTATGTTAGAACATACATTTTGTTTAAACTTTAATATAAATAAACTTTTATTTTAATTAGCATTATCTTATAATATTTGATATATTCCAATTGATTATGATCCATTTTATTATTTAAACCAATCTATATATGAGATAATGATATGATATGAGATAAGATTAATTATCGTTCATTATATTATGCTTATATTTGTTGTAAGATAATCATTGAATATTTTCTATTATTAATCTTTTTAAAAAGTATGTTTAAGCTGATAATCTTTCGATCAATCAATCAATCAATCAATTTTAGAATAAATGAAATCACTGAGATGCTTCCTTTGCATTCTTCTGAATTCATCGTTGAAGATGAAGATTAATGGTTTATGTATTTTAACCGTTGCATTTCATTTAATAATCTTTCTTAGCTATCTATCAATAAATCCTTCATGCCACAAATTCTTTTATACAATTATTCGGCACTATAATGATTCTTATCTTATATAGGCCACACATACATAGAACAATTTTTTAATTATTGATATTTAATTATGATTAAAATATCACCTGTATAATTAATTCATCGGATAGATATTTGGCTTAAAGTTTTTTTGTTTTAATTAAAATTTAATCATTTAGTTAATTATTAAATTTTCCTATAAAGCAATCATTCGCAATGATTTATTGCTATTCGCATTCAATAATTTGCGACTTTTTTTTCTCATATCTATTAGTATTGCATTTCATAACGATCGCTTTTCAATCGCTGAATTTAAAAATTTCTTTTTTTTTCAAATAGAAAAAGAAGCATAGCTAAACAACTGATAAGAATCTTTCATTATATCAATTCTATCTTATAATTATTTATACTTTTAATCATTGATAATTACGATGAAATGTATTACGAATCAATGATAACCGACAATACTATCATATTTCATGATATTATTAATATTGATTTGATATCAGTTGACGGATACTTCTTTTCATATGTACATGTGATATCTAATGCCCGTGCTCTCAATATCTCTTCTTTATCTTGCTTATTTTATCAATAATCAACTTTTTTACCTGGCTATCAGTAAACAGCCAATATTATTTATGTCGAGACTTATAAACTTACTTTTCTTTTTCTACTTATCAGTGCTATTCTGTTTATTGATTTGAAATAAGAATTCTAAAAATGACCAAAAGATGAGTACACTAAAACTAATTTTCAATAAATATCATCATTCATTAGTATCATATAAATAGAAGTGATAGACAAAGCACAAATATTGGAATTTTATAATTTTAAACTTATCATTAATTTAAGGAGAAATTATTGAGATAGTTTCATATGAGAAAATAAACTTAGGAGAATGAAGGATAAAGAAGATTATTATAGCTGATATATTAAATGCCATATCATGCAGACTTATCAGATATTTCTGATCGTACTTCTTCTACTCATGAGTTCTAATTCGCAATAAATCTGCAAATCGATTTATTATTATTCATATTCATTCATAGGTTTCTAAATGAACAAGAGATTAGCTGAGTAATAATATACTCTCGATCATGGCATATCACTGTTATATAATAGTGACAAGAAGGTCTTACAAATAAAAGTATGATGGATGATATTTTTCAGAAATTTTAAAAAATTAAAATGATATATTGATTGTTGTAAACGACATTATATATATATTAGTAATAGCTTATCTTATCAGATAATTAGAAAGAATAATTTTTATATTTAAAAATAAGTGAAACATGTCAGTAATAATATTGAGAAGTAGTATTATCATACACAATCGATATCGATTCAGATTCATTAATTTATCATTTCAGATGATATGTTATTATCATTTTAGATGATATAATGTCCCTTGAATATGCTTAAAAGCATTCTCACTATTATCAATATTTTCTTTTTATTTTTATTTTTAGCATTTTGATGAAATAAATTATTTTCTTTTTCTTTCTGCAGAAAAGAATTCTGTGCTAAATTCCGAGCCCTTTCTCGAGATGTTTCACTTATTTCGCAACATAATGCTTCATTGTTTGTATTTTATCATATAACCACTGTTACTAAGTTGATTCATCTGATCAATGATCGTGCAGATCAAATATCAATCATCATTTAGTATAGAGAGAAAATATTCGATTAATTCATTCGTTTTCATAATTGGCATTTTAATTATTCCTATTGAAATTGAATTTTAAAATTTTAAACTTATCACTAATCGTTCTCGAAGAAAATTCTAATTCATTGAAATGCAAAAAAAACACTTTTTGTTATTTTTAGAATCAAATTTTAATGAACAAAATTAATTAAATGCAAATTTAGTCCACTTTTTGAGATTTTAAATTATAATTTTATATTTAATTCATAAAATGTTATGATTATTTTTAAATATTATTATATTTTCTCGTATTATGTATTTTCGTAAAATATAGTTAGAGAAATTAAAATAATTCCCAAAAGATTCTCCACCATTAAAATGATGTAAATCTCGAGATATTTTTTAAACATTCATTTGACAATTTCGAGAAAAAATGAAGAACAAATTGTATCAATATGGGATTTAGATGTCTTATCACCGCCTTTTTACATTTTCTCTTGATCAAGAAAGTATGTGTCCTTTTATAGGATTATAAGAGACTCTGATGACAAATTCTTGAAAAGCAATGAATAATTTTGTTTGAAAAGAAAGGGTAAGAGAAAGAAGGAGAGGAAGATAAAGAGGAAAAAAGGAAGTAAATGAATCTATAGGAATAAACGGAATCGAAACGGAAATAGTATGTTTGAAATGTCAAGAAGGAAGGTCTCGTGGTATTTTGTATAATAAATGAATTGAAAAGATTGGAGAAACCGACATCAAATATCGTCTCGTATCGTTCCATCAAATTGGCAGAAATGTTTCATTTAACGTTGGATTCTATACCAGATGCTTCTTCTGTTCCACATCTCTGTTCGACATGTTTTGAAATCTATCTCTTCTCGAATGATCGATTAATGAAATACATAAGCATTCAAAACTTATAATATTAATAAAGCTCGTCATTGGCTGGATATATCCTTGGTTCTTATCAGAAAATTATCGTATTTTGGCCTTATGATAATTTTTGCCCTTTCAATCAAATCTTTCTAACACAATATTTTCACATTTTTGCTTCTCTTCTCTATAATTTTTATCATCAACGGAATGATGTTTGATTTCGAAAAGATTAAATGACCAAAGATGGACGATACGATCAATCGATCATCTTGCGTATCAATTCGTATTGTTTTCACGTGAAATCGCAATATGTGTGTTGTGTGTGTGTATGTCTTGAAGCCATGCCATTTTCCGTTATTATTCAGATGACAATGTTTAATTTGAAATGTACTCAACTGATCGATTGCAATTGAAATGTGACATGAAACTTAGCAATTATAAAAATCAATCGATCATATTTAAATGACGATCGATATATTTAATATATACAATATATTTCGACGGGTGGATGATGATGATGATAATGATGATGATGATGATAATGATGATGATGATGATAATGATGATGATGATGATATACATACATTTTTGATAATGGCCTATTGTCTATATGTTTACATATATATTTTATAAACATTACTACTATAACTGTTACTATAAGTTTGTACAGGCCTGCTTATGCTTGAAATGCTGGAATAATCACTGTATTGAACTGAGGAAGATGACAAAGATCATAATATTAATTGATTGATCAAGAAATATATTAATAATATAAATCAGTTAATTATTGATACATAGATCGACATTAGCAGTAAAGTGAAAGGGATGTTAGATCTGATAGTTGATACATAGATAGTATCATTATCAGAATAATTAAAAAGAGAAAGAGAGGAAGAGAGAGTGAAAGAAAGAGAAAGAAAGGTAGAAAGATAGAACGAGTAAGGAAGAAAAGAAGACAGATATGGAGTTAGATGTAACTAAACATGAATGATGTCAATTAACATAAGAAAAGAGAGGGGAAAATTTTTTTCTTGTTGATAGAAGAAAGATCGTAGAAGTAAGAGAGATTAAGTGAAGCTTGAGAAGAGATAAAAAGTAAGTAAGACATCTATTTGAAATGATGAGATGGAAGAATAAGAGAGGGTAAATGAATCCGAACGAAACGCCACATGTCTCATTTTTTTTTGAAAACGCTATTTGAATAATTTATGATCAATAATGTGAATTCTTCCTTCTCTCTCTATACGATGATAAAGATAAATAGCGAAAGAGAGAGAGAGAGAGGAGGAGGAGAGAGAGAAAGGAATGGATTGAATAGCAGAAGAAAAATATTTACAAATAAATTTCGAAATAATTCGCTGTCTTTGTTAGCGATCATTACGACATTTTGCGATACGAAAATAGAGAATGAAAAAGTTTTGTGAGAAGAGAGGAGAAATGAACGATCGGTGTCATTCTCGATATCTCGATTGGTGTTCGTATGTCTCATCATATATACTCTCCCTGGCTGATCGAATAATTTATCATACGTTTCGAGAGAGGAAGGGAGAGAGAAGAGAGAGAGAGAGAGAAGGAGAGAGTATTTATTCGATATTTACAATATTTACTTGTTTGCCTGTTTGCAAGTGCATGCACGTGCAGATATGGCTGCTTATGTAGGTGTGTAAATGCAGTGAGATAGTAATCGTATGCATGTCGTATTACATTAAACATCATCATTATCATCGTTATCATCATTATCATTATCATCATCACCCACAATCATCATTAATTCTTAATGAAACTGAAATGCTGTTTTTTATCACGCAACGCACGTGACAGTGGTATATTTTAATTAATATGGTTTGCCTGAAAATATAAAACATTTTATACTTCGACAACTACCATCCCACTCCTATAATCAATCCTTAATATAGATACGAATTTCGTTACTAATAATATTTAATACACACACATACATACATACATACACATACATACATACATATATATATGTATGTATGTATGTATCGTACGTATGTACATATATATAGACATAAGGAGACATGCAAATAGACAGACACACATACATACAAATTATTTTATTTGCAAACAAGAAAACAAAGGAAAAGATTTGGAGAATGACGCGGACAATAAGCTTTCCTTGCCGACATTTTGGCTCCACTATGAGTGGCGCCGAAGATTTCATTCGTTTTTTTTCTTCCATACCAGTCGATGGTTTGATCAATGCCAATCGATGATCTGATCGATGCCAATCGACGATTTGATCAATCAAATTGATAGAGAAAAAGAACCAAAGGAAGAAGGAAGAGATAATAGCATAGATATTATTGTAAAATTATTCGATCGCAATTACGCAGAGATGGCAGAAAGAAAAGATGGATAGACGACGGATGGATAGAAGGATGGATAAATGGATGGATGGGATGGTGATACATCGCACATCATCGATTTTGATATTGTTCGTCGAGAATGATTTAAATGGTCCTTCAGATGCTCCAAATGGCTTCATCATTGTTTGCACCGCATAAACTTTTTTATGAGAAAGTGGATGATATTTTTGCAGTAATCATGTCAGTATTATTCGTATACATAAAAGAGGACAATGTGACATATGAAGAAGATTCATAGAATCACTGCAACTTGTTATGTGACACAAACACAGTACACATTTGTCTTTCTTCTCTCTCTTTCTCTCTTTCTCTCTCCCTCTCTCTTCCTCTCTCATTCTTATATCATTTGAAAGTGACAAATTAAAGAGTACAAATAGATGAGTGTGTGTTTGATAGCTGATATGGTGATAGATAATAGATAGGATGACGAGAATGATTCTACGATTATAGGCACTGTTTATGGAAGTGCTTAGAAGAGAGAGAGAGAGAGAGAGGGAGAGAGAGAGATAGAGTGAGAGTGAGCCGTTTGTTAGATTATTTGTAAATATATATGCATATGTGTTGTAAATAAGATAATAATGGCCATGATGGCCATGATGATACAAAGCACAGTGACCAATATATTCTTTAGTTGATAAATAGAGATGAAGAGAGATAAGAAGGGACAAGCAAATTATCAATAATTGAGGATAGGGTATACTGATGAATATTATCAATTATCAAAGCCATCTTTCCATTCCATCATTCGTCCATCATCATCATCCTATTTAGGCAGTTTCCCGATAGTTTTATTATTAGAGTCGGGTGTAGGAGTGGATAAAGAGAAATAGTAGGCAAGTCACTCTCGAGGAATGTGTCCTATACTTCATGGATGATAATGATAATGATGATGATAGTGATGATGATGATGATGATGATGATGATGACATGATGATGATGATGATGATGATGATGATGATGATGATGATGATGATGATGATGATAACGATGAGAATCTATCGATAGACTATTGAAAGAAAGAAAGTAAAGAGTGAAAGAGACAAAGTAGAAGCGCATCTGACAAGGATAGCCCTATTTCCCCATTCTAACCATATGCCATCTACCATCTGCCAATTCCGCACTGCAACTTCAAATTTTGCATATGTGTCGGATGACGTCATGACGCATTTAAAGTTTCATGCATAGAATCAGAAGAGAGTGAAAGAGAAAGAGGAAGATGAGTGATGACAATGGTAGGAGAGCCCATAAGACGCCCAGCGGATTCACTTTGGAGTGAATTTCGCACCCTTAGAAAGAAGATGGGGAGGCGAGAGTAGTCTTATTTCTTTGAATCATTCTACACCGATTGCTACTCTCGAGAATTATTTCCTGCTTGCCCTTAACCGGATGCTTTCCTGTTCCATTCCATCGTATCATGTATCCTTGTCCCTTTGTCATTCTTCTCCTAGACCTATTCTTGGCTTCTTATTTGGCCCAAACAATTCTCACATCATGTAGGATTAGGTATAGGCCTTCCCTTCCATATATGCAGCATCTCATCGTTGTCAAATAGGTCTTCTATTGCTACTGCTCGCATTGCATCGCAAATAAACACCGTTAGACATCGCCAATTTCATTCCTTCTCTCTTCCACCCACCTACGCATCTTTTCCCGCAAAACATTTCCAACCTTTTGCGAACATACATCAAATGCAACTTGCAAGCTTTCTGCAGTCACTCTGATACTTCAGCCATATACAATACATACACAAACACACATACACACACACACACCACTATGTGTACATACACATACATACACAGACAAAGACACACACATACACATACACATACACACACACACACACACATACACATACATACACACATAAATTTGTTGCTCTTTCATTTCCATTCTTAGAGTAGCACCGATCAAACTATCGTCCTATCGCAGTCTTTACTTTCTTACGAAACTCTCGTCGTAGTGGCGGTAGTTGTGGACGATTTTCATTCTGGTAATGTTTAGTTCATCTTCGTTTAACATTAGCATCATATGTCCTTCTTTGCCTAAATATAAATGGCGAAGAATTGAGACAGATAGCTTCATATAATTTGTCGTCGTCTCGTCTGTCGCTAAGATGCCCAGTTGTTGATAGATAATACGGCATGATTCTTATCAAGTATGCTATTATTGCTTCATTTAAAATGATACTGTCGAGACATTTAACCCTACCTGGTAGGCTTTTCATTTTACCTGATGGGATTTTCATTCTTACCTGGTGGGCTTTTCATTTCTACCCTACTTATGACAGTAAGTAGGAGAGGAAGTAATAATAAGTTTTATCTGGTAAATTAGTAAGTTAATTATTTATCACTTTATTCAATGATTGCAAAGAATGTTTGCCTGTTTATACTTTATAAATTGCCCACCGTTTTATCGAGAATAACGGACAGGGAAGGTATAGGGTGTAGGGTATAGGGTATTAACGGGGTATAGATGGTATAGGATACAACATTTCAACCACCAATATACTTTATTATGCGAAATTGATGATGATGATAGTAGACGAGTCATCGCTTTTTTTTATTTTTCGCTTGTACCACTTCACATTCTTAGCTTCCAAATTTTTATCTCAACTTTTTTTTGTTTGATTATCTTTCTCTCTATTCTCTCTTCCTCTTCCTCTCCCTCTCCCTCTCTCTCTCTCTGCTATCTCTCTATGTAAATTCCTCGTAAATATTCTATTTTCAACTATCAATCTATCCTACAAAAAACCAATTCTACTATGAATGGTATCTAGTAATAAGAGCGGAAAAAGGAATAAGGGAAAGTATACATATCAGTATCGCTTCTACTAATATTATTGAATAAAGGTCAAGAAGAAGTTATCAAAGGGTCAAGAGGTTGGTCGAGAAGTGAATATTGTGAGATATGTAAAAGTCAGTTTCTTTCCTGATATTGTTTTGTTATGTGTCTATGACATATTTTCTAATAGGAGATATAGTGACAATGGTATTCTATCATCATCCTATGCCAGAAGTGTATAGCGTCACCGATATCATCATCATCGTTATCGTTATCGTCATCGTCATCGTCATCTCGGATGACATGGTTATATAAATGTAAACAATGGTTATGCCTATTGAGCTGGCTATTCAACCAGTAGTACTCAACCATAGTGTTATCATTGTTCAGATTTACAGTAATGTCCAGTAGTTACTTTAGAAATGTCAAAGAAGTCATTGATTTCAATATATGATTCATTCTTGTATTCATCTTTATTCACTTTAACTTTAACCTTCTTTGCCATTTCAATAAATGTTTACTTTTACTGTAATTTGATTATATCTCTTTGTTTATCTTTTTATCTATCTATTTAATGATTATTTCGCTATCATTAAAATAGAATTGTATTAAAAATATGAATGAGTTGTTTAGTTTTAATTTTCCTTATGGGCTGAAAATTTTCTATGCATGAAATGAATATATAATCCATCGAATTAATTCATTCATTTTACCTTTTACTTTATCAGTCTATCATATCAATCCATCATATCAGTTATGGTGAATGATGGATGAGCATTGATGAATATTCTTCACAATTCTCCACCGGCATTCATAATAGTATGACTGATCATGCCGGCAATGTAATCTTCAATTGTGCATCTTTTCAATCTTAATTGTCTCTCTTTTAGCTCAAACACAACATTGATAATTCTCTTTTGTTTTGATAAATCTCGAGATAGATAGATAATAAATGTTGATAAGGAAGCGTTTTAACTTCCTTTATACATTGTTAACATGCAAAATGAAGATATTATAATAAGTAATTGAAAAAGTGATAATTAAAGGATGCATAATTTTGAAACGAAAAATAAGGTAAGATTAATTAATTAATATGTTTATAAATTAATTTATTATTCATTGAAATGTAATGTAATAATTAGTAAAATATTATCATCCTATTTCGATTCAATTTTAAAGATTTAAAATTTTTTTCATTATTTTTTTTTTGTTTGTTACATTTTCATTGGATATAAAATTCATTCTGTGCAAGTTAGAATTTACAAATAATGATTATTTTTCAGTACTATTTATGATCTATCGATCATATAATGATAATATAATTATGTAGACTGTTATCATGTCAACTATGAATGAATAGGAAATGATAAATTAAGATAATACTCTTTAGATTATAACGAATGATAAAATTAAATGGAGGAATTTAGTTGAATGAAATCAACATCAATTAGGAATGAATTAATAGGAACAAATAACCTGAATTGTATTGTTCAGGTTTTCCGGAAAAGGAAGGATTGTTAAGAAAGAGAATTATATTGCATATATTTCTATCTCGTCTTCTTGTTTGCTTACCATGGCAACTAATCTATAGTTGTTGTTGTTTTAGATTTAAACGCGCAAAGATTTAAGGAAGCCAAGCAACTCGAGAAGATAGGCAAATATTTAATTTCATCTATTCGTAAAGGGCAGAGATATGCTATGTCTCTCTCTGATACCACACCATTATTTATTATCATGAAACTTTCACTTTTCAATCGATTCATTTCATATATTCTATACTACTTATAGCATTAAGAAAATGCATAAATTGGCCGATAAATTTAATTGAAAATTATTGGCCACAAAAATTACAGTAATATTTTATTATTATTTTATAATATGAAATTTTGGCATATTTAAAAATAGACGAATAATTAATTCATTTAATCGTAGGAATAAATAATTGGATGATTGATTATAGTCGAGGAAAATAATAATTTGTGTTAAATAATTTAACGGCCCGAGATTTATTTATGATAATTATTATCATTCTTAAAGTTATATAATAATTATATGTCTGGATAAGATAAAAAAAAAAAAAGAGAAGAAGGGAAAGAATATGTCATATTTTAATTATTCTTGCAAAGGCTAATGGTAAAAAGAATTTAAATGGAAATTATCAAATTGAATGAGAACAGATTGTTATTTATTTCATATTTTAATTTTTAAATAAAATGTTTTTGGGAATTTCGAAAAATCTCGAAATTCAAAAGTTTTGCACATTGCTTTTAACGTGACAAAAGACGAGAAACGCCGTTGTGGCTTTCTTTTTGTTCCGAGTTCTCGAGAATATATTACTTACTCTGCATTCTTTTCTTTCTTCTCTTCTCATTCTCTTTTCTCCATTTCTCTACTTCTCTCATCTTCTCTTATATTCTCTTCGTTTTTATAAAAATGAAAAAAATTATTATTTCTCAATAGCAATTGTCATAGTATTGTGAAAAGTATCGAGAAAATGTCGAGAATTAGTAGGCTATATATTGCTCGGAATGTTTGCATAAGTTTATTACAGTATACCTTCCAAAAACTTCTACTAATAACAAACATTACATTTCAATTTTCAGACAGGTAGAGAATGCAGAGGATGTGTAGATGACGTGTCTAGCGATCATATTTACTACTCTCTATTCTCTTCCTGTTTTCCATTTCAAATAGTAAGAGACGAAGAGAGGAGAAGAGGATTAGAGCGCGTTAAGAGTGAGAGAGCGAATGTTCGCTTATTGTCCGTGGGAACACCGGCGGCATGTGACGTCACAGTGATATATAAGGCTAATGTTCTCAATCTTCTCACTTCTCTGCTTCTATCCTTGCACTTATGCTTTTCTTCGACGACCGATCTCTGTACTCTTTGCTTATTCACTGTAAACCTCTCCATATATTGTCCTTGTCTTGTATAACAATCAGTGGTATGTAAACCTTTTTGTCTAATTGCAATACTATTTAGAAGATGTTTATCGTGCTGCTGTTCTGATCCATTCTGAAAAAGTATTCTTTCCTCTGGCGTCATTTGGCTGTAGTACTCAATAGAGTAAGAGATAGAAAGAAATAGAGAGTGAGGGTAGAAGAAGGAACTCCCACGATTGATAGCTCCGTTCAGATAGGCAATCATTGTTTCTTCTTCCCATGCCTTTCTTGTATACATGCCTACTCGACAACTCTATTTCTCTATTTTCCTTATTCACTTCCCTTTATGTTCGTCTCGCAACTTTAGGCAAAGCTATTTCCACTCATTTCTCACACTCTGCACTCTCGTCTTTGATAAACTTTTTGGCGGTATATTCATTGAGAGTTGGCAGTGCGTGAAATAAACGACAATGACTGATGATGGTGGTGACAGAATCGAATAGCCTGTTTATATTCTCGATGTTGTTGTGGTTATTTCAGGATTATATTGGTTGCTTTACGTATGCATATCTTTTCACGTGACGTGACGTTACGTAAATAAGACTTTGAAGTATTAATTTCATATGGCTGGCTAATTAATTATTTTTATATATCAAATTTTACTTCTAATTCAATCCCATTGTGAATTCCAAATTGGATAGTTTCATCGGTAATGAATTAATTGGTAAAATAAAAAGTGCTGCTTCTGTTCCAATGATGATTAGTGTGACATTATTAGAGAAAGGTCAGCTGTAACAGCAGCAATAGCAGCAGCAATAGCAGCAGCAACAGCAGTAATGGCAGCAGTAGTAACAGCAGCAATAGCAGCAGCAGTAGCAGCAGCAGCAGCAGCAGCAGCAGCAATACATCTTGAATTCTTGCAATGGGTGGATGGATGATCAACTACGTGTTATTATTAATTCAAGAAACTGCGAAATATTGTGATGATGATGATACGTAGGGAGAGAGAGGAAAGATGTGGACATTTGTGGACATTATAGAATATTATGGATATTGACAGCTGACAAAAGAGAATGGATGGATGAAATGTAAATGAGATGAATAGCGAGAAATAACTCAAATTATTACATCCTTTATGCAACTCTATACACCTACGCATATATTTACACCCACGCATATATATATATATATATATATATATGTATATGTAATAAACTGTTGACGAAATGATCATGATATGAACAGTGGTTTTTTTTTTATTCGAGAATAGTAATGACAAAGAATCTTTTTTCTTCCAATGATGCATTGATCAAAATTACGGTGACAGAGAAGGAGTGTGAATGATAGTGATGGATTGGTTTTATCGATAATTTGTCGAGAAATAAGTCGTCATACGTGCAATGCTGTTAACGTTTAATGTCGTAATGAGACTTCGTTAACTTCTGAATTGTCATTTAGAAAATTATTGTTAACAAGACTAGATATTACACAAGACTAGATATCATTTTATCAATCACTTATCCAATGTTCGTTGTTCAGAATCAGCAGCACTCTCATGCCAATCAAGTTTATTACAATCGACCAATTATTCCACAAGTTGTTGATAATATGGGCTGAATTATCGTAGACATCTTAAGCTTGTTTAATTCAGCAATACTTAATTCGAAATATTTCATTATAAATCATATATAAATATGGAGCGAGTGTTAAAATCATTTTAATTGATATCGGGTATCAGTGTTTTTAAATTCATACTTAAATCATTTGATTTTGACTTTTGTAACATTAATTTTATTCCAACGAAGTTAATTGGAATAATATTATTGGTTTATAATAGTTTACAGTGCGCTTTCTTTTCTATCATTTATCGCTTCATCCCATTTGAAATGATCAAACTTGCAGGAACACCTTTTATTCCTGCTCATTATCATTTAGCATATCATACATAACGAATATTTGTTCATACATAACGAATATTACACTCATATCATTATCAGTCATTTTATTCATTTATTAGTGAACAATAAATTTTGAACGAAAAAAGTCATTTTAAGATTGGATAAAAAGAAACCTGGAATTTTAACGAATTAGATAAAAAGAAACCCGGAATTTTAACGAAGTGGATAAAAACAAACCTGAAATTTAAACAAATTTTTACGAAATAAATTGTATTGATTGAATATTTGCTGTGAAAAGGAGATGAATGTAAATAATAAACACTATGCGGAACATTGGCGATATGCCGAATAATGATGACCAGAAGGAATAAGGGGCAATTGTTGAGATAGCTTTGTTAAATTTTCCATTTCTTTACAGTTTCTATCTTTTCTCGCTTCTAATTGATTAAATTTTACATCATTTACTTTTCCTCAAATCTCACTGTTCAACAATAAAAGCTCTATTATTCATAAATTGAATCTATATACATTTCACCTGTTGTTATGGTTACTGTTAAGAAGGAAGGAATCTTCTCCTTCAGAAATCATAAGAAAAAAACGATTGAATATGAAGATCTCAGGTATATATATATATGTATGTATGCTTCAATATTCTCTATTAAGTATATACAAGTTGACCGATGACATGATGAATAAATTAGTAAACTAAAGTTAATTCTTGAAATTCATCATAAACAATGATGTAAGCAAATATTGTTTATGTTTTATTAAATTGTTGCAAATGTACACAATAGTAGTAATTTGCATATGTATAATGTTTGCATATAAGAATATGTGTATATTAGTATTATTTATACCTATTTATACTTGATATATTACATTTCCTTATTAATTAATATCTGATATATTACATTACATACAAGGGCTGATAAATGATGTTAATAGATAGAGATGGAATAATTTGAATTATTTTATTTATTCTCAAAATTTATAACGAAATATCATCAATTTCTTTCTATTTTCAAATCCAATAAAAATTTCGCTGTAAGCTAAGTTTGTTTTACAAAAAAAAAAAAAAAATATAATAAAATTAGAATTGAATTCGGAAAGGATAAAGTGTTTCGTTATGGATACTGTTGTTGTTTGATCTTCTTTACTTTTCGAGTAAAACGAGCTTTTGATATGCAAAGAAATGAAGTAATATAAGCCAGTAGACGTAGCGTGAAACGTGAAGGAGAGAGTTAATTATTCCACGCCGAAATACGTGAGAAGAAGCGTGAGATAATATAATGCTAAGTAGATTTATTAGTAGACGTTTTTGCTTATTTAGGATTTCATATGCTAATTCATTGAAGTTTTTTGTTCGTTATCCATCTGTCCGATACAAAAACATTGTTCCATCTGTTTTTGTTCGGGTACATTGTCCGAGTGATTCCTGAAAGAATGTTCAGTCTCTTCTCTGCTTTTATCGATAGTATATAATGAAAGAATTCGGATGATGATGATGATAATGATGATGATGACAATGATGATAATGATGATAATGATAATGGCGATGATGATCGCTATTTCTCGATGTTCAGAGAATCGTTACCTCGAGATGTCTAACATTCTCTTTTATTCGATCTATACTGCTTCCTTACATATCATTCCTTTCTCTTCTCAATGCCATTTTAGGCCCGAAAAAATTCATTGTATAAAATAATTGTGTTTATTCCTGCAAAAAACGTGATCGACAAATATTTTTCTTTGTCTCTCTCTTTCTCTTTCTCTCTCTCTCTCTCTCTCTCTTTTCTCTGGAACATCTGTTTGACTCTGAACTTATTTCTTGACAAGATTTGTGTTCCTCTATGTTTACTGCTTTCAGAAATATACTGTCATATGTAGCAGGAATTGAAGAGACTTTAGGGCGATAACCTGAATTGATGAATAGATGAGAGATATTGTGATTAGGAATAAAAATACATTAGCGATAAAGCAGATGTCAAATATTCAGATATTTAGCATCTGTCTACATATCTATGCAATTTATCCATCAATCTATCTCTCTCTTATCACCATACTAGACATGATTACGTATTTCTACATAAATAATAATAATGATAATAATAATGTTTCATAAATAGACAAAAAGTTTACGATGCATCATTGATTTCGTTAATATCGTTATCAAAGAAATGATTAATAAAGGGATTGTTGATATAAATATACAAAATTTCATATATTTATAGTTGAAAAGATATAATTATTCTTTTCTTTTCTGTCTGGCAATATTTTTATACGATATGCTTGAGTTTTAACATATAGCAAGACAATTCTCGATTTACTGGCCGATCAATCATAATCGATATTGAACATTGAACAGTGAATGCGAAATTATGGTTATCATTCATATGATATTCTCTTTTCATTTTAAATGTTGTTTAAAGTAAGAAATTTCAAAAATAAAAGTGCAGAATGATAGCATTTTGCTCTGATCATGTCTGTTATTTCTATATTTATCGATAATCGAATGTCATTATGATAGTGATAGCAATGATAATGCCGTCAACAGATGTGATGATAATAATAAATTTATGTTGATGATGATTATGATAACGATAACAATATTTTACTGTTTTGAATTTTATGCATTCCTGCTTTTCCATAATCAAACAAATTTTTTCATGAAATTTTTACATGGCATAGCAGTACAGACATATCAGTGTTATCAGCATTATTATCAATGCTATTGTTTGTAGTTGTAATGAATGTTATTATTAATGCATGTGAATTTATTTCCATTCAAAAAAACTTTTGAAGCGGACTGTCTCGACTTCGTAATTTTTAGTATTTGAATTTTTCTTCATAATTCAAAAATTCGATGAATTTCGATGTTAAAACTAAATTTATGGGATTTGATTATTTATAATTAAGAAATTGTTTATTAATAAATTATTTAGAGCAATAACGGAATGGAACAAATTTAAATCATAGACTTAAAGTAAGAGTTATACTCATGATAATATGATAATGTCAGAAAATAGAACAGGAGCAGTAGTTGCAAACTATATTTTATATTATTTAGAAATAATATTACTACTTCATGGAAATAATAATAATTTTGTAAAATAAATCAAAATATAATTCATGAAAGATGATGATATCATTCGATCAATTAGCTGATAAGAAGTAACTGCTCCTAGATTTTATAATTTTGAAATTTTCTAAATTTCAGAATTTCTTAATTAATTAAATGATTGCTGAAATGGATTAATGCTGAATTGACTTTGACCAATAAAGTATTTATTTTCATCCTGAATATGCAAGAATCCTTCATAATATATGTCTGTGATAATTGATAAATCTAAGGTATGCATGGGATAGATGTTGTAGAAATCATTTAATCTATCATTTTTGATTATCGTTAATAATTTAA
Source organism: Dirofilaria immitis (assembly GCA_024305405.1). Classification (NCBI taxonomy): domain Eukaryota; kingdom Metazoa; phylum Nematoda; class Chromadorea; order Rhabditida; family Onchocercidae; genus Dirofilaria; species Dirofilaria immitis. The sequence continues at coordinate 262,995 of JAKNDB010000066.1, read as the reverse complement.
TGTTGCTCACACAATATTCTTTTACATAATCAGAAATCTAAAGGAGGAAAAAAGAATTTCGTTTCAGGATAATTTTGTTATCAGAGCAGGGAGAAAGATCCTGATCTTCATCAAATAGTTAATTTCACGTAAGTTTTAGTCAGCTTTCTTCGACTTCACTTTCTGTCGAGATAATTCTAATACTGATTGCAAAATGATAACAATGATTCTGGACAAGAATGTGATATTTTAGATTCCTATCGATTGCTTTAATTAGAGAATATACATATTGAATATGATATTAAATAGTATGAATGGTTGAAATGTTGAATGATAATAGTTGTAATGCTTGTAGTTTGATAATTATCTGATGTTGTATTGGTAATGATTGTAGTCAAAAGATGGTCGTAAAGTTGCTTTAGCTTGTATTTATACGAAATTCATTTCTCTATATTTTATACTTAAAATAGGTCAGAGTATCGGAAGTATGTTTAAACGTAATACCTTCAAATTATATCGCGAGGAACTGAAAGGGAAAATGAATTTAAATCATTTGGAATTCTTCTCTTAAATGAATTAACTAAATTATTTGGAGAAGTTATTCCTTGCAATGTTCTTAATATCGTTCATATCTCTATTATGAGATATGAAAATTATTCTCGAATTCTTTTACTTCCTACTGACCTTCTTTTTTCCCATAAAATAATTAAATATATAAGTTAAATCATATTAAATTTGTTCATTCATATTGATTTATCGGATAATTCTTATGCATATTCATTCAATATCAGATTAATTGAAAATTATAATATTAAATTAACACTTCTGATATCAATTAAATCATTCTCCGAAATATTTATATAATCTTTTGGATGATGTAAGAAGACGACTGAAATCGCTTCATAAGAAAGATTCTAACTTGATGCAATGAAATAACTTTTTAGATATGCAAAAATGCCAATTTTGCACAATTCGTAACAAATTGTCTGCGGGACGCTAACGGAAAGGTTTGAGGTAATATTTGAATATTTTGTAAAGAATTCTATTGTTCATTGAATAATCGATTTGATTTTGCAAATCTCGTCGACAAATTCAATTTCGATTTCATAGCAGATTTGTATAGTTTTCATGTACTTAAATTTATCATCGCTATATTCTCATACTTTAATTATTATTTTATCAAGATCATTCTTATCATAATTCCCAACATTATCATTATTATTTATTATCACATGGATTAGTTGTATTTATTAATATAATATTTTCTTCAGAAATGGCATTTGTATCAGGAGGGAGGCAGTGGTAGCGGTGGAAGCGGAATTGGTGGAATAGGAAATGGTTTACCAATGGTAGCACAACCAGCAGCAATTCCATGTGGTATATCTTCTGGGTCATTACGTCCTCAGGTGTGATTTTATTTGTCATATATGTTTTTTCCTCTTTTCATCTATCCATTTAGATATCATATCATGTTATCTGCCTATCTCGAATATATGTTGTATGAAAGAAGCTCACATTAGAAAAGATTGAATTAGGAGATGGGATGATTTATATTATTGATATCAAATGTTCTATGCTTCTTCTATGCTAAAATTTTAGGATGCGCAAGCGATCTCACCGCGTGCTGCGGCATCGCTTAATGCAGCGGCATTAGCAGCTGCGCAAGTTCCGGCAACACCAATTCCTGCAGCTCATCTACTTTATCAACAATTTCTTTCGGCCGGAGCTGTTGCAGCACAGTCACAGCTATTGCAAGGAACTGCAGTGGCAGCAGCAGTATCGCAAACGACACCATCCCTTCCACCGCCGACGCCTATATTACCGCAAGCTGCTGTAGCAGCAGCAGCGGCAGCAAATGCCGTAGCGGTTGCTGCGCAACAACAACAACAACAGCAATCCGTTCCGTCTCAGCAACAGCAAACTGCATCCGCATCACAGTCACAACAACAGAATCAAGCATTTGTGTTAGCAAATGCAGCGCAAGCACTTGCCATCAACCAGTTGCTGCTGCAGCAGAATCCGCTGCAGCAACAGGTAGATTTGTTTTGCAATTTTCAAGTTTATAATACGGCATTTAATCTATTCATTTTATATGTCAATATAAATATATGTGCTGATGTGGACACATTTTGATTACATTCCTGGTTTTTTTTTGATACCTTTTGCACAGCAGGCTATTGTCTGGTTATTATAGCGAAATAAGCTCGATGGATAAGGATTTATTGCAACTTGTTAAGTTTCGCCATAAAATTTCTTTCTAACAGTTAGGTATTATGAGATATCAGGTGCAAGCAGCATTGGCACAATTGCTTAATCCATTCGCCTATTACCAACCACACTTGACGGCATTACTGCAACAAAGTCAACTTACCGCTGCCAGTCACATGCAACAACCACAGCAACCACCTCAAATTCAAGGTATATATTATCGTCGTCCATTGTTTTTTTTCTTTTTAAATGTTTGTTATTGTTGTTATGCCAGATGACTATAGTCAATTGAATTCACTCCAAAATAACTTGAATTGTATCACATGTATCATCCAATTTGACCTATTGCATTAATGATTCCTTCATTTTTGTTTAAGAATATAATACTTCAATTATTAATTTAACATTGCATGTCCATTCCGACACTTTCAATAGTTATTTGTAAAGAAATTCTTTTTGCAAATAAAATAATTTCGTATTAACTTCGAATTTGGTGTTTATTTTTCAAGGAATTATCCTGTCTTGAAAATTGCCTTTTTAAAAGAATTCTGTATGGAGTGGTTAATTATTAACTAATAATGCTTTAGTTCAAAATGGAATTGGAACATCAGTAGCTGCTCAACAACAACAACAAAAAATGATCGAAAATTTGTTGGTGGAACAAGTGGTTCGGAATCCAACAACACATGACAAAATAGGTTTGTTCTTCGAAAACAGATATTCCTAATTCTTAGGGAACTTTAGGACAAAATATTGTAGATTAACCAAGCCAAAACTAGGGATTGGCTGGGTGACTAAATTGAGGCTGATTTGATCATCAAGAATCTTACAGCATATGGGAGGATGAAGCAGCAGATTTAATTGAACTTAATATTGATCGCTTGATCAGCTCTTCTGTTGTACAGTTAATGATCGCAGATGATAAAAGCAGCATTAGTTAGATAGAAGAATACGTTCTGTTTTGTTTCTCATAATTTGTTTTTGGAAAATAATTAAATTGAAATGGAACATTTTAAAGATATATCACAGCCGGTTGTAGCGGATAACAGAAATGTTGGATTACTAACAAGTGCTGAATCGGTGAAGGAACACATATCGCGATTGATTAGCGAAAATGAGGCAATTCTGGAACAGAATCCGGGTCTTATCAAAAGGCGTCCATATCATCGTCAAGTGGGCTCGCAATCATCCATTGAACTTGAAACGGGTATCAGAAGTCAGAGTAATTCACCAGGTATTCTTGTTCGTTTCTGCTTTTAATATATATGAGTACGTAAAAAATGCATTTATGTAAAAATGTAAATATTTATTCTTAGAATCTTTACATAATTCAGGTTTGCGGGATGTACGCTTACAGTTTACACATGGTCAATCATTCTATGAATCACACAAACCACTTGCTGTACGAGTTACCGGTGGTTCATTAACTAACGGTCATCCAGTTGTAAAAGCACCGGAGAAGTATACATGCAATTATTGCGAATTAAAATTTCCAAATGACGCTGCTCTTGTTGCTCATGAAATCCGTTGCAGCAAGTTTGTTTTATTTATTTATTTTTTCCTACTCTTACGAATTTCATAAATTGTTTATTCATTGTTGGTTGTTTATTATTCATGCATCCATCGGTCATTTGTTATTATCATACATCGCTATTTTTCATTTTATTCCAATAATTATACTGTATTTCTTTTCTGTCAAACACTGATACTCAGTGACACGACAGTGTTAGAACTTTATCGGTAAATCTCACTAGGCGTTGTTACCTTTCCTTATTCTGTCGAATATTCATTACTTCAAATCTTTTCCATTTCACTCACTTATTCGAGAATAGAGATTAATCTGAAGGAACATTCACAACAATCATTATTCTTTTTTGAATATCTTTTAATATTCATCGATTATCTTGATGAGAGGTGGTTGGCTCTTGAGACAGCATCTTTTGACTGTTTTAAGCTTAATGATATAATTATGACTTATTTTTTCTTTTTCATGCATTTTATCTGCTATAAACATTAAATTTCATATTTTTTTATCATAAATACTGTTCCGATAACAAAATATACACGTCCACACTATATTTATAGTGCTTCTATGAACAGAAGTTGAGTGATTTCAACTAGCTAAATAATTTGCTTCTAAGAGATTTGTTGAGCGTTATGTTGAAGAAACTGTTCTGAAATTATTGTCTTGTGTCTCACGAGACTTATCAAGTCGACTAATATGAAGTATTTATAAGAAACAAAAAAAAATGAACAAATCTTTTTGTGTATACTTATAACTGAGGTGATAAATATGAGGTCTTGCTTTCTTCACTCATGTGATATAATACATTATATTAGTTAATAGAAGAATAAGTTTTACTAGATATTCATATTTTATTCATACTTTTTAAGACGAGGCTGAAATACATTCTCAAACAGCATCGTCATCAGCATCATCGTCAACAGTAGCCGCTGCACGTCTTCAAATGTTGCAACAACAGAATTCGGTAAATACCGGAATAGTTGATAGAGTTGGACGTAAGTCGAATATCTGCAACAACAGTAATGCAGTTTCTTCTACCGTGTTGCACGAAAATCGTCATCCACTCAAACGACGCCTTCTAGCAGCTGCAGGACATCTCGACGAACCGCAAGCATCTACAAGCAAAACTGCGAAATTGGTACAAAATTTGATTTATTATTAAAATTCTACGCTTTTTTTTAAATTTTTTTTAAATGTCTCTTCATTTTTAATCTTTGAGAAGATCCAACAAGATATCACTTATTCGGCACTGAAAAAATATTCGTTCAGTCGTTGAAACTGGTTAGACTTTTATATTCGTTTTCTTCGGTTATCAGTAACTGTTTCTTTTGTTTTTAAAAGTGTGTTACGAACTTCGCGGATCACACGTTATCCAAATTCTACCAGCTATTTTCAAGATTATATTCAGTGATTTTCATTTCAATGATTTCATTTTCAGGAAACGTCTAAATCAAACATAAATGTTACAAATCCAATCTGTATTTCATTACCTGCAACACATTACAAAACTCCACTGATTCCTCAGCGAAGCTTCAATAGTAGTAGTAATATCAGTGCTGTAAGTGAGGCTTCCGTTCCTGCTACACAAACAGTGATAATAGTAACTTCTCATCCTGCCAGCCAACTTGTGGCTTCGAAGAATGTGCAAACATATCAACGAATATATTCTGCCTCAACGATTTCACATGTATCTTTACAATTCGATAATTTAAATATATTGAATGTAGTTACGCTGTTATCACAAATGTTTACTACGTACCTGTTTTTTCAGATGCAATAAGAAATTTTGAAATCTTGCTTTTCTTATAATTATTTTTAGATGTTCGATCTATCTTGTAAATTGTTAGTCAGGAATCTAGTTGCTCGTGTCACTTCATTTATGTGCGTGGGGTGCGTGGGAAAAATTGCATTAAAAGATGGGCAACACGGGATATACGACTCAAGTTTACGTTTCATTATTTTTGTTTAGAGCCCGAGTGCAGTGGCTAACAAACCATATATTTTAACATTAAATGATATGTCAACAACCCGAAATGATGGTACATCACGCCGAAGTCGCATGCGTAATATTACTACAGAAACATTTGCTACTTTGAATAAACCGCAGCCAATGTTTTGTGAACATAAGCCTAAATTAAGCATGTACAGCAACTGGCAACAAGTTAGTTCTCTTTTCTTTTTTTAAATATTTAATTCTGAATTTTAAATTGGCTTTTAATTTTATGCTTGAAGAAATAATTTCATTTATGCCATGGATTTGATTTTTAAAAAGGCAAGAAATAGTGGAACTTTTTCAAATAATTAAACTTTTCATAGGACTTCCAAATTTTTAAATTGTACGAAAGCCTTTGAATTTTTAGTGATCTTGCTCTGTCGATATATTATTCATCTGCATAATTCTGTTCTTTAGAGTACTGTGGATTCAGAGGAAGCAAAGTTGAATTTGCTCTACATAAGTACATGTTCAACAAAGCCCCGGATGGGTGTTAAGCAGTTATGGAGGTATACTACAGCATTACGTGAGATGGGTGTACTCAAAGTGACACATTCATCATTTTGGGATTATTCGACTAAAGTATGTAGTTTTTGACATCTGCAAAAATTAATATTGAAGCTCGTTAAATTAGCACACATGCAGTTATTTGATTTGAACCGTTGAGGTTTCTCTCTCTTTCTATCTCAAAAAATTTATAATTTTTGCATTTTGATATTTCTTCATCCTTAATGTATTCATCATATAATAAATTTCAAACCACGATTATACATAATAACCATAAAACCATGTATTCGTTTATTAGCCATTTACTAACAGTTTCTCTCCATCTTCTGAACTTTCTCATTTCCTTTTTTGTTTGAAGCGTACAAGATGAGCGATTTTATAGTAAATAAAAAGAGTAAAGATAGAAAAGAAGCAAATTTGTTACAGATGCGTTTACGACAAAATGCGGCAGCTACAGCAACGACAGCAACATCAATGAATTCCCAAACAGTAATTGCTACCTTTGTTCAGGAACGCTCCTCTACAACAGCATCGACATCAGCAACAGTTTCTGCGACTAATGTTACCAGTTTTATATCGCCAAGCAACCCTCCGAATGGAAAAAATGATAATGATATAAACATTAGTGATAAAGAGAATATGGCAAGGGTGGAGAAAGACCAGAATACTATGATTTCTCTGAAAGAGTATGTTTCTCATATTTTATACTGCTTCAGTGCATCAGTCAATTTATAAGTTGTTATAGATTATTAATATTGTATAATATTTATAGTGGATAAATGTTGGAAAAAGACTTTTAAATTTCGTATATCATTTGCGTCTTTTAAAATTGGCTAGTAATTCTATTACGATATGTGATCTATGAGTTAGCTTACTAAATCATAGAAAAGTGATAAAAATAGCCAGCAAAAAATGAATTAAAAATCTTATTCATTTAAATAAGATCAAATTTGATATAAATTTTACTTGTCATCACTTAACTGAGCCGAGTGTATTGAAAAACTGACAATAGATTTACAGCTGCTTCTTTTAGAATTACCGATAAACAACAATCACGAAATCGAATTGCAAATGAATCAGCAAAGACGCTATCTCAAAAAATAGTGGGAGGCTATTTCTCAAATGAAGTTTACGTTTATGTCCGTGGACGTGGACGTGGTCGATACGTTTGTGGTCGTTGTGGGATACGCTGTAAAAACCATCGATGTTGAAAAAGCATATCAAGTTAGTTGATTTTTCTGGTTTTATTACAATTATTATCAAAGAATCGATTACCAGATTTTAGTTTTTGTTTGGTAGAAATTTTGAATCATTTCGCATATTACTTTTTGGTTTCTAATTTAATTTAACAAACATGATAAATGTTAGAATTCTTAAATTTGGATCAATATTGTACGATTATATCTGTCATATATATAGTTTGCATGATGGTATTTCGTCATAAGCATTTGTAAACATTTTTTTTTTTATTTTTGTATAAACAGGAAGCAAATTCTTTAATGTTAACTGTATGTATTACAGCAGTAAAAAAATAGCTTTCTCCTCATTCATTTGACAATTTATTTCCATATCGTACAGGTCACATTCGGATATACGGCCATATGGTTGTAAACAATGTAATTTCAATTTCAAAACAAAGGTAACCTTACAAAACATTTACAATCGAAAACACATCGGCGTCGGATGGTTGAAAAAGAAAAGCAGAAAATAGCTGAACAAGATTCGGATAGTGACCATGATCGATTAGAAATTGCAAGCCTTAGTGGAACCGCTTCAACTTTTAGCAATGATCCACTTTCAGATGATGAATGGTAAATTTTTCATTTGTAGAATTTTCAGTTCAAAATTTTGATTTTATAATTTTATTTGTGATTAACATTCAAATACTGTCAACTGGCAGAAAACTTCTCACTTGTTTTTAGCTCATCAGATGAAGAATTGCGACCACCTTGTGATGACAAGAATAAGAATATGTATCGAAAATTTGGTCAGGGTAATCGCTTTTCTTCGCTTGGAATTTTTATCCACAAAATTGGAATTGATACTAGGAAAACTAAGAGTTTTTATCTTCTTCATGCTAGTGATCCATTAAATTTTAATTGATAACCATTTTACTTGCATCTTAAAATTTTTGTTATCCAGCAATAACTATTTAATTTTGTTTATTTACAGTTGTACTTAATTGACTTACAAACTGCTGTGTTATATGTATGGACATAATATGATTAGTACAACTTTGACCCAAAATACCTCGCAGAACTTTTTTTTCTTTTTGTTTGAATTAATTTAGAATTCTGATCATTTTTGTTTGTTGTCTATATAAAAGCATAGAGAGTCTTTTTTCTTTTAAGTGGGAAATTGTATTATTATAGCACGATTTATAAATCTAATTTTCACTACTATTCAAGATAATATATTAATGGAACGAACGGCTCATACACCACCAATGTTGTGGATTGTTGGTGAAACGATTTTTGATTGTTCGATTCCCAATTGCTTACGGTCATGCCACAGCGCACCACCTAGTGCGCGTTATCCATCGGAAGGACGGAAGCAGCAAAAATTGTTGGAAACCAATTTTCTACTGAAAAAGGTAATCTTTAACAAGATCTTACTAACAATTTCGATTTACTTGCAGAAATTTGTGAATTTATTTTATCATTCACTTCACTTAATATGGTTCTTGAATTTAAAAACTTAGGATACTCCGGAAGACATTCGTAGCTCTGAAGTCAAACAACCAACAACTTCTGCTCTGCCAGTAGTTCAAACTTTGGCATCTACAGCCAATGATTGTTCGCAGTTGCAGTCGTTATCATCTTTTATAACAGAACAGCAACCTTCAGTGGGAGCATTTTTTGCTAAAGAGGTTTGTAGAAATGTTTTAGAAAAATTTCTTATTATCTAAGCAAAATTAGTGATTTCTGCATAGAATATTGGTTATTTAGTTATTTCTTTTATGGTTATTAAAGAAATAACTTTTCTTAATGTACTACACATACAGCTACTTAGTAAATATTTATTTAAATAAGCAATAAAGTCTTTTTGCGTAGTCTTTTGTTTGTGAAATATTCCATATATTATACGGTATAAAGTTATATGTACAGCTATGCACGAATATTGCATAAATTAGCACGAAATAGAATCATATTCATTTTTTCTGACTTAGCCTCCTATTATTATTTGATTTTACGAATAAAAATTTCTTTTTCTTTTCAAGACAATCGTTTGCGATATTTGTAAGCGTGTATTTCGAAGCTCGACGGAGATGACATTGCATCGCAAAATACACTTGATTGGACCATCAAATTCACGTATACGGTCTTATCAATGTAGCGAGTGTAAATATTCGGTTCGATCACGTAATGCTTTACAACGACATATGGAAGAAAGGCATGGAATTGTTGAGAGTTTGCAAACAGAACAGTTAAATGATTCGGATAACGGTATGTGTTGATAAACTGTTACTTAATAAGTTATTGTACTATAAAAGGTATCCGTCATGGAAGTACTATATGAAACCGCACAATTTGGTATTGCATCAATAATATGTTATCATCAATGTTTCAACCAAATCGAATTGATTGTCAAGGATTAATAGTTTTGAAAATCCAACAGGAATATAGTTTATATAGTGGAGATTCAATAAATATTCAGTCTTGTCACCATTATAGAAAATGACTATATTGAAATAACATAAGGCAGTTATCGAAACAACTATTTCAGAAGAAACCAATACAAATTTGTCGTCATTGAATCCACGATCATTCATGTGCACTGATTGCAATATTGGATTTCGGAAGCATGGTATCCTCGCGAAACATTTGCGCTCAAAAACTCATGTTATGAAATTGGAAAGTTTACGTATTATCCCAGAAGATTCGCTATCATTGATAACACGTAAAGAGGAGGTGTATATTTGAACGAAATTGATACTACAGATTGTGAGCATGCACGGCAAAGCATTCTTGGTTAGTTATTTTGATTGCGCACTTCATTACTGATGAGGATATTGGTCTGAAATGTAATACTTTTTTTTTTTGGATTACATTTACGATGGCTTTGAAATTATATAAATTTAATTAAGTTTCGCAAACCGAATAAATGTCATTTACTTTGTAATGGGAGAATTTTGAAACTGCGCTGTTTAGATCTAATTCGATTAGTGAAGTTTTGTTTTTCAAAGGAATATGAAACAGAGAACTGCCATTTATTTTTGAATTTTTCAATCTCTCTTTTAACTGCTAACAAGTTAAAATCAATATTACTTATAACTATGATTGATGTCAGGTCAATATGTTTGTAAAACTTACGTACTGTACTTTTCATGCATAAAAATAATCTCTTGAAGAATGCAATACGAAGGCTGATTCGCACTTATCAACAGTAAGATTTGATTTTAAGGAATCATTTCTACATTACGTGATTCAAATGCTTTGGAATGTCGTGAACAAATGTTGCACTTGCCAGTACCACTGTTACAAACTACAAACAGTAATAATAACAATAACCATAACAATACCAACATTAGTTATTCGTCACAACAGCTGAAGATACAACGTTCTCCGATGCCTTCCACTAGTCAATCAGTTGCTGAAAATAAACGATTATTGACTGGTCAGACGTATACATCGAAGCGTCTCGATGTCCTATCAACAAAGATGCCAGTATATATTTCTCTCGTTGATTTCAAATTATGAGCGAAGATACTGAACATTAAAATTAAGAAAAAAACAAGAGAAGGATGGGAAAAAAGATGCATTTCTTCATAGTCATTTTCCTTCTCTTCAAACTACTTCATTTTAATAAACAAATATTGTAATTTTTCAGTCTGAAATATCACCCAGAAAATGCGATATGACAGCATCACAACGGAAAGCAGACGACTTGAATGGAAAATCAATTTCTGCCAACGTTTGGATGCCACCGAAACTTGATGTTAATTCGGTATAAGTTGGAATTATTATTTGCCTATCTTCCATTTGTTTTTGTCTTAACTAAATTTCGAAAGACATCTGCTATACGAGCTTTCGTTTGGTACATATAAATTGATTACAAGAACTGTTTTTCAGTTTTATATTAATTTTATATTTATTCTTCTCCATTCATCACAAGTTCCATCGAACAGTTGATAATTTTGTGAAGCTTCCTTTTCTGGTCATATAATGCGGGATAATAAACCCTGAAGTTCTGTTTATCTTTTCTGTGTTATTCTTTTATCCTTTATGTTGTGTCTTTGTTGTTACCATCACTTTCTTTATTCAGACTTCCGATCGTCGCTCTGTTGATATAGTTGGTCGTTCAACAGCTGATTCTGCTGCTCTTTCAGATAACGGTAAGTTTTAAAAAATTTAAATGTATTATTGTCCAGCTAATAAGATATGTGGAATGTCTTGATCATTTTCAGATTCTGAAATATGTGATTAGTTTAAAGTTTTACACAATTTATGAATCGAATTATCGATGTTTAATGATTTTATTTTGTATACGAATTACCGATAGTGATTTTTTAACGAATAGGTTCCTCTGTACGATCTGATGAAGCAAACAGTGAAGGAGCTGGACGTAGTGAAAGCTCGACACCAACGCAGCGTGTTTTGGTTGGTGCCGCACCATCACCCTTGTTACCAGCTTCCACAAGATGCAATCTTTGTGACGTTAACTACGAATCCAGTTTTGATTTACAGGTAAATCGTTATAGCATGACAACGCGCAATTACTTTTTTTGCGTAACTGAATTTTCGAAATTTATTAAATTTTTATGGTGGTTTTAAGTTTCCAGATACAGATAATTATTTGTTGAGTCTTAGAAATAAGAATATGAGATTACGAAGTTTTTATATATAATCTATATATATATATATATATATATATATATATATATATTCTGTTTGCATAATCACGAAAATTACCTCCTTAGAATTATTGATTAATCTTTTTTATATCGCATTACTGTGTGATATTAAAATTTGTTAGGTGCATCTTCATGCTGACCATATAATGCTGCGGGATGGAAAAGATTTTTGCTGTCCAAAGAAACAATGTGACAAAGTGTATCCAAGTCGCGAAAATCTTAGGCAACATATCGCTGCACATTACCATGGCGGTGCTACGCCCTTACCAGGTTTTATTTAGAAAAAGAAGTTTTATAAATGATTCCGTTAAAAAAATAATTTTCTTTCCATTTATCTATCAGTACATATGTATATAGACATTCTGTATATTTTAAACAACGTTTTTAAGATAGTCGTGATGAAATCGAGAGTGCAATGATGGTGTTATCAGATGCCAGTGATACATCGGTAGTTCTGCACCGTAAATCAACGAATTCAACACCTGGGCAGCATGCCAATTCGGTGCCGAATCATAGTCCAAATGCACCAGAAGAATCTCATACAGCCTGCTCAAAAATATCTATATCCAGTTCATCCACGTTAATGTCATCGATGGAATCTGGTGATGTGGGCACTGGAACCGCAGTAACGAGGTAAGCTTTTTCATAATAAGAAAGAAATTTTAGCAGTGTATTGTGAGAAAGTATAATTTATTGGGGCTATTGATAATTTATCATTATCACAAATTTAAACAGTGATTAAAAAGATGAGACAAAAGGGATGAGTGAATAATAAGATAAGAATTTTATTGGACAAGCCGTTTTATACACATAGTTACATTACACTTAGTATTTTTAAACTATTCTTTACAGAAGATTGAGCTTTTTACTTTGTACAAATTTCGATGCATTTTTTTGTTTTGTTGTTTGCAGCAATGGAATGTTAAAACAACGTCATCTAATAAAACTTAGTGAAGGTGAAAAAGCTAACGGATGCAATACTGTGAATGCAACTATTCAAGTAAATTTCACATCTTTTTTTTATCTCTGCATAGTTGAAATTGGAGATGCACCATGATTTTCTATATTTCCTACTCATCACGTGAATGTTGCCTTGGGATGATGATAGCGCTAATGATTTGCATATTTACATTGTTATTTACCTATTTAATTCAATTTTCTTGTTTAGTCAATTTTAATATTTCAAATTTAGGATCGGAAGTGGTCAACGTCAACTCAACTAACGGTAACATCTGCATCATCTGTAAATGTCACTACAGCATCGGCAGCTTTACCTTGTGCCATTTGTGGACAATCATTCCCGGATGCATTTGCTCTGCAACGACATTGGCTTTCGCACGTTTGCGATCGACCACATATTTGCAAGCAATGTGATGCCGGATTTACAACTGCTGATGCTTTGAACACTCATTCGTTAACACATCAAAACAGTAGACGCCAACGATGATGTATATTTATGCATACATAAATAAATACGTGTATAGATTTATGACAAAACAAATAGAAGCTGCGATAATTGCTGATTACATCAAGTTGAATATGCTTGTTAAAATGAATAAGATGTTCGCTTCATCAGAATGGTTCATCTAATCACATTACATTAACTGTGGATCTTACTTTATCTAATATCTTTTAATCATCATTCCATATTTAATATTTTTATGAAATTAAGTTTCTGTTTTTTTTTTTTTTTTTAAAAATCCAAATACTAACAAATTCTCATTCTTCTTTTGCAAATCGTTTTCAAGATCAATGAAGCAGTGATCCAGTATCCTAATATTTAATAACTAGGTGATATGTATGCTTTAAGTTATTTAAACTGGGTAGCATACACTTTGCGTCCTCTTCAGTTCTAAAATTTGACCGTTTTTTTATAGCAAAGTTCATGATTAATTAGATTGACCGGTTATTGATTAAATCAATAGATAATTGTGTTAATTTATCATCCTGACTTACCATAAATAGCCATGGAATACTGTAGAAATTTTATTAGTCCTGGTAATTATTGTATTACAATATAGAAATAAAACGAGTTCCCATATAAAGCTGCCTCTTTTGCTCATGAAATCCATTGCAGCAAATTTGTTGTCTTTTCTCTTCACTTTACGAATTTCATGAGTTGTTTATTTCAGTGATGATGATTATTTATTTCCATTTATTAAACATTTGTGAATTATCTATTATAATTTTTTTTTTTATTAATTCAAATATTTTTGAATTCTTTCTTCTTTTTTATCCTTCATAAATTCTTAAATATTAACAATAGATATATGCTATTTAAAAATATTTGGAACATATCTCAGAAGACATTAGCTATTCCAGATATTGTCACATATATATATGTTTCATAATGCTTAATAGAGAAGTATAACTTAAATTGCTCAATCAGAGTGATATACATTTGACGATTTTTTTTCCTTTTTCTTCTTATCTTAAACTCAACTTTTAGGTTGAATTGATTGAATAATGAATTAATTAATCGATGATAATGAATCGTAATTCTTCTTTTTATAACATAAATAGTTATAAATTGATCGGTAAGTTTTAACGATTTAGATAATTATTCTATTATAAAATAAAAGAAAGCGCTAACGATATTATAACGTTTTGGAAGTGCCACATTTTTGAACGTTTTCATAGTTTAATTTTAATTATTGTTTTTTTTTTTGATTCATATTTTCTGACACGAAATTGTTGTACATTTTTGGCAAGCCCTATTATTAACATATATGTTTTCATTTGAATGCTCATTTTCATATTACGCGTTTTCATTTGCCGGTGTTTTTCCCTATTCCACTTTATCGCGTTTGTTTGTTTTTTGAAATTTTAAATTTATATTATTTAAGTTCTAATATGAACAGTTTTTTTTTTTTGATCTCTGGATACTTCTCATCTTTTTTTTTTTTTTTTTTGGATTTTTATACGCATTGGCATGTGGGAAATGTTTTCAAAGTTTCAATTAAATGTTAATTGAATAAATGTGGAAAATAATACTTTTAAATGATTCTTTCAAAATGAAAAATATTTGAGAAATGATGTTTTATATTTAGATAAGTATAGATTCCATTTCTTTTTTTTCTTAAGTTTTCGATAAATTATAATTATCACAATGTATCATTGGAGAAAATGCGCCATATATACAATCTTTCAAAAACGAACTAATCAATAGATATCAGAATTGCTTATACTTTCTCAACATTCTTTTCGGAAAATATTTAAATTAAAAAAATTTTTAGTTACTACAAAATTTCCAAAATATTTACGAATGATTGATTGTATAAGCGATTAATTTCGTTGTATATTTTAAGCATTTTGTATAACGCAACATTGATCATTAAAAACATTTAGCATAAAAATATTGAGCTTTCATGGAGTGAAGAGTAAATGAATGAATAGATGGTTCATATGATATGTTTATTTTAGATTTATGAATCTGAAGAGGTCAATATCCTTTTGAATATATTGAAAAGAAGAGGTTAGAGAAGAGAATTATCAATTCTGGTAATTTCAATAATAATTTAAAATATAGTTCTTTAGAATTGTTGAAGTATAGCTGAAAATGAAAACGATATGCGAACATATTTGCTGAAAATTTTCGTCCTCTTTTTGTATGTTTCAAATATCCTTATTATTTATTGAATATTATCCATGTATTTTATTGATCAATTATTATAGTTGAATGTTAATAATGATTAGAAATTCGAATATGCGATAAGAAGAACATTCAAGATGCACTGATATGCCATTACCATATAACTATATGCAATAATCTATTCAGATGGGATTTTATCGAGAGTCGAATAATACTATAGTAAAATTTATTTCCTTTGATTATTTGGATATAATTTTTTTCAAATTTATCCTTAGATATTAACCTTCGTTAAGACCAACCATTTCGTTCTTCGACATCATAAATCTTTTAGAATAATATCTAAATATCTCCCGTCTTATATTAATATTGAAGTATAATTTCAAATAAGCTCATCATCTATTCGAGAGTTATGAATATAGGAAGTCGTCGATAATTTTATATTTTCAAATAAATGATTAAGCGATATTATCACTAATTATTACTCGGACATATTTGCATCATTTCAGAAAAATGATTAAATGCTATTTTATATAAAAGATTAATATTAATGATAATTCATTAAAAACAAGAAAAAGTAGGATAAAGTGGTATCGTATTGAAACAACAAAGTAAACAACAAAATGAATAATCTAGGGTAACTATGAATTTGTAGTGAAGAATATATATATATATATGATTATAGATTGAACTTTATCATGATATAGTTAAAACTACGAATTCCAGGATCGGAATCTTTGTGAAATTGCTAAATAGAAATTTTACTAATAACTGTAAAAATGCATTGAATGATTTTATTTGCGAGAAAGAGATCAATGCTTTTTTGAAATTAATCGAATTTGAGACATTTTTGGAATAAATTTAAAATAAAATCTTTTACATTATGACGATATCGATCCGCGATATTTTATAAATTAGGATAACCTGAATACATATAGATTCTTTTATATATTATCAAAACGTGTTGTTATTATATTCTAATTTACTGCTTACATAACGAAGAATCCTCCTATAAAACTTTTTAAGTATTAGCCATAAATAATTTCATCAACGATTGATTGATGTTTCCGTTATCGCATCCTCCGAACTAATCTTACTTGTTGTTATCTCTACTTTCTCTGTTTGTTGGATAAATTAGCCAACTATTCGAATTTTTTATCTTAAGATATGTACGTGACCTTTGTTTCATGATACGTGTAATTCTATTTGACAAAATAATTTAATGCAAAATACTTATTCTAATATTGCTTATCAACTTGACTCTTACCAAGAATTAAATAAATTATAAGGATATCATTTAATGACTAATTAGATGAATTACTTTATATTTGACGATGTTGAGATACTTTGGTTGAGAAGATTTATTATCAGCTTTTATTTCACAAATATAAATGGTAGTACAATAAGTACTTGACAAATAAGGCATAGTTTGACAAATAAGCTAACAAATACGAATATTTGGATAAGAAATGTAACAGCAAATACAATAATATTTCAGCATTTTTAGCAAAGTGCATAAAACTGTCTACTAATCATATAGAAATATATGATTATTCATGGTATCACAAATGCTGATATTTTTGATATAGGTTAATATGATAAAAATGATATGATATGATATGCTCAAAGATATGATAATATTCATTGAATATTCAAAAAAAAAGAATTTAAATTTCTTAAATATGTCTATGAATAATAATAGATCAGCTAATATTTATCAATCATATATCATCCTTATCTCATTTCTTCCCAATTAACAATTTTATAATAAAAGATAATATATGAATTTTTATGGAAATGTAATACTGTTTAAATGGAAATTAAATTTTTAATAATTCTTGAAGAATACAATGGGAATTACAAAATTGAAAATCGAAAATGCTAGCAAATATGAAGCAATTTGGAGTAGCTTTGAAAATTAATCAAATCAATAGTTATTATTAGATTGAGTTAAGAGTTTAGTAATAAAATTTATTTGTAACTTTTATCATTCTTATCATTCAAATACTCCTTTTAATCATATACAATCGAATGCATAAAATATTATTCAAATTCATTGAAAATTTTCATTGAAATTAATATTAGATTATTTATTGCAATTAAATATTAATATGAAATATTTGGCTATGGGATTTCATTTATTGCATAATTAATTTTGAGACTATTTAAATTGAAAATTATTATAAATTCGAATTTATTGTTCTTATTTCGTATTATGTGTTACATTTTAATTCTAAAGAAAAAAAAAAAGCAATTATAATACATAAAATTTGAGAAAGAACTGAAAAAAGAAATGTGATATTTTGTTAAAAAAAAAAAAAATTAAAACATTTCCAAAAAGTAAACAATATGGTAATAAAATATTGGTAAATTAGGCCAACAATTGTTTTTAGCCAAATAGAATAATGAAAATAAAACAATAAAAGCCAAAATGTCTCGACAAGTAAGCAATAAGAGATTGAAGTACGTATAACGATTGGATGATGTTGTGAATTAATCGGAAATACGCCTTTCTGATAATACTTCTCCAATAATTCGTCCTAAAGAAAAAAAAAAAAAAAAGATATTTCAGAGAGAATCACAAATTGCAAATGATCGTTGGAAAAATAAAGGAATAAATAATATATATATATATATATATATATATATATATTATATGATAAGATTTTTTAATTAAAAAATTCTCTAAATAAAATTCAATCTTTGAAATTGAACAATTATTTAATAATTTTTTGTTTAATAAAAATAAAATTTTAAATTTACCTTTTCTTCATAAATATCATATAACCAATTTCTTAGTATATTTTCATCTTTCCATTCAGGCCTTATTTGATATATCTATAATTAAATATATTTCATATATCAATATTAATTTATGATAAGTTAAATTAAAATATAACAAATGGCATCAGATTAAAATATATGAAAATTCATCAGATAATATATACAGATATATATAAGACACTATATGATATACACTATTGCACTACTACCTCAAATCCTATAATTGAAATTTTAATAAACATATGGAATACGAATAGGATAGATTAAAGAATTGGATATTTAATAAATGGAATTGATTTCAATATCTAATAAATAAACAAACAATAAATCTGATGGAATACGAATAGGATAGATTAAAGAATTGGATATTTAATAAATGGAATTAATTTCAATATCTAATAAATAAACAAACAATAAATCTGATGGAATACGAATAGGATAGATTAAAGAATTGGATATTTAATAAATGGAATTAATTTCAATATCTAATAAATAAACAAACAATAAATCTGATGGAATACAATTACTGAAATAATAACAAATAAAAATATGATGATATATCAGATGAAAATGAAAAAAAAAAAAGATAATAATCTAATTTATATATATTCAATTTATATTTAATTATTAAATTATTGAAAAAGACAAGAAATTAAAAAGAATATTGATTAAAATGAAATAATAAATAAAAGATAACATACTTTATAATGAATAGCAACATTTAAAATTCCATTTGATAAATCGCCAAGAAACCAATTCCTAATATTAGGTACATTACCATTCTGATATCCCAAAGTACAATCAACAATATATTCAAGTGATTCATTACTATCATTAGTAGTTGCTGAAAAAGTAAATATACTATCATTAAAGTTATAAAGAGTGATAAATAATAACTGATAATAATTCATTTGATAAAATTACCATAATTAGCATTTGTTGCTATTTCGATAGCAGCATGAGCAGCGCCACTACGTGGTAATGCACAATGTCGAAATATTTTGTAACCTTCACGAGCAGCATATCGAGCATTACTTTCTTTAATCAAATATAATCTTGCACCTAAAATATAACTTTTATATTTCATATTTAAAAAATAAATATGTCAATCATGATTATAATAAAATGCCAATCTCGATTATAATAAAAAGTCAATCTCGATTATAATAAAATGTCAATCTCGATTATAATAAAGTCAATCTCGACTATAATAAAGTGCCAATCTTGATTATAATAAAATGTCAATCTCGATTATAATAAAAAGTCAATCTCGATTATAATAAAATGTCAGTCTCGATTATAATAAAGTCAATCTCGACTATAATAAAGTGCCAATCTTGATTATAATAAAATGTCAATCTCGATTATAATAAGGTGATCTCGATACAATCTTGATTATAATAAAATGTCAATCTCGATTATAATAAAGTCAATCTCGACTATAATAAAGTGCCAATCTCGATTATAATATAATTATATAATGAAAAAAAAAATTTCATTTTACCTATAAAATGTTAATTAAAATTATTAATTTTAATTTTAATTAGCGCCTATTTTATAAATTATTTAAATTTAATAAAATTTTATTAAAAATAATAATTATTCGTTCGGCTATTTCAAATATTAAACTCTTTTTTTTTCATATCAAATTTAATTAATTATTAATGAAATATTAAATAAAAAGATATTAATTAATATAATATAAAATTTTTTATTAAATAGATAAAAGTAAATAATATTAATAGAATAAAATGAAAAATATAATATCATATTACCTTCCGGATACATGATAATCCATCGATGATCATATTTCCAATAATTTCTTTTTAAATGTATTTTAAAATCTTTGATCATTTGATTTCGTTTTGCAGTACCGCCATCAATAAAATAATTACCATGAATGATCCACATCATACCCAATGGTGTCATTTTCCATATATTATATATTACCCAAAGATACTGAAGTAATCAAAATTATTATCATTCATTATAAATTCAAGCTAATATAATTTGCCAGAAGAAAAAGATGATAGAGAAAGGGAGAAAGGGAGAGAAAGAGAGAGAGAGAGAGAGAGAGAAAGAGAGAAAGATAGTGTATTAGAATGAATGATTCGATCTCTCAATCAGTAAAAGATCAATCATTTCATTTTAGCATAGAAAAAAAAAAAAAAAAAAATTGAATTTTTAAAATGAATACCTTTTCAACAATAGTTCCTTTATTTTGTAACGCTGTCATAATCACAAAATGATCAGCAAGACCCAAATGATTGGCAAGAAATAAGACCCGTTTTTCGGCGAGCTGCAAAATTTCAATATATAAGGTATATTTTAATATTTGAATTATTCAATTTAAATTTAATCTTCAATTAACTCACATTATGTGAAGTTTCGTTGCATGACCATCAATCAATTCAGTAATCAATCAACGACGAAATTTGAAATAGCGACCCTTTTGTGTACTACGTGAAAATAAGTGACGCTCACGGCAATCACCTATGGAGAAAGTAATAAAGGCGATAAGGACGTGAACCGAAAATGTACGAACTACCAGCGTAAGCAAAAAAATATGTTGAATTTTTTTTTAGGAATGATATTAAATTAACAATATAAAATAAACCTTTGAAATATCATCACCATACTCCATAATATTAATGCCAGCAATCTGTGCAGTTGTACTCCAATGATCGTTTACCATACGACATAATTTTTGTTCAAACCAATTAAACCATGATACACTGGAATGCTTATTGGAAGATGGTAATTATTAGATATGAATTTTTGAATTTATTCATTTCTTTAATATATCATATAATAATATAGATACTATGAAGTACTATGAAGTAAATATAAACCTGATACAAAGGACAGGTATCAAAAGGTAAAGAACGTTGCAACAACAACACCGGGAATGATAAAAATAGTCATAATAATCCAGTAGAATGCACCAATTAGAATAATAACTTTTCTTACATCCATCGAACTAATCATCACTTTAGTTAAGAAGCCATCTTCTGCAGTAACAGTTGGCCCATCTAAACCGATTCGGGCCTCACCCGTTTGTAACATCTCCTTAATACTGGGCAAATTTATTGATATTATCAATTAGTTTATAAGAAATTAATATATACTGCTAATCGCAAACAATATACTTCAATATCATGAGCATTTCTATTAGAAGAAAGAACAGCACGAATTGTTGTAATGGATGTGATAATGCTGCAAATGAAATGTGAGCTTTTTTTTGAAATCTTTAGAATATGCTATGATGCATTGCTTCTGTTAATTTACACTGAAATGATTCATTTCTATTCTGATAATATCAGAACAATCGAACATCTTCAGAATTTTAGTGCTCTTGCATTAATGAAAAAATGATGACAACAGTATTTCTCGATCATTTATTTTCTTAGCAATCTTTCAATCAATTTTTTGAATCTTTTAGATTCATCTGAACAACAAGTAAATAAAATCAATTCTATTTATCTATATTAGATAATTTTTTAGTGGTGATAAATTAAATTTAATTATCTTTCTGATACATATACATCTTATGTACCGTTATCGAGAATGATGAACTGCTCTACATATATATATATGTCTTATCACAAATATTGATAAGCATATAAAACTCATAAAAAATTACACTCCACTGTTACTAAAATGCATTACTGCCACAATTCATAACTGTCACCGATCATAAGAAACATCTGAATGATTCTCGAATAAGATAAGGTCATGTGATATTGAAAAGAGGTGAATGAAACAAGGATAGCAAAGAATTAGATTCGGATTCAAAAGAGCAATGATGAATGAATCCACACAAAGAAGTTTTTTTTTTTTCATAACAAATTCGTTTCAAATAAAGAGAGTGACGGAAGAAAGGAATAGAAGTAGAGGGAAGAAATGATGTAAATTAGGAGAGGAATATTTTAGTATGTTTATCTTGAAATATTTCAATCACAACTAAAATCATTTTAATTTTACAGCAACATATCAGCAATATTAAAAATAAATGCCGAAGATATTTCTTCAAGTTAGTAGATGAAATATTTAAGGAATCTGAATTATTTAAAATTAAATTCTTTTAATGATTGAAATAAAATAGAATGAGAATGATGTAATAATAAGAATGGAAAAAAAGATCAATCGCATTCAACCGTATTCATTTAGAATGAATTGAGATTTATTTACTGAAATTCCTAATTATAAGTGGAGAATATCACAGCAACAAGTCAAATAACACTTTCTCGAAAATTCGAGAGTTCAAGAGAGCGAAAGCGAGAAAGGCATAAAATGAGGTCGAAAAGGGTATGTACTATTATTTAGAGAAGTATTCCAATAATTGATAGTTCGCTGTTGCTGTCATTACCATTATTATTGATCTAATTCTCCGTCATCGTAGTACTATTTATTTTATTTATTTACCAATATATATATATATATATATATATGTCTGTCGATCTATCGATCTATCGATCTGCCGATCTATCGATCTATCGATTTATCTATCTCTCTATTTATATATGTGTCCAATAGTGACCAACTAGTCATTGCCGTCTCTCTTCACTTTGTTTAATATCAGTTCTCAGATAGTACGTCATTTTGATAACGAATAGATGAGACAGAAATCTATCAGTAATAACGAATAAGTTAGGTATAAATATACTTGAATACTACGAAGTGGAATTTTAAGTATGGTGCATCTACCTTGTTATTGATTTTCCTCCTTCTATGTACGAGAAGACATTTTAACAATCTGCAATCTGGAATCACTCTCGAATAAATTTTCTTTTGCATTCTTTACTCTTTCCCTCAGCATTGTCTATTCTCGGTCTATTTCCTCCGAAATACCTATTTCTAACTCAAGCAACAAATAAATATTTCTCGTAACTCACCTCTCCTCCTACATAAATCACTAACTTGATCCGTAGAATAGTTTAATTTTCTGATTGATTGTAATCTGCTGCAATTTAATCTTTCAATAAGTACGAAGAAGAAAGAAGAGAAGGAAATAGGAAGTTTTAAGAAGCAATTCACTCTCGTACTAATCAATTATCATGATCTGTTAAATGTGAAATTGATAAGGCAGCTGTAAGACGATGATTGCGCCTAATGATTGATCATAGTATAATAAATATTTGTTTCTAGCTGCTGAAATTGGCTCAACAATTATGCGTTTAAATATGTGAAGATAAATGAAAAATAATTAGGCGTAGATGGTCGATTGATTAGTTATGGGAAAAGACTTCGAGATTGATTTCGAGAAATAAACAAACATACGACTGAAAAGCAATATAGCGCAGCATACCGAATAAATTTATTCAACGTTGAATCATTTTCATAATTTGTATAATACCAAATCGTTTTATATACAGTTTTACTTTTCTTTCAAATTATTTGCCAAAACTTATCATTTCATCCAAAAAATACATTCATTACATTGCGAGAATGATCAGAATGATTAGCATAATATATAGTTATCGATATCAGAAATGGTATCAATGAACTGAGCAGAAAATAAATAAATCTATTTTCTTTTATTCGAGACTTTATTTTATAATTACTACTGTATCATTTGCTACTGTACTATTCGCTACTGTAACTACTCAATACTGTATCCATATTCCATCATACCTAATTAATCAAATTCATTAATATCTAATACATCATGCATCTTTTCAGGGGAAAAATCTCTTCGCAAACCATCAAAAAAGATTTCGGGATATTTTGAAGTTTTTTCTAAAATGGGATGTTTCCTATACATATGGTAGTAGCACACGTATATTGATATAGATTGATCATGGGAAATATTGAAATGGGCAAATATTTGATAATCATTACTCACGTACGTGTACGTATATATGTATTGTGAGCAATTAGGGCGCGTTGATATAGATTGATCATGGGAAATATTGAAATGGGCAAATATTTGATAATCATTACTCACGTACGTGTACGTATATATGTATTGTGATCAATTAGGTCACGTAACTCTAGATCAAGTATCAATATAGCTAGCTATGCGCAGTAACTCTCTTATCAACACTTTCATCCAGATTCCTTACCGATAAGAGATGATTTACGAACTTGTTTTACTTGATTGCAATTTAAGCAATTTTTTCTTTTTCTAAAATTTAATCTGGAATATTCGATAAAAAGATCATGCTATATATATATATATATATATCGATATTTCAATCAATATATCAAACTATGAATCTTAGCTCTATCTATTTCATTCTTATATACTATGTATCATAAAAGTTTTTTTTCTTTTTTTCAGCCTTAAAACAATAGTTAGAAATGAACGAAAAAAAAAAATAAGAAACAATTGGTCTTTTCCTTTCACTAATATATATATATATAACAAATATTTCGAATTACATCAATTCATTCTATCTAAAATGTAAAACAGTTCGTTGTATGATATCAAATATCACCGCTCTTATTAACCATACATCAATTCATTCTATCTAAAATGTAAACAGTTCGTTGTATGATATCAAATATCACCGCTCTTATTAACCATACATCAATTCATTCTATCTAAAATGTAAAACAGTTCGTTGTATGATATCAAATATCACCGCTCTTATTAACCATACATCAATTCATTCTATCTAAAATGTAAAACAGTTCGTTGTATGATATCAAATATCACCGCTCTTATTAACCACTTCTCATTTCTCCTTTTATATCAATACGATCAGTGTTATCGAAAAAAAATATGATTCATGATGTCAAATATGAACTTCATATTACACTTATCATTTCAATATACTTGCTGTTATTTTCAAAAACATCATTTCTTCTTTCTCTCTCTCTCTCTCTCTCTCTCCCTCTCGGAATCTCAAAATCTTTTTCGTTTATTTTCTAGAAAAAGATAGTCAAGAAGAAGACGTCATCGGTGTAATTATTCTACAAAATTCAATATTATTTTGAAGAGGGTAAAATTAAGGAGATTAAAATGATAAGAATATCAATAGCATTATCATCTTTTATAGGAAAATCTTTTAGTTATTGTTATCTTCTTAATTTTATTACTTTCAATAATGCAAAATTGTTGAAAGTTGTCATTAGAATACTGTAACAAAGTTTTATAAATAACAAAGAGATGATGGAAGAGAAGGAGAAAATAATCAGAAAAAAGAGGATCTATTTTACTATTTATAATTTGCAATATCTTTAATTAAGCTTTTTTGATTAATTGATTTAAACTCCTCTTTGAATTTTGCTAATTACATAAGCTATTATTTAATGATATATCATTTGCATAAACATTTATCTATTGATTAATGGACAGATATGGAAGGAAATATGTGGAAAAAAAAGGGAAGATAAAAAGGATAAATGATAATTGTGCTTATATCCATAATCTTTGTTAAGTTAATCATTTTCTAAGTTTGTTGCTATGCAATAAGCTGAAAAATGAAATAGAATTTTAAATGAGATAGGATAGGATAACTTCCGCTATAGCTTTAAATTCATATTTAAAAATGAAATAAATAAATTGAAATAAAAAAAAAAAAACGAACTTATGCGAGGAATGAATGATTTCATTTACAATTCAATACACAAATTAGAAGATAGAATTTTTACATAAGAAATAAGATGATAAGGTAAAAGGTCAATAGAGATGAGATGATAAAATAAAAGGTCAAGGGAGACTAGTCAAATTATACGCAACATTATTTGAATAAGACAGGATAATATATTGAAACAATGACTATTTGGTATGGAATAACAGAAATATAATTTACTCTTTTTCAGCTTTCCATAGCTTTTTAAAAATTAATTTATGACTAAAATAATGGAATGGATGAAGGTCATATAGATTACACGAGGAATTATAATTTCCAAGTCAACCTGATAATATAAGCGATGCATTATTTGGAGTTGTAAACAAAACAATTATGAATAGGTCAAATATTACGATAACAAGTAATCGATATCTATTATGAGTTGTAAACAAAACAATTATGAATAGATCAAATAGTAAGATAGTAAATATCGATTGCTTCATATCTATTATGCTATTTCATTTAGAAATAAATAAACGCATGATACATTGTATATATTATTCATTGATATATTACATTTATCCATTGATAAACTTATCCAATTACCTGTAAAGGTAGAAGAAGTAAAAGAGTAAAAATCTCAGAAAGATAATGATATAATGTTCTCTTATTAATAATGTTGGAAAGTAGGAGAAGAACAGAATGAGATGAGATGAGGGATAGAAAGATAATAATGCGATTTTATGTGAAAGAGGACAACAATGACTAATTGAAAGATAGGTGGACATATGGTACTTCCCTGCGTTATCAGACAGCATCACTTGTAAGGAAAATAATCAGTAAGTGAAGTTTGGAATGTGATAAAGCTGATTGTAAACAGTGATTGGTAGGAATATGGAACTTTTTTGCTTTATCAATGCATATTTCTCTTATTTGGAAATGAAGTACGGGATTCTGATGGATAACAATAATGTGATATTGTTATCATTTGATAGTTATTGATTAGCCATCTCCGCTTAATACATATCCTTCCCAGATGATTGATAAATAATACATACTAAAAACATAATAAAGAGATAAGTTGTAGTACTGATGAATACTTTTCAAATTTGAAATGATAATTATTCCAAAATCAATAATAGCCATCTATCTAACAGCTCATCAGTTAAAATAAAAGAATTTAAAATATGCTAAGATTATCTGTAAATTTTTATCAAACTGTCAAAACTAAAAAGTTTTTTTTATTTTTGAAAATTAATAGAACTTGGAAATACTCAAAATTTTTCATCACTATAACATTCTATAGGAACTTTATCGTTATCACAGTATTTATCACAAATGAGGCATTAATCACGGATAGTTCGTGTTATTATTAATAGTAGAAAAAAAACGAAAATTTTCATAAATTTCATTCAAAAGTTAAACTTTCAACATTCTCTTCTTTTTTTCCTTCAGAATCTAAATTTATTCGTAATTAATTTTTTTTTTTCCAATTATCAATACTACAACAAGAGCAACATGTAGCACATCTACTACCTGCATTTTCTGAATTCCTTAATTAGATGCAGAATTCTTAACAAAATTATCGATGATTGATATGACATTAGAAATTCATTTTACTCTTTACTACCATACTGTATTCTGATATAAATATTACTGTATTGATAGGTAATTTAGTTGTTATTTACAGCAATCATATAAATACCGATGATTTGTATCAGTTTTTTAGAATTATTTGCATGTCATGTCATTTCAATATGAAATATCACGAGAACAAAGTTAAATATCGAATAAAATGAGGAAGCAATTATTATTAATTATACTTTATTATTATTATCATTTGTTTGATAATACTTGGATGTATCAGAGATTATATGATGATAAAAAGAAATGTTTAGAATGATTTATGTTTTCATTAAATATATATAATTTGATGATTAAAAAAGTAAATATAGAAAAGCAATATATATCCAATATTATTTTTATTATTAAGAATTCATTTGTCGAGAATGAATTCATTCATCAAAAAAGCGAATCATTGTAATATTTATATTACGAATAGTTTTTATTATACGATTAACTGGCAAATAACAAATTATAATTATCATAAAAACTTGATTTTATAATCATCTACATACATATTTATTAGTAAGAAAAGAACTTTGTACTTTCATTACTGCTATATTTGTGAAAGTATTTTCGATGCAATTAGTCATTTCTTATGACTTTTAATGCTGCAAATATAATGATATCATTATTCATCATAGAATCTGCTCCTTTATCTTTTCAATTAAATAAGTTTATTTTTAAATATTTATCATTCCTTTGATATTTCCATTTGAAAATAAACTTTATTACTTAATTAACAGTACAACATATATAGAAAACTGGTTTTATATGATGACGAAATTTATTTGATTTGATAAATTAAATTAGATGAAAAAGTTAATTGAATTCAAACGTTGTTTAAATTTAAACATCTATTGCTACCTAATTTATAATTCAATAATATAATAAATAATAGATAATTAAATTTAACAGTCCCTATTCGATATAATATCATAATATTTCATTCTTTATTTCTTCTCATGCTAAATGATATTTAATAATATCTTTTTTTTTTTTTTTTAACTTCACAGGTAATATTGTACCTTTTGCTCTCAGATATTTTCATCATATTATATTGGGAATGAGAAAAATTTTTACTGTTTTATTAAATATTCTAATTTAAAAATATGATTGATATTAGCTCGCTCAGAATCGTCCAACAATTCAATTATCAATTGTGCTTAGCTAATTAAGTTAAATAGATAAGCTATCAGTCTGGTTCCAGTATTATCATTTCGTTTTTCCTACTGAATAGATCACTATTACTTATCAAAAGAAGAAATGATACTTATAGAAATTCGCTTATGACAATTTATAATGTTATACTAAATCTATTTGTCTAGCAAATCAATAAATTCAACATGTGATCTTTTGATAAATTTAAAAACGGAATATTTCATCATTCATGATTCTAAGCCAGCTAATATCAGTCATATTTTTTAACTTAGAATATTTAGTATGCTGATAACTTATCAGCGATACGATTTTTTTTTTTGATTCCCAATATAATATCATGAAAATATTTGAGAGCAGAAAGTACAATATTACCTGTTCAATATGACGTGTTTTATTGCAAAAAAGTTCAAAAAAGATGCTATTAAAATAGCATTTGCCATGACAAATAGTACAAAGAATCTTTCTATAATTTATACTTTTAGGATAATACAGAAAGCAATTATAAAAATATTTATTATCATTATTTAGGATTCTGAAATGATAGAATATATTTTCAAAGAAGTATTCTGAATACATTCTACTGTGATATTTTAAGATGCTGAAGTTATTATTAATAATAAATTTATATTATTCATTCAATAAATAATAAAATTTCTTGGACACCATATAGTCTGTCCAATGCTCTTGAAATATGCAGTGGATCTCGATTGAGAGATAGTACCGAGATTTCTCATTCTTGAATTGTATAAAAATATTATTATTAGTATTCCATTCCTAGATAATGTTATAGTGATGAAAAATTTTGAGTATTTCCAAGTTCTATTAATTTTCAAAAATAAAAAAACTTTTAGTTTTGACAGTTTGATAAAAATTTACAGATAATCTTAGCATATTTTAAATTCTTTTATTTTAACTGATGAGCTGTTAGATAGATGGCTATTATTGATTTTGGAATAATTATCATTTCAAATTTGAAAAGTATTCATCAGTACTACAACTTATCTCTTTATTATGTCTTTAGTATGCATTATTTATCAATCATCTGGGAAGGATATGTATTAAGCGGAGATGGCTAATCAATAACTATCAAATGATAACAATATCACATTATTGTTATCCATCAGAATCCCGTACTTCATTTCCAAATAAGAGAAATATGCATTGATAAAGCAAAAAGTTCCATATTCCTACCAATCACTGTTTACAATCAGCTTTATCACATTCCAAACTTCACTTACTGATTCTCATAATAATCAATCTCTTCGTTAGAAATCAATTGAACAAACATCGTACTACTGTGAATGAAAAATTGGTGTTCAATTTCTACTTGAGATCCATTTATCATTTCGCAACTATTTATTGAATTGATAATTGAGTAATGGGAATTTATGAGATTGATAATCATTCATTATCACAGGAACAAATAATCAGTGAAGTTTCCTTTTTTTAAATTGAATATTGCGAGCAGATTTAATTATTGAAGTGCATGATATTTATTGATGAAATGATTGCTATCAGAGCAATGTATCTTATTTAATATTATTCCTTAGAATATCAGTTCGATGTTATCTATGATAATGGGAAAAAGAACGGTAAAATTTACTTCTGACTGTTCGTAAAGGAAACGAAGCTTTTATTTTATTTTACAGATTGAAGACCAAAAAGGAGAATTTTATTATTACTATTATTTTTTATTTTGAGGTATTTACTAAAATGTAATTGAGCAAAATCTTGGGAGGTAATCTCGAGAAAGTTCTGAACATTTTGATTCATTCATCTAAGAGTGGAATTGCATAAGAATAGCATTCTCAATAAAAACAGAGAATCAATTTTTCAGCCTAATTCCTTTTGTTTAATTTTATCTCAAAACTGTCCACTTGTGGTCAAGTAATATTTGTTTGGAAGTTCATAGGTCATGCAAACTCATTGACTTAAATTATACTGACGCCGCACTAACTGTAAGAAATTATTCACTCTAAACATATTTAGAGAAATGCTGTGGCAGGGAGTGTATTTCGGCAAAATTTAACAGACCGTTCTGTCCTTGTCATAGTTGTCGCCCTGCTGATCTGTTACATGCATGGGTGATTTTATGCGGTTTCGTATACTACTAAGTACGCATGTAAGATACGTCCTTTCACGTGCGTACGTCAATATCTATCAGTGCATGTTGCAGCTGTCAAAATCATTCTTCACTTATTCTCTATATTGTTGATTGATTTTTCTTCAAAGAATATCTTTCAATTGTGATTCGAGTATATTGAAAGCTCATTTTATCATCTGTATTTCTAGCAAAGTTCTCTCATCATTATACGTTCTCGATAATGTCAGATACGGAATATGATTATAATGAGCTACTCTGCTTATAACTGTTTTATTTTTAATGAATCGTGAAATCATATGCATCGTAAATATATGAATGGTTGAAATTTGTTTATTTAATCCTTATGGAAATTTGATAAATGAACTGTCTTACTTAATTTTTATCACGCTTAATCATTCAAGCAATTCATATAATTATCGATAACACAGAAGATTAAGTTAAAGAATATATATTTGTTTTCCGGTTTGCATTTCTGTTCTCTTTTATTTTATGTATTTCTTTATGAAATGAAGTATAGAGATGAATATGTAACAGCTGACAGGAATAACATATGATATGATTTGATTTGTTTGCTGTAGTGCATTGGTATTTTTAAATTCAAGATTATAATAACTGTTTTCACGTAAGTAAACAATACATGTTGCACTGATACTTACATATCAATATAATCTTATTCAGTGTATAATCATTATCTGAAATATGTCTCGATATTAATCAATGCTAACCGGAATAAGAATATTGAGAAGATTATAAATAACTTCACTTTAAACTAGAGAAAGTTTTGCTGCATTACAAAGAGAAGAAGATGATTAGATACGAGGATGATGTATCAGAAGGAATTTAGAACTAGCTGATGTATAGTTATCGAGCAGAGGTAGAAGTATTGCTATGCTTTATCCATTATCATCACAGTTTGTTGCCGATGCCGTTCTGCTAATATCAATTCTAGTCGCAGTATTATTACTACTCCTCCAGTATAGCTTAAAGAAGATTCAACAGGCAACAAGGCGATTCCTCACGTTCCATTTCTTTATCAGTTCCGTTTTTCTATACTCTTTTTTTTTGTTTCTTCCTGAAAAGCGCATATTCTTTCATTTGTACAGCATATGTTTCTCATAAATATATGCTCTGTGATCTGTTCATTGTTAGAATGAATTTAAAATTGTTTAAACCTGTATTGTCAATTTTTTCATTTGAAAGATTTATTTGCCACTTACAAATTCGTATTTTAATTACTTCATTTTTATTTATCAATATTGATTACTTTATAATCATAAAGTAATTATTGCTTATTGTATTATTACCTTGAATTGTTATAGTTTTAGCACATTAGCTTCATCATTCGTTAACGTTATTTGGCGAATTACATGAAATGAGGAATATTTAAGGGGATTATTAGTAGCGATAAGTAATCGAGACATCATTTAACCCTTTTAGTATTGCAAATGACGAATGATATTTAAAAACTATCAGTGAAATGATATCTTAACTGGTATAGAAATGTGAATTTGTTGTCAGTTAAAAATATCAATCATATGAGGAAGCTTATCTTTATCGAATTATTAGTCACAACTATATTTTCCTCTTAGAGTACATAGAGCGCGATATGAAGCTTTTAATAGCTGTTAAACTTTTTGATGCTTATCAAATGATAGTCCAGTGTCTCTTTCTATATGTATATATATAGAGGACAAACAATACTGATTTCATATTTTCTATTTTAGAATTTCTATTTTACTTTTTGACTGAGTTTACGAGACAGGAACCTTCTTAAAATTGCTGTAAAAAATGGTTTTATTAAGGACGTATACACTATTTTGACGAAGCTGTAATTGATACGAATTAACGAAGAGTTTTCGGTGAAACCAGTCATATCTACTAAAAGTTGTCATTAATGGTCTGCGGTGGAATGGATAGTGCTATCAATGGTGATTTGAGCTCTGGTTTCGAGAATCTGACATGTGTGCGGTGTCATGATGGCTTCGATTTGAATGAACAGATTGTAAATTCCTCCGGACAAGTATGGCATTCTGACTGCTTCGTGTAAGCTCGATATTTTGTATGCACTAATTTTTGTTCTGAAAAAAATTTCATAGTACGTTAAAAAAATTTTTATTATTTTATTAGATAATTTTCACCTTTAGTTCTTAAATCTCCGAAATTGTCAGGTTATTTATACGTATGAAATTACAAATTATATATGAAGTTTTATTTTGCTTTGTTAATATTTGAATGAAAACTTCTATCTCAGTCGCTCTTATTAGAAATCTGAGATATTGATAAGTGATGCTTTGGTTTGTTACTTATTTATCCTGTTTTATTTTTGTCTATTGGTAGCTTCCTGCTGATTGAATAAGAACTTTATGATCGTTAAAGAAATATGTTTATTAGCTATGCTAACCTAATCTTATTATAAATCTAATGAGTAAAAACTTGCAGGAGCTCTTGTTTTTCATTTCTCGTATCTGATATTCAGCGCGATAATTTGAATTATTGGAAAAAATTTAAGCTAAAAAGTTGTATTGTACAATATCCTTAGAAATATGATTTGTCTTATGCATTTAATCATCCTCTCTTCTCTCATAGCATCTTTTGAAAATTGATAAGTTTTTTTACGCATATTTTCTTTTATATTATTATCTTATACTTCTACTGTCGTGTGGATATATTTCAGTTGCTCGCAGTGCTTCGAGCCGTTTCCAGATGGCATATATTTTGAATTTGACGGACGAAAATACTGTGAGCATGACTTCCACGTATTATATGCGCCATGCTGCAACAAATGTAGTATGTTTTCCATTTGCTATCAGATATTTTGATACAAAGGATTGATATATTAGTTGAAATATTGTTTCTTTTTTATACCCACAAATATCTAAAAGTTTTTTTCTGCTTTTATCTTTAATTATCGGTGTTGTATTCGATGAAAGATGACGTCAAAACGATATCGTAAACACATACAAAAACTAAAAGTAAATTTAATGTCAGACATTAAGAAAATTATTATTTATTCGTAGTGTTTAGATGAATTTATTGTGGGACGTGTAATAAAAGCAATGAACGCTAATTGGCATCCGCAATGTTTTCGATGCGAATTATGTAACAAGGAACTTGCTGATATCGGATTCTTAAGAAATTGTGGAAGGTGTATTTGAATTCATTCTCGAATTGAAATTACAGGATTTTTCTTAAATTTTTATTATTGAACTGAAATTGCAGAATTTTTCTTAAGTCTTGAAATGAAATGCGATACTTATTACGATAATTGTAATGATATGCATGCATTATTTTAGATATCTTATAATACTTAGTAAAGGCGCAAAACTATTGTGGAAAGAATCTATAATATTTCTCTAATGAGTTCAGAGCACTTTGTCGTGAATGTAATGAACGAGAAAAAGAAGCAGGTCGTGGTCGTTACGTATGCCATAAATGCAAAGGCATTATTGAAGATGGTGGCCATATTAAATATCATGGCGATAGTTTCCATCCATATCATTTTAAATGCAAACTTTGCGGGTACTTTTTAACTTATGAAACAACGTTTAACTTCAGTCAAATTTCAAATGAATGAGTGAAGAAGCGAAAAATTAATCTCTTAAATACTTTGAGACCTGCTGTTTTAATTTTTTTACATTCAGGATGAAATAAATGACATTCTTATTTTATGCTCTGCTGATACCGAAAAATATGCTGAATTACATTCTTTAGTGTGGAATTAGATACGAATTCACGTGAAATCGGTGGAGAATTGTATTGTTTGCGATGCCATGATACAATGGGTATTCCAATATGTGGCGCATGCCATAAACCGATTGAGGAACGTGTAGTTACTGCATTAGGCAAAATTGGCATGTTGAGGTTTGAACATATCATTGGATTTTTACGATAGTTATTCATTATTTTGGAATCGTTTTCGTTGTCTTGCATTCTTACTTTATTGTTGTAATTTGCATATGTCGTACTATGATTTTAAATAATAATTTCATAAAAAGAAAAAAAATAAAAAAATTACAGCATTTTGTTTGCGCCGTTTGTGAAAAACCATTTCTTGGTCATCGTCATTACGAGAAGAAAGGATTGGCTTACTGCGAGCAACATTATCATAAGGTTAGTTTTTCAGTTATTTACTAAATATTCCTTCCCTTTGTTTAATTTTTTCTATCCTTTATATCATGTATTTTTTGAATATCCTGTCCTTGAATATAAAAGCTCGATTTATTCTAATATTTTTCATTACCATAATGTATAAATTGTACTATCGGTTATTTCTCAAACAATAATACCCACTATATATAATTTTTTGGAATCTGTTAAATACAGATTCGTTGTTACTCCAAGGTTGTATTATCGGTTTGAAAATACTGAAGTTTAGCTATACGGCAATGTTTGTTTCAAATGTGCTAAAGTATGTAGCGGTGAAGTATTTCAAGCGCTTAATAAAGCTTGGTGTGTTGATTGTTTTGGTTGCAGTCTTTGCGATAAAAGAATGGATCACAAGTATGATGATTTTTTGAAACGTTTTTTTCTTTTTAATTTCCTCTTTGCATTTATATCTTTGTTTAAATTTTGATAAATTTTATGCATAAGAGAGGAAGTCTGAAGTACAATTCCAGTAACAGTAGTTTCGTCTGTATTTTAGTTTTACATCGTATGATTTATGCTTTTTTGATAAGAATTGAGATATTGATAATTAAGTATAATAGTTTAAAGATTTGCCTTAAATGATGAGGAAAAAGGAAGAGTTAGAAAGTCAGTTTTGATCACTGAATTCTTGCGCTGGATAAAATCCAGCGCATTCATCCTTTTCCACTTTAATGAAAAATGGTTTTCAATGTAGAAGAGCAATTTTCTATCCGTTTCGAAATGCTATTTATAAAATTTTAGAACAAAATTTTATGAGTTTGATATGAAACCAACATGTAAACGTTGTTACGATCGTTTTCCAACGGAATTGAAAAAGAGAATCAGCGACAGTTTGAAAGAACGAGATTTGGAAAATGAGCGAAACAAAACGATGTTGCAAAGGCGATCCACTAGTCCAGTCCAGCAGCAAACAAATATCTACAGAAGATGATGTATAAAGCTGGAACTTAATTTTTTAATTGCCTGTGTCTCTACCAATTCCAGAGAGATATCAACTTAAGAGATGATTCTCCTTTTGAATAGCTGTTATGATTTAAAAAAAGGCATAAAGAAGTAGAGAAAATTGAACTGGATTAAAAATAAATATTGATGGTGGGAAAAGTTGAATTTCCATTATTATCTTTTTAACACAGTTCTTCCGGTTTTGTTGAATTTGATT
This sequence comes from Dirofilaria immitis, assembly GCA_024305405.1. Lineage (NCBI taxonomy): Eukaryota > Metazoa > Nematoda > Chromadorea > Rhabditida > Onchocercidae > Dirofilaria > Dirofilaria immitis. The sequence continues at coordinate 226,843 of JAKNDB010000066.1, read as the reverse complement.
TTTATTAACCTAGAGAATTTTAATAATCATATTGCAATGTATTTTGCAATAAGAACATTCATTTATTTTAACTATATTATGTTTTTAACTCGTAGAAGGATTCTTCATTCGAAAAATTCTTTCGAATTCTCTTCGCGTTAACGTATTATATTCTCTGGTAAATTTCTGGTTTTTTCTATTTTTGCAATTGTCACTGATATATGATGACGTTTGTTATCAGTTATAAGTTATAAGTGATACGGGTAATAATAAATTTATGCATCTACTAGTATACTTTTTTTTTTGTTTTGACGATGTGAGAAGCAGAACGTTTTTTGAATAAAATATACGTCCTGCTGAATTTATCACTACTGCCATTAATTGTTTATTTTATATTGTTGTATGATTTTTATAACGGAACATTTGCATTTAAAAAACTTATCTAAGTGACATAACATCATTTGCTACATTTTCATCATTTTATCAATCAAAATTAAAACTCTATAAGTTAATCATTAATTATTCGGCTTTCTTATACTGTCATTCGCATTTGTAAACTTTGATTTCGCGTATATCATGCCATGAATGAGTTATCAGATGTATCTAAATCTTAAATGTGATTTGCATACGCTTCTTATATAACGTGAAGTGACTGCATAAATAAAAATCACACAATACTCTGAATTGGAATGTTTAATTCGGTCATCGATTATTAGACTAACATTTAGAGTTATAAAATAATAAAATTTATAATAATTTTTGCGCCTGAGCATTTTAAGATGATTTTGTTTGTTCAGTTATACAATATGCATTCTCATTGTTTTGCTTTTATATCTATCCCAATTATGCTAGAATTTCAATTAGAGGCCTAGTCTGTCTTTAGACTACACCAATAACCATTTGAAACGTGGATTGATAGTTAAGTGCAAAGTATCAGAGAGAAAAAAAAGGGATGAAAGAGGGAAAAATAAAATTATTCATTTCTGGCTCAAGATTTTATTACATAACATATCTGAACTATTATAGAATTACAAAATTTAATGGCTTAACTTAATGATTATTAGTTTGAACTTATGGGCTTGATAATTAGAAATTTGAAAATCCGGATTCATAAATATAAAACTCGAACATTTTCGAATAATTCCCAGAATTTTTCAAAATAACTCTTTTGATGTGTCGAACGCAGTTCTCGATTAACGTTGGACGGACCGCATAATGAACGAATAACCTTGTGTGAGATGGGATATATGCATGTATATCTAATGTTTTGCTTTTTCTTTTCTCTTACCTGTCGACAGGTATCTATTCTAAAAACTCAATCAGATTTGATTCTCAGTTTAGGATTCTCACTCAAATTGACCGTAAGTAATTGACATAGTGAAACGTATTGTATTTATGAATATTTTGGCTTATTTTTCTAACTGAATTTTTTTTCAGAGTGTGGAAAAGTTATGATTAAATTGATAGTTATTACATTTATTGGATTAATTGTATCTCTCGTGATTGTTGAATGTAAAATTCACCATCTTGCATTAAGGGTATGTTTACTTTCATGATAGTTTTATGCAAAAAAAAGAATGAGCTCAGCTGATGCTGACTTCTAATAAATATTTTAAATATAATGTAGATTATGCTGTAATTTAATTATCATAGTTCTTTATTTCCTCTCTGAAAAGGCATGCTATTAATGTATGTAGTAAAGCATTAATCAAAAGGAAAAATGAAGTCGATAAGTCAAAAATACTGAATTTTTACCAGAGATTGCAACAATTGATAAGTTAATTAATTGTTAGTATAAAGGCAACTTATTTAATATTAATTGATTTCCTCCTGTTTATTGATCTGTGACAAGAAATTGATCAAGAAATACATAGTTGATCCAATATTTGCCGAAAAAAATGAATGAAAGAAATAATTACTGAACATCTTTCATGGAAATTATTCCTTATATATTATTCCTTATATCTTCTATATTTGATCGTTCAAGGAAGAATTTTATCTCACAAGTAAATCATTAATAGAGGGAACAGTACTGTAAACAAAAGTTTTTATCAATTTCTTACAAAAACAGGCTTCTTAATCATAAATTTTGATAATTTATTAAAAGTATTTTTATTGTAGAATGATGCACGTAGAAATATCTTGCTGACAACATTTGGATATAACAAAGGTGGTACTTTTATCTTAAAACTATACAATTTCACTGTTCCAGTAGAATTGGTGTCACCTGATATGGCACGAGAACAGCGTAACACCGATCGATTCGTTCGTTTTTTTTTTTAATTTTTTTCATTCAATCTTTTTTAACTAACTAATATGTATAAATATAAATATATATATATATATATATATATATATATATATATATATATATATATATATGTATGTGTCAGTTATATATATGAAAGATTAAATTATTTATTTCAATATGTAAATATTTTGTAAGTAAAAGTATTTGCCTTTTTTACTTACTATTTTTATTATACTTAATCAGGGGATAATAAATATATATATATATATATATAGCTGGGTGATCTACCGCTAAGAGTTATTAAAAATTATTATATCGAAATAAATAACAATTGCATCATATTAGTGCATGTATGCGTATTATTTTGTTGGTAGCATACTAGCTAAAATGCTTATTAAGTCTACTTAATTGATTATGATAAAAAAATCAATTAAGCTATCATTTTATCTTCATTGTTATCGACGGTTAGGCGATAACTTAGAATATATTTATTTGGAAACGAAGTTGTACGAAAATCAAGAAGGAAACCATCAAAGAGGGAAAAATCAAAAAAAGAAAAAATTATGGAGAGGAGATTTGTCTAGCGGTTTTTCATTAACATTTGTCGAAACTGTTTAATGTACAAAATTTTGACTCTCCATCCATTTCAGGGTCTCATTGGTTTTACGCTCTCACGAGGCAGGGATATACTGGATGGTATTAGAACGAAGCCACATGTATGTCAATTATCGCAATTTGATCAAGGTGTTATTTTTGCTCGTTTTTTTGCGTTTTCTTTTCATCAGTTTTTTATGCTTTGCAGGTCACAAATTTGTTTTTCTTAAAATGAAATTGAGATAGGGGTAATAGTTACTAACAAGTCATTTTAGGTTTTGATGCACTTTTCTTTGTCTTCAACTTCACCGAGAACAGTTTAAAAGTTATACGTACGGGATCAATTTACAATTTACAATTGTGTAAAGATTTAGAAAGGTTGTTGAATTTTTTTAGTGGCATTATTTTTGGATGGATTATTGAATGTTTGAATTTTTAGTACAGCGTTTAGCGCATTTTTAATGTAAGAGATCGCTGCAAAATGGAGGATGATTAAGCTTATAAATTTTGCAATTTACTTGATGAGTACCTTCATCATAATGACACAAACACGTTTTGAAAAAAGCAGATAATAATAAAGAATTTAGTGGCATTACTAAGTAAATTGATTATTCTAAAATCGTTTGTTACATTCAAATTTAAATGTTTTCAAAGTTCAGCATTGCAGCTGTGCAGATAAGACAGAATCAGCATCATTAAAGGCACCACCCGGGGATAATGTCGAACCATCTGTCAAAGTTCGTTTTTGTTTTCATCATGAATTTAAAAAATGCTAGAAGTAAGAAACGTATTTATTATAGATTGTACTATTTGAAAACTACCCTTTTTTTTATTTTTATTTCCGCTTATTGGAAGTTATTTCTACAGGATTCACCAAATGGATCAGGTTTTTTCGGCAAATTACACAACATGTTATTTCCAGCAACTGCGACAGGAATACCATATAAAAATTATCTTCCGTTAAATCTTTCTGGAGATCAGTATTCTACTTCGGTTGGTGATTCACTATTCAACCACTGATTAAAAAATTTCATTTGGACACTTCGTAATGTTTCTTGATCAGAAAGAGAATGTTGAAATATATGACTTGCATTAACTATTTATATTTTAAATTTGTAAAATGCATGAAGAGAATTTAAGGTTGCAATACAGTTCGAAGAAGAACAGCAAGGCAGCTACAGCTTCATTTATCACAACTGTTTCAATTACCGAGCGCATGGTTACAGTAATCAAGTTGCTGTACACTTCACCGTTTGTTTTTTTTCTCTAACGCTCTCTCAATATCAAATTTAATGATAATTCAAGAAGAAATTTAAAATCTATTTTGCGTAAATTTTGTTTCGAAAACGATATAATTTGATCCGATAAGTTTGAATTTCACTAAAACTAATCGTACCAACACGTTTTCCTGCATGAATTTGTTGCCAACTTGTTACACAAAATCCGTGTTTCTCTAAGCTAGTGTGATTGTAAAATTGTGTATTTAAAAAATTGAAGGTTGACATTGTCGAACGTAACCCAGGATCATATCTTCCCGCTGGTGATATAGCAAAACCGAAATTATATTTGTACATGGCTGCAATGTTTGCAGTTGCTGCTTGTGTTTGGATACGGAATATCTGCCATTCGAGGTAATACAAACTTTAGTTGATGCAATTATAAATTAATTTAAAATGGAATAATACGATTTTAACTGTTCCCTAATCTTTTAGTTCGGATACGATTTATAAAATACATCATTTAATGACAGCATTGGTTATCTTAAAATCGTTATCTTTATTTTTCCATGGTACGAACTACTATTTCGTCTCAGTATATGGACATCAGCGCGAAATTTGGGCCATCATTTATTATATCACACATCTGTATCTTTTTTTCGTTTTTATATCTATTAATTTGATTTGCTTGAAATGTTTCGTAACATCTTTTATTGAATTATCTGTTAATTACTGGCAAATGCTTAGAATTATCAAATGTTTTCAGATGGAACAGTCTCCCATCATTTTATGTTTCTTTCTTTTTAAGATTAAAAGGTGCGCTTTTATTTGGAACAATTATTTTAATTGGTACAGGATATACGTTTTTCAAGAAGTTTCTGACTGATCGTGACAGAAAATTATTTGTAATTGTTCTACCACTTCAGGTTAGTTTGCTCGAGCAGTGTGTTGTGCTGCTATTCAAGTCGTTAATAATTAATAATGATAATTATTAATAATGTAATTGAAGATATCGAAAATTGATTTTAAAAAATTTTAATTTAACTCTTTTGGTTTTAAAGTATCGTACAATTGACATCTTATCGTAAAGCGAAACAAATCGCCACAAAATACAAAATAGTGAAGCTAAATAATGACTATTGATATAAATGGGACAAATGAAATTGCGAAGGAAAGAAAATTGAATAGAGTAATTTTGGAATTAATTTTATTTCCATGCAAGATTTGAGAAACATGTTTCACAGAAATTTTCATATGAATCTGGAAATACTGCTGTATATTAACTATTTAACATGATTCGGGTAAAAGTATACTGATCTGTGGGTAAATTGAATAAGTAAGTTTGATAAATGTTTTAGTTTGTCTTTTTGAGAAGAACTCTTATTCTTGCTAGCGCTACTCTTCTTAGTCTCTTTGGAATCTTTGGTTTTAATAATGTTGTTATTCCGAAGAATTATATAAATTTGTTTTAAAGGTGATCGATAATGTTACTATGATTATCATCGAAGAAAGTGAATTCGGAGAGCAGAGTTATCAGTTCTGGTTACAACTATTTATATTTTTCGATATTGTCTGTTGTCTGGCAATAATTTTTCCAGTCATATGGTAATATCATTTACATTTGCTTATAAGAAAATTTAAGATTTTCTTATAAGATAATACATATTGGTTTAGGTCAATGCGTCATCTACAACAAGGTGCTCGAAGTGACGGAAAAGCAGCTTTCAATTTAGAGAAGTTGAAATTGTTCCGACATTTCTATCTGGTTATAATTGGTTATATCTATTTGACTCGTGTAGTTAGGTTCATCATTGAGGTTAATATTTTTTATTTTGATGTTATATTCATACTCATTTCTTCATGGAAACAGTATTCTTTAGTTTTTAAATAACTTGTCTTCAAGCATTTATATGGTTTATGAAATTTTTTTCCAAATAAGATGAGGTGATTTTCTGCCAAAAGTTTTGAAAACTAGAATAGTTATGGAACCGCATTTCTTTGGCATTCGTAATCCGTCTTTGCTGATTCTTATTAGTAAAAGGATATTACATTTTTGTATTCATTCTGAAGTAGAAATGAAATTAAATATTTTTGAAATATTGCAAATGTTGTACAGAGGTTCTCTTTAAAGAGGAAAAAGGAGCTCGAATTTGATCATATTTGATGAAATTGTGTGATAGAACAAAAAAGATTTCAGGCAGTGGTGCCATTTAATTATGATTGGATAACTGATTGCGTGGTTGAATTCTCAACACTTCTTTTTTCATAAGTACTGGTTATCAATTTAGACCGCAAGAACGGAATCCCTATCTGAAATTGAATCAAGACGATGACGACAGCGAAGCGTATATTATTGAATACTATATTTCTGCAAAATTTATCCGACATTACTCAGTTTCTTTAAAATTAAACAATATTTTTGAAAACAAAAATTGCAGAAATAAGAATGAAAAATTATAAGCTTCTTATTCCTTTTTGTAATTTACTTATCCAGAAAACTGCTTGTCTGCCAAACAGTGTTATTCGTCTAGTAGATCTTTTTGTTACTTTTATTAATTGATTACCCTAATGTTCTATGTGAAATCTTAAACATGGGTTTGAAATTTTATCACTTTCTACAATGAATAAGTGATACAAATTTCATATATTATCATTTAATTGCAGGTTAACAAAAATGGTATTTTTGAGAATGTTTCACGATTGAAACGAATCTCTGTACGTGATGAAACTGTAAATGATATATTGGATACTGTGGTTAGAAATGATGTGGATTCGGAAGATAGCGCTCCGGAAGATATCTTCCATGAGCGAGGAATGGCAACAAAGAAATCGACACCAAAGTCATCAATACTTTGAACTTACAATAAATTTTTGGTTGAAAAATGCTACTGGTCATGATTTATGAACGAATTATTTGAAATTTTGTTTTGGTATTTTAAAATTTTTAGGAACTAAAAACGTTTATAAGCTGCAAGAAGTTATTAAATAATATATGTTTTTGTCGTTGGAAATTTTAGTTATATATCATTATCACTGTAGGACAATAAATTTCTATTTTCAAAACTGCTTTTTCTGTGCTTTCTTTTGCTTGTTTCATTTTCCCTTTATTGGTATTCATCTATGATGAACAAAATTTTAACTTTCTCTCATTTATTATGTTTTTTTTTAGTGAGAAATTCACTTATTCAAATCCGTATAGTTGAAATTTTGAAACGTTCCGTAAAATCATGATTTTACTATATTTTTCTAGACAGCGATTTAATTTAAAGCTATGATATTGAGTTTTATTAGCTTCTGTCTTTAATCTTAACCAAATTCCTCATAATTACTGCGCCATTGGTTTGTTTGGTGATAATGTTCTGTATATTGTTTTTTTAATACCTATTTCAGTCACGATTTTCGGAAACTCAGAGAAGAATGAAGAAAAATATTTGAATGATAAATAGGATATGTAAATACTGTTAAATACTTGTTCATACTTCCTAGATAGTTATTTACTGGAATAATGTTTAATTCTATCTACATTTTAAAAAAATTTATGCAGATTTATTTTCATTATGCTAATTTTTGTGATTGCTTAGTATAGGAAACTGAAGCGAATTAATAAAATCAAGGAATGAATATTATTCTAATGTAAGTTTATTAAGGATGAAGATAAAATGAAGTTACCTATTCCTCTCGTTTTTTTACATCTGTTATCGATAGTAGTTTATTACGTAATTTATTCTAAATGGGATTTTTTTTTGAATTCGTTGTGAAATTGATTGCTATTACTTTAATTAAAGCTTTGTATAATATTGGATCTCCTTTTTTTTTATATTTTTCTGAATTGTTACGCGATAAAATACATTTTATTGAATGAAAACGAGAAACAATCATCTTTCAGTTGTGGAGAAAATGAATAATGGATGACATCAAGGATTCAGATATTGAGACGAAATGATTAGACTGCTAATTGAATCAGCAACTGGATATTTATCGTTTTATTATTAGGACTAAGGTTAATTAAGGCATTGCAGCAGGAAGAGCACTTTTTCTCTCCAATTATGTTTTTGTTTTGTTTTTAAGCTATACGAAGTCCAATGATTACATCTGTTTGATTTGAATCGAGATGGAAAGGCGAGCATTCTTTTAAATGTAAAGAAAGGTTTTTGATTTATATGACGGAATATTATTTCGTATGGCATTCCGACGCATGTTCTGATACTGCATTCGTGCCAAATAACCACGAACTCGACTCTGGAATTAAATTTGATCAAAAGTCTGTGATTCCTTTCAGCAAAATAAGAAAGAAAACACAAGAATATGGAAAGATCGTTCAAATTCACAACTTCAAAATAAGTTTTCATTAGTGGTACTTATCAAACTGCAAGTTACTTGGTCGCTATTAGAATGGAATAAATGCCACCTGTAGGAGGATTACTGCTCTTTGATATCTTTGTCGTTTCTTATGGTCAATATAATCTCGATAGTATCTCTGAAAAGATTTTATTAAAACGTAGAAAGGTTTCATTATGACTATGCAAATATATTGCGGATAGCAGAAGGAAATAGCTTTAACTTTACAAGAATCATAAAAGTTTATAACAATTAATAATAGACTGAGTTCAGGATATGATAAATTTATGATCGAAAATTTGCTTATATCTTAGAAAATAATATCTGCTAGATAAGCTAGGTTACTTTAGATTTTTCCAAGCGCGAGATATAATGTTTTCTGCTACCGAAAAAAATATTTTGAAATTAGTAATCTTTACTCCTTTATTTTGAAGTAACGGGAGAGAAATTTATAAAGAAATGTCACCATCAGTTCTACAATTATTATTCTCGTGGCAATTTACCTTCGCCTAAACTGAATTACCTGTATCATACAAGCTGCCTTCGTCTTTTCATTTGCTTCTAAACGTAATTTTTCAATTCCTTTTGCGCCAAATGAATTCGATAAGCTCGCTTAAAACAATCGATGTGAAAGAAATAGAAATAAATTTTCGTTTCATCTAAAATAAATAAAAATAAGCCTAGAATACTTAGACGATAACAACCTGTATAGTTGTAGCTGCTTGACGCTGCCTAATAATTATATCGATTACTGTACAACCTATAAAAATTCGAGAATTCGATGATGGAGCCTGAAATATTAATGTGTTTAATTGAAATTTAAAATTGAAATGGAATTTTATGATATGAAAGATGAGAAATGATTTCATAACAGTAACTGGCCAGATCGAAATATCTAATAAAATTCAATCACATGTAAGTTAAACAGCTTTTAAGTGTTGATGATTTTATATGCGAATACATATATTATGCTTAAATATAAACTACCTTTACTTACAGTAATAATTCCATTATTACTGTAAGTAATTAAAATAAATAAATAAATATCAATGTGGAAGGAAATAATTGATCCAATAGATTCGCTTAATGGTGAATATTTTATTGCGATAGAATATAGAATATCGATAACTTTTATTACGATAAAAAAGTGATGGATCGTAAAACGACAACGACAAGCAACGAATTGATAAAATGTTACTGTGAATACTATCGGATGCGATTCTTAAATTTCAGGCAGATTTATTCAAAGTTGAACTTCAAGCAATTCTTTGGCTAAATATATTGATTACCATCATATCTAAATGATAATGAGTATAAGTAGTAGTGTATAAGTAGTAATAGTAGTAATAGTTAAAAATACCATAGCTACTTTTCTCTTTCCTTTTACTTATTTAACTTATTCATTAAATAATTAGCAGCTAGCTATAAGTGATTGATTATATAGCTTACATATTATCAACTTCTTCGTTTTGTACTTTCATCAATTATTCATATTAATATATTCTCATTCAAATATTCATTCATTTAAATAAATATCATCGGAAGTGATATAGCCAAGATTAATAATAATCATGTCGATGAAAGTAAAAGATAAAATTAATTATCATCCAATAATTTTATCATGGTCTCGAGAATGATCATTTATTTTCACCATGATTATTGAAATAATGAGAAGTAGTAAACTAATCTTTTATTATAGAGCAAGGAGCAGCTATGCTATTTTCATTTTACTGTAAGTAAAAAATACATTTATGACTCATTCAAAAACAAATTGGCAGCAATCTCGAAGAGTAGTCTCAGTCTTCGCTGGTAAACGCATTAAAATTATCATTAGGAAAGAAAGTTGGAAAGAGAGCAGCCAAACTTGATTTCTAATTAATTTAATTAGAAGCAAACAAGAAAAAAGAGATATCTCGGATTGGAACATCAAGAAGATCGAATAGTCCCTGGAAGCGAATCAATCAAATATTGACTTTATCATTTAGTAATCATCAATATAATTAATTCATACAAAGCATTATAAATCAATTCTCTTCATGTCTCCAAATTATTCTATTTTTTTATCTTTATGTAAATATAAGGTGCTTATCAGTTATATATGATAATATAAAATATTTCAAATCAGATGTATGAATATGTTTTTAGGTTTTGGAAAATAATGTGAAGAAAAATTTATAAGAATAGTATAAAAATTTTTTGATATGAAACGTAAATATATATTATGCAAAAATTTAAATAATTTTCATATGAAAACTAATAAAAATGTAAATTAATAAATGTTATGAGAAGAAAACTTAATGAGCAGTTAATTATTCATAAATATTTATTTAATTACTTATGAATACATATTTAATTATTTATAAATATTTATTTAATTACTTATGAATACATATTTAATTATTCATAAATATTTATTTAATTACTTATGAATACATATTTAATTATTCATAAATATTTATTTAATTACTTATGAATACATATTTAATTATTTATAAATATTTATTTAATTACTTATGAATACATATTTAATTATTTATAAATATTTATTTAATTACTTATGAATACATATTTAATTATTTATAAATATTTATTTAATTACTTATGAATACATATTTAATTATTTATAAATATTTATTTAATTACTTATGAATACATATTTAATTATTCATAAATATTTATTTAATTACTTATGAATACATATTTAATTATTCATAAATATTTATTTAATTACTTATGAATACATATTTAATTATTTATAAATATTTATTTAATTACTTATGAATACATATTTAATTATTTATAAATATTTATTTAATTACTTATGAATACATATTTAATTATTTATAAATATTTATTTAATTACTTATGAATACATATTTAATTATTCATAAATATTTATTTAATTACTTATGAATACATATTTAATTATTTATAAATATTTATTTAATTACTTATGAATACATATTTAATTATTTATAAATATTTATTTAATTACTTATGAATACATATTTAATTATTCATAAATATTTATTTAATTACTTATGAATACATATTTAATTATTTATAAATATTTATTTAATTACTTATGAATACATATTTAATTATTCATAAATATTTATTTAATTACTTATGAATACATATTTAATTATTCATAAATATTTATTTAATTACTTATGAATACATATTTAATTATTTATAAATATTTATTTAATTACTTATGAATACTTATTCCTACTTCTTTGCTTAAAAATATATAAAAAAAAGATTTTTTTTTCATAATTTCTAATAGTGGCAAGTAAGTAGAGGAATAAAGTAAGAAGTAAGGATTATCAATAAATAAACTTACAGTAGTTGTTGATTGAAGTTGTCTCATAATTGTCCAAATCAATAAACGATGTATTACGGATGTTCGATTTAATCCACGGAGATAATATGACGATCAAAATTGAAAGTTAACAATTTAGACTTTTTTTCTTTCTTTTTAAAAATTATATTTCACTATACGGTTCTGGAAAAGATCTCATCTATTTGAGAATAATCATAATAAATAAATGAATGACATCAATGCTAATGCGAAAAGAAGCTCAAGCATAGTAATGGTATCTCTCAAATTTATCCCGAATTCATTAGTATCTTGTTTGATAAATTAAAAGAAAAAAAAACTTGTCTTGGTAAACAATTCTCTTCATTTATTTACTCAAGAAATAAAACCAAATAAAAATAGTATTTTGAGAGAATATCACAACAATCGATCAGTTTACCTATTTTTGTAATGATTTCGTTGCGTTCATGGGGTACTTATCGAATCATATGAGTGCAATAAATATAAATCATTCTTATTCAAAGAATATATACAAGAGTAAAAGACATATAACGCAATTTTTGCAGATCACATTATCACTAATCATTGGGATCAGGATTTTATCAAATTTTCAGACCTTCAAATGTAATTTTGGCTGAAGTTTTGAAGAATGGAAATATTCCTTCATTATCTTCACAACCACATTAGAAAAAAATCCATCATTATCAGTTATTGGTAAATATTTAAATGATCGCTCTAAACAATCTCCTCGACTTATAAATATTAACCAAGAATTTATTACAGTAGTATAGGATTGATTGTCTGATGATATAATGGCATAACATTTGATGTATTCCGAACCCAATGGTACTTTTAAAAGATAACATATTTATTTTCGAAAGGGCAAATGAAAGCATCGGGAGTATGTATAAATGGATCCATTAGTGAAAACGGGGGCGGGCAAAGAAATCCATTTCTAAGTTGGAAAATTGGTGGTTATGAAAAAATGAATCAGTTTATCAACAACTATGTCTTTAGTTTAATGTTATAAATGATATAGCACTGGTTTCTGCTAAACAACCTGGATAGATTTATAGATTAGATATTTAACGTTGAGTAATATGCTACCTTTCATTTCTATTTGTTTGCTACAACAATTTTCAACTTACTGTATTTTAAATTCTCTTATAACTAAATAAATAAGAGAATGTAAAAAAATTTCAATATATTATGATAAGTTATTAACGGACGTTTATATATGTATATATATTGCTTTAGAAGCACTAATATGTGATCGGAAAAATTAAAGAAGTCCAAATTATCCCTAGTCAATTTATATGACCAATTATATATACCTATTTCTAGATCTATAAAGATTTATTGCTTTAAAAATTCCAATAAGTTTGTTATAACAAGTAAAGGAATGATAAGATTCTAGCATCCGTATAGAAAATACACCTTTTTTCTAGAAAACACAACAAATCCATTTTGATGTATTCGAAATATCAATCATTTCCGGTAGTTGCAGTCATGCATGATTTGACAGCCTCAAAGATTTCTTGTCTTTATCAAAAAATTATAACACAAGAAAAGAAGAAAATCAAAAAAAAATGTCATTTCTTAGCTTCAACCATGATAATATGATAACCAAATTGTGTTCTCACTGGTGGATCAGTATAAACGGGATTATCAACAGTACTGTTTGGAAGAGCAAATGCGGCATCTTGGAATGCACCAACCATTGATCCACGAGTCATCCAACCGAGATCACCCTGAATTAATACAAACCACTCATACAAGCAATTATGAACCAAACATTTCAATCTGATAGCATATTTTCACATTCAGTCAACAATAATTACTTCTCAGCAATATAACGAGTGGAATAGTGTACTCTCCTGTCATTATCATTATCAATATCATTTGAGTAATAAATGAAATTAAAACTTAGTACGAATCTCTTATTTCCAGATCTGGATCTAATACTGAAAACAGTAAATGTTACCCCGATCTGGCTTTATCTTCACTGTAATTTGCAGCTACTTCGTTGAATTTCATACCAGATTTCAATTTCTCGATAGCTTCGATTGCTTTATTCTGCAATATCTTTTCATATGTTATCATTATCATACCGTTTAGAAAAAATGTATCAACCAAGGAAAATAAAAGTAGCATAACATTCATGAAGCTAAGTTTTAAAAAGCCAGGAAAATCGAAAATTTTAGGAAAATTTACCTGTTTTTCGCATAAAATATGTCTAACTTTGATTGCAGTACCGCGTTTGGATTCCTTCTTTCTACATTGCCTTTTTCGAAGCGCCACTATCTACAGCGTTCTTACTGCCACCTTTTTTGATGGCATTTTCAAATTGACATTCAAAATCTTAAAAAAAATAGCACTTATTCAAATATTTGAGCGAACACTCATGAAATTTCGCATCATTCAACTGAACTGCAATGACGTAATACACAAAAACATAGTTTACTGCCACTTCTCTGAAATAACTAATCTATCTTATTTTACACAATTATTAATTTGAGGTAATTATACGAATCCATCAAATAGCCAGCATCGTATAGAATCAAGCCAGCAATATACAGAATCAACTGTTTTTTAATCCTAAAATTCGCAAATGCTTTTGGTAACATAGCCGGTTATGATTAAGTACTACAATGGCTACTGTAATGAAGGAGTTTAGTCAAATTCTACGAAAATAAAAACGTCGCTTAGAATTCCGATACAAGCTACAGAAAATTCCGAAAATATTGATAGACTTGCTTGAAATATTGATTTTCTTATTGAAAATCCAACTCTGCAATGTTCGTTGGAAATAAGGTAAACGAGATAAATCATTTCTCAAAAATTCGAACAACGAAAAGAAATCATGAACATTCATGAATTAAAATTAAACAAAAATGCAAAAACAATTATCGGATGCAGCCAGCACTAACAGATTTATTTAACGGATCGAATTTATTAATCGAATAAGCATTACTAGAACGAAAACTAATATATGGATTTTATTTAAATATTAATTAGAATTGTTGAATCTGGTGCATAGTTCCACTGAAATACATTTACTTTTCTCTTCCACATATACATATATATTTGACAATATAACTATTATCTTTATTACTGGTCTTTCTAAATTCATAACTACTTTAGAACGATTTTAAAGATGATAATAGCAAAAAAGCTGCATTTTCAGTGCCAAAGAAAAAGTTTAGACAACATCCCGAATAATTTGAAGCTATTAAAATTTTCAATACAAATCAGTCAAAATCACTAGTTTGGTTTCAAAGACAAAAAGTCAAAATATTAACTACTTATAAGTAATTACATACAGGAAACTAGGTTCACCTCTTAATATAGGAAAAAGGATGGAGAATAAAGAATTATTCATGCACTACCGTAAACTTATCAATTTACCATCAAAAACTCAAAGCAGTTAATTTTCAAGTGCCATAAAAAAATCCCGTGATAAATTGTAAGCTACATGCAGAGTCATCCATCCATTCATTATATTATCATGATGAAAATCTTATTGGGATCTCGAACAAGAAATGAGTAAAAAGTTATATAATTAGTAAAACGTCATTACTTTAGTTTGCAAGCATCCTCATATGGTAAGCATAAAACTCTTCCATTAGCAAAACTTTCATCAAGACGTAAGACTACGGAGAATTTCTTTTCTTCGATCGCCTGTAACACAGCTTTTGTTCCACGATATGCACCATTAACAACCAACATCTACGTCCCACAGCTGGTATTACTGTTTCCAGGTTTTCTTGGTTGACCTTTAGTGAACAACCTGAATCAATGAATAGTTAGCTAACAGAATTCTTTAATATCAGTAAAGATGATCATTTGACTGACTTTATTAAAGCATATAATCACTCCATCTGTAAAAAATTTTCGAAATTTTAATAAGTAAATCTACCATTGAATAAGTAAGATTAATTAAATCTCAGCAAATTAAGTTATTCTTTAAGAATAACAAACCTCGGATATATCAGCTTCACTTTCAGCAAGAATGTAAGAACCATTACATTGAGACTCTGTTACGCAGTTTAAGAATTTATAATTTAAGATTTACTAGGCACTAAATAACTTGGATTATAAAGTTTGGAATAAGAAAATTTTTCTCTGTAATTGATTTCTTCAAGAAAAGAGAATAACTGAAATACGGAAATGAGGAGTATGAATAAACTAACCATTTACATCTAAAATGGCCGTAAAGTCGTCCACTAGTTGTTTTACTACCCCTTTTGCTTTGTAGAAATCATTTCCAAACTTTTTCGTAGTAATCTAAAACGAAAAAAAATTTTTATAATTTCGTAATAGCAGAAATTTATTAGTCACATTTATAAAATCATTCATTCTATTAAAAAAAATGGCCAGATATCAAAACACCATGAATAAACATGTCACAAAATATTTTCAGAAAAATTCATGGTGCTAACTATTGACAAATTATTTATGATGCAAACGGTGTGTACCTATGTTCAAGTTGGATCTCATGGAATTTTATGAACATACTATTCATACAAAAATAGAAAATTTATCACTTTTACAACAATTCCTTCATGAAGCCAATTGTCTCGCCTATTCCGTTTTCCTTACGACGTTCTTCCATTTCCATAATTTCATCCAAAACATTTTTCTTTGGCTTCACATCTTGTTTTTGATTTTTGTTTAACTCAGCAGTCGTATCATCTAAAGAATGTAAACAAGATAGAATTGTACAGCAGGTAAAAAGAAAGTAACAATATTAAATAAAAACAATATTTTAAGAAACGAATATTTATAGCGATCAATAGTACTATAAAGTCTTCATATATTGGCATTAAAATTGAATAATATAAATAAAGACCAAGAGTGATGCAAACTAGCGCTGCAAGAAAATTTAATTACATATGCAATGCTCCTTTAATACTCACGTTTTATTTCTTTCTTTGAGATTGATGCGTTGGAGGTATTATCCTTCTCGTAGCGCTTTTTAGATTTATCTAGCAATTCCGATTCAGATTTCGTCCCTTTTTGGTTTTAATATCAAATATGGAAGAAGACACAGCAAGAAATGACGTATCTGGTTTCGCGAGTTCCTATAAACTAATATTAACAAAATATTAAGCGGAAAGTAAGCTATGAGAAAGTAAGCGTTCGGAACCGTTACTTGCTTGAATGGTTATCTACGTTAAAAAAGCCTTTATACCAGCAAACTTAGAAAAAGACTTTTATAACGATTGAAAAATAATTAGATGAATGCTTAAATCAACTAGTTTCCAGGAAACATTACAATCTAAAAAACCATTATCTTCGTTTGTTACGCATTTTTAAGTTTAAGAGATAAAACATCTATTCTTATAAAATCAACTCTGCATAATAAATATTATGCCTCTTTAATTCAACTGTTTAAGAGGAGGCTTCGTTTTAAATTAGAAATCGAGTTACTACTCACCTCATCAGTTGGCTTCTTTGCCGTCAAGGAAAAAGTGACTTTCTCATCATTATTTGTACGAAGTAATTCCGTGGGATGGCTTGAATTTACTTCTAACGACTGCTTTTGTTTTTCGCGAGCTCTTTGAAAGAATGACAAATTTTTCATAAATAGAAAAATTAAAGAAAGAGTTAAAATATACCTATTTATATTCTAGTTTATTTAAACTCTAAGCTCATCGAGAAAAAAATTTGGCTCAGGATCTGTCTTAAACTCAAGCAATTATTGTCTAATATAAATACGTACCTTTCTGCTTGTTCTTCTAATAACTGCTGCAACCGTTCTTCATCATCATGTATTGCTTTAACTTTATGCAGTGCTTCTTGTTTCCTGAGTTCTTCTTGTTGGTCAATCCATGCAATGAACCAGCCTAAATAAATCAGCTTATTATAGTGACTTCCAAATGATATGCGAAAGAAATCAACTTATACGACTAAGACTCTGGAACATCATATCAAATTCCATTACGACCATTAATATAACTTCTTCCTTCTTTGTTTTACACATGAAGTATATAGATCAAATAAGATTGAAAAGTCTAGCCGCAAAAAAAAAGAAAGATAATTAGAAAATTCAGTGGAATATATAATAGCACAAAAAATGAACTATAAAGAAAAATAAAGTATCAACCTTTTTCTGTTTGATCAACGTGACATTTGCCGGATTTCCCAAGATAAATAACAAAATTTGTTAAAGTATGCCACTTCGTTGAATTCATATGCGTATGCATCTTATCACGGATGTATTCCTGATAAACTTCATTAGCACGAACGCGTTTCGTACCAAAAGTACTTCGTAATACCTTGAAAAAAATATGCTGGTGAATAACTTTTTAATAATGTGTTTTATTTTTTATTTCTTTCTTCACTTCTTACTATCCAGTTGTATCACACATTTGAGTATTTCAGATATATGAATAGCAAATAAAAATAAGCTGAACCAATTACTACTATAACACCAACGAAAGAAGAAAAAAGAAACTTCTGATGGCTATAATAGTGACCAAATAATGTTAAGACACAATAAAGATTTACTACTGGGAATTCCAACGTAGATTGAGAATTAAACAACGAAAAAAGAAACTTATGATGGTTGATTAATCTAAAGTTAAGCTACCTCAGAAACTAAAAACAGCATATTTCATTTTGCGAGAACAATATATGCATGTGCAATCTATGATCAAATTCATGTAACAAGAAAGGCCATCAAAGCATTACCTTCAAAAATTATTTTCAAATTCTTCACTGTATTCCTTCAAATAGGTGTTCGGATTTTCAGCAAACAATAACAACTGTCGCTGATGAGTCTCACTCGTTAAATGACATTTAAAACCATTTTGGTCGCGGCACTGCTTTTACACATCTGACAAAACCTGAAATATTAGAGAATATACAGATTAATAAATTAAGACAATGCGAAAACTATTTAGCATATACCATATCAGATAAAATAATGTGAATACATTATTCCCATACCATCTTAGTTTCTGCAATCCTTTTGATTTGCATCGATTAGCAATTTCTTTCGGTGTTCCTTTCTCGTACTTGCCCATTATTCACGTAACAAACGACAAACGTATGTACACGTAAAAAGATCATCAGAACTATAACCAACGAACAATTCAATAAACGCTCTCCACACTCTCTGTTGCAAAAATTTTGAATTAGTTTGAGACAGATAAATTTCATATGAAAATTTATAAATCCCACAAATTGATTTCATCCATAACACAATCAAAATGTTATTAAAAGTTCGTCCAGGTTTTGGAAACTTTATTATTTACTGCTCTATTTAAATAAGAGTTCTCGAAATATCAAATAATATTTATTGGCAAAAGCAAAAAAATCATCTAAGATAAAGAAACTATCTATATTATTATCATTAAATATTCGTTTTGTTAGAAAAGAGCAAATATAATTAACTATTTTCTATCGAATTTCTTTAATAAGAAATTGTATAGCTATACAATAACATAAATAGTATAAAGCAAAATCAACCTGAATACTATCATCAGATTACTCACTAAATTATTTGAAAATAGAATTCAGAAATCCTCAGATTCATTTATTATTCTTAAGTACCATTCTCCCTTAAAATAAACTGAAATGATAAATATACCTGCTGATATATACATATTTACATACACATACATGTGTATTGTAATGGCTAATTTCAAGTGATTCTATTTCATTGAAAAAATAGCTGAAATATGCTCAACACAAGTGTGACATATCATCTGTCAATGTGACAGATTCTAATTTCATCTTTGAGAAGGCAGACATAGCATAAGCTAAGGCTCAAGTTCAATGTCCATTATTGTTGATTGATTCATGCAATCGTTAATAATGAAATATTATAGAGGTAAGGGTATAGCCCAACTATTTCAATTAAAATATATGTTTTAATTGATATTTCTTTTTGTCGCTTCTATCGTTGATTGAAGAAGTAGAAAAATTCATTAGAATGAATTGTGAGCAAAATTGAAAAATAACAAATGAAATTGTGATCTTCTGGCTTATGAGGATAAACGATGATCTTCTGGCTTATGAGGATAAACGATGATCTTCTGGCTTATGAGGATAGACGATGATCTTCTGGCTTATGAGGATAAACGATGATCTTCTGGCTTATGAGGATAGACGATGATCTTCTGGCTTATGAGGATAAACGATGATCTTCTGGCTTATGAGGATAAACGATGATCTTCTGGCTTATGAGCATAGACGATGATCTTCTGGCTGATGAGTATGAATGACATTTGATGTATATGTTTGGAAGGATGTTTTGTTTATTTCTCTATATTATAAATAATTAGTTAAGAAAAGATTAAGAAATGTTACAAAAGCCAATTCAATCTGATTGAATTTTTAAAATCAATTAAGCACAAACAATCAATCAATCATATTATTAATTATTATTGTTTTGTCAAATATGTTACACTCTTTGCTGTTACAATTATTGCTATTGAAAGTGTAGGGTCATTGACCTTTCAGCATTGACCAATCTTCAATTTATTTGTTGATATTCCATCTGAAGGCCTTCCTTAATCTGCTCATGATGTGTTTACTCTTCTATTGTTATGATTTACTTAGTTTCAGCAAATTTAAACCAATGAAAAAAGAAAAAGTTTTATGAGTAAGTCAATACAAATGAATTACAAATTCAAAATTAAAAAGAAATTCTCGAAATCGATACTTTCTTTTATGTATTAATCGCTAACAAGCAATTTAATGATAAAGATTATCAGATATCAATGTGAAATGCATATTTTTGAATATTGATGTATTTGTGTAAGTTTACTACTTTTTAAACAAAAAAATCTTATTTAAAATTTGTTTGAAAATCTGCCTAATCCTCTCAAGCAAAATTTGTTTGAATGACATTAGAATGTTGTATGAGATATTTGCATTAAAATTTTAATTACTATTTTTTTTTCAAAAGAAATTAGTCTCTTGGTGATTAATCTATGAATTATATAATCAGATATCATCAATAGATCAATAATTATATGTTATTTTCTGATTACCGATGATTCTTTTTGCAATTGATTTCAACATTTTATTTATTATTTTTGTGATAATACGAGTTACATTCAAAACTGGATGTCATTCTTTAAAGCAATTACAGGAAAACTGGATTACCTTTTACTTCCTAACATGATGATGATGATATATACATACATATATATATGCAACTTAATATTGATATCAATGCTGGAAGATGGCATACAATTCTTATTTATATCATATCCAATATTTTGATAATTTTTTCTACCTTTATGATACTGATGATAACTTCTATAATTGATTTATTCTTTTTACTTCCTTTTATATTAGTAACTTATATTTCACAATATATTTCAATAATCGCTTATTGATCTGAATCATAATCCGATCATTGATTTTTAAATTTTTATTGATTTACAGTTTGATCTCCATCTGGATTTTAATTTCATCTCATGCGCAATGATTGATTCTGTGTTTTGATATATTTCTAATTCATGAAAAAAAGATGTCCCTGATGAAATTAATATAAGCATCGCTGGAACTTGATCAATTTCTTATGCTTCATACAATTCATAGAAGAGATTGTTGAATGCATATTCTCGATATGTCGGTGAATTACAATGATATCAAAAAAATTTGTCAATCTATCTTTGATATCAATGTATGTGTGAAAAAAAAAGAAAATAGACTCCTATTGATTTTTAAAAGGTTACTCTAAAATGAGAAAAGAGTGAAGCGATTAAATGAATTTAGTATTGAGAGAGGAAAAGAATGAAGACTCAAATTAACTGAATATGTATAGATCAGAAATAAGTTGCAAACGAAATTCATAAGGTCAAAGTTGTTGGGAAGGTCGAGAAAGGGAGATATGCGGAGGAGAACGGAAGGTCAGAAAGTATGATTACACAAAAATGAAATCGTTGCGGTAAATGTCGCCATTATTCGTCCTTGTCGTAGTACTCCTTCAATCTGCTCCTCTTTTCTTTCCTCTTCTATATCATCATCATTATCATCATTATTATCATCATTAAACTCTATGTATTTTCGTTGCTTTAAAAATTTGCTTCCAATTGTCCAATTTGTCATTTTGCCTTCCTTTTTTTTTTTTATTTCCGTTTGAATTTTTTTACATTTATTTTTTTAACAAAAATAAATTAATTGCAATAAAAAAATTTAATTTTATAGAATATTTTGAGATTGATGTTATCATTATCCGAAAGTTTTTAATATATCATTTTAAATAACATATTTGAATGAGAATGAACAAATGTGATAGCATTAAGAAAAGAAAAAAGGATATATCATTCTATTTTCAATTATAATACTTTTTTATCTCATCCATAATCAATTATCAATTTTAGTTCAATTATTCGCCTTTAAACAATATCAAATTGATGTTAAAAGAGAATATGCAATATGGAGTTATGATATTAGAATTAATTTGAGTTAAAATTTCCAATTTAATTATATGAATTTAATTATACCTTCCTTCATTAATAATTGCAATTATTCACCAAGGCATAAGTTATCATATTGTATTGCATTTTCATGAATAATCATAGTGAGATAAGCTATCAATCAAAAGTTTATAAGTTGAATTGCAAATATAAAAGTTTCGTTTTGACATGCATATTTAAACAAGGAATTAAATCATTTCGAATAATGATTGATATATGATTGGCCTTGAAAGGCATATTAAAAAGTTTTTTCTTTTTGTTTTCATCTTTCATTCTTGCATTTATGAATTAATATAAACTTATAAAGTGGAGAATGAATGAGGTAAATAAAACATGAATAGATGAAATGACTACGCCAGATGTTATAACGATTTTATAGTCAAGAAAGGTAGATTTTGAAAATGATAAAAATAGAATATAGAGCGTAAAAATTCCGCTTTCTTGTTATGAAGTTTCGAAAGAAACAAATTAAAATTTTGGACTATTCAAATATTCTATTTTTGCTTCATTTACTTTCTTCTCATTTTTATAATCGTTGATTTTAAGAATAGAACTAACAATTGCAATATTGTGATCGGTCTGTTTTTTTAGATAATATATTTCCTGATTTGCATTTAAGAAAGGCAAATGATATAAATGAAATTTTGCTTAATTTTTGCAATAACGGCAAATGATCGTATCGTATCATTGAATCGAACAGTGATAAATTAGAATACTGATCACACATTTCATTAGTTGATCGTTAATTTGAACTCCCGAAAATGAATCTAGATATTATGTAACTGCATTGAAATGATCAACATTTACAATCGGTTCTTGGGAAAGTCTAGTTGGATGATCAAGTTTATCAATAAAAAGTTAATAATTCATCCTTCCATGAATAATGATAATAATAGCAGTAATGATAATAAAAATAATAATAATAATTAATTATTATTATTATTTATTGATTTATAAAGCAATAAATAGTATGGCCACTTATCAATTTTGGAAGAAAGGATTAGATGTGAAGTTGAAACTTTGAATGAATGAATGAATGAATAAAGTTTGAATGATTTCTCTTATTGAAAATAAATTATCTCGACTGTTTCGTTTCTCGTCTTCACTTTCCTTTTTAAGAATAGTTAAAAGAAGCGATTAGAGAGAAAGAGTTCTTTTCTCGATCCAATCAAATATTACTAATAGCCTCTATTCTCATTTTTAATTTGGACTTTATTCTGAGCCACACACTATTCAGGCCTTTAAGGCCAATGTCCTTAAACCTTCTCAATGCCTTCAATCAATTGTATTTATGCACTTTGCTTTATATCATAAATTCCTAAGCCATGGATTATTTCTTTATATTTGATGAGATAATATAATCATCAAATACAGTTATATTCGCATAAATTCGCATGAATCGCTAATTTGATCTTTTATTCTAATTCCCGCATTTTAACCTTTCAATATTTACGATTTATATCATAAAAGAAATAGTTTGACGAAAAGATAGCATATTTATTGACATTTGTCAAGTTTTAATTATTCAGCATTTCTTAAAATGCTGAATAATTATGACGGTATAATTGGAGGGAATAGAAAGCTCATTTTATTATCTATTTAAGAAATAGTACGATGATAAAATCATATCATTACTGATAATAATAATCAAAATGATTATTGCATTATAATCATTTTATAGTGCCATATAATCAGTGGTCAATTAATCAACGCCAAGTTTTTATAAATTTTTGGCTACACATCGTATTAGGCATTTTAGCAAAATCTTTTTCTGAACGTAGGATAAACAATGAGCAATAGTATCAAGTGAAATATGCTTCAGCGTTACACGTGAACATACGTGTTATCACCGATCTGTATGAATAAATAGATGGACGTCTGTCTTATCTATTTTCTCGTTTTTCTTATCAATATTATATTGATTTTTATATAAGATCATTAGCAAATAAAATTTTACGATTTGTTTTGTTTATTTATTTATTTTTGGAACGGAGTGTTGTGAAAGGAATGCTTTATTTATTCTTTTTATTGTTTATCTTAAATTATTCCTTTCATGACGTTATTTTCAAAATTGGAAAAGCAAACGAAAGTTTATCTGAATGATTTAACCTGCAGATAAATTGAGAAACAGAAATGAAAATGAGCGTATCCTAATTTTTTGGTGTCAAATATATGATATGCATTACTGATGATATCATTATGATAAGAGATATCAAAAATGCGATGATAAGGATATATATGAGAGTATGAATTTAAATCAAATAGATGGATCATCATAGTTTAGCGTAATGAAAATTAATTTTATATGAAAATATAAGAAAGAAACTTCAGAATGCCAATATTTTATTACAACGTATAAATCAATTTGTTTGAGAAAAATTTATGATTGGAACATTTTGAAGTTATAATTTTTGTTTATAACTGAAAAAAATAACGACGCAATATCCTCTATTATTTAGCTAAATCATTCATCTAATTTCTCTTCCTCTCTTTGCAAAAAAAAGGTATAAATTTTGAAAATGTCTTCTTCTTAAACTATGTATCGCAATTCTTAGTTAATATCTAATATATCATACTCTCTTTCATTGGCAAACAATTCTACAACTGATAATTGAAATTTATTACAAAATTTCGAAAAAGAAATTTAAAAATAATAGGAATAAGTATTCCTTTTATTCATAACATCTCGAGAGTCTTATAGCTAAAGAATTATACAACTTGGCAATTGTTTTCATTGCTTACATTTATAGAAATTATATATAAATTTCAATTAATGATAAAACCAAAAAGTCAAAAATAAATTTTGGATATATATTTTCAATTTCTATAATTCCGATAAGCAATTTTGCGCTTCTTTTTTACTTGCACATTATGATAAATTATAAACTTTAAAGTAATAATATATCACAATATCACATCAATTTTATTTTGCCGTATCGGAATACAATGTAACTTTTTGCAAATTGCAAAAAGAAGATTTGGCTGAATTTGGCTGATTTAGAATGTTAATTGTTACATTTACAGAAGGCATCAATAAAGTCAAATATTTTCTTCCTTTCTTTTCATATTACCTTAAACCTTTTTAACGATTAAAATAATCAAGTAATTATTGATCGAACATTTTAAAAATGATTAATTTAAATTTTCTTACATTTAGTAAAACAGAAAATATCTATTCTATTTTCTCGAATAATTTCTATTTCAAAATATATCTAAATCTAAGTTACAAATTTGAATTGCTTCCAATTATTCAAAATAAATTAGAGAAAGTATAGCCTACAGTGAGTGAAACAGTCATAAGATTGAATGTTATGCAAAAATTTAAGGTAAGCCGGCAGGAATGAAAGACGAGAAAGATGGAAGGAAAGTGAAATTCGAGAATTCGTCGATAATGATATAGTTAAAATGTAGAATCAAATAAATAGCAAAAATGCGGTAAAGTTGTTTGTCGCAATTTGAACAAATCCAATAGACTTGTAAGGTAAGCAAGGGAAGCTTTCTTAATTTAAATATAGTTTGAAATTGATTTGATATTATAGTTTTATTTTCTTTTTCGCTCCATAAATAGCGATTTGAACTTTTAAGCATTCTATTATCTTCTCTGTTCAAACTTTAATTAATATAGCAATTGAAGTTATTTTATATTTCTTTGATATTTAGCTATTATTTCTTATTTCAATTCATTTATTAACAGCGGAATTAATTTAGAAATCGAAATGAATAATTTGATTTAACGGAAAAGAAAGTTGCCAAATTAAGACAAAAACGATTTAAACTAATTTAATAATTAAGTTTCATTTGAATATTACGAAATTTTTTTTCGAATTGTTATTTGAAAATAAGTAGTAATTTTCTAAATATTTTTCAATTTCAAAAATTGAATTAAAATGAAATCTCGAATTAATTATTCTTATCAATACTTTCAACAATGTTTCTATCCTTAGCAGTTTGTAACTGTTAGCATCATTTATTTATTTTGGAATATGAAAATTCTTAAATAATGCTCATTGATAATGATTGTAATATTCAGCATGAAATTATATTATTAAAAAATCAGGAAATATTAGTCATTGAAAAGTGTTTGAAAGAATCAATGACAGAACGAATTCAGAAGTATGGCAAGTACATTTCATTAAAACTCCTAGTATCTCTAATGATTGCTTATCACTGTATCATCATCACCATAATTGACAGAAATATTTGCATACAGTCCAATACTTCAAGCATTTTGATTTAATCGATATTTCGCCTCATTGATCCAAACTTACAACATTTCAAATTTCTTTTAAATTGAAATATCTGCATATTTCATTAAACACATCACTTTCATGATCTTAATTGATAATAAATATCATTCGGTCATAACATTTTATCATTTAATATGAAATTGAGTAGTCTCATAAATGAAGAATTAGTTAAATGTTAAGTAAAAAATAAGTGTTCGATGAAGTAAACAGTACTTGGAAAAATGCTATAAACAAATGATTCTCTTCTCATTTTTTACACCCGAATACTACATCTACTATTTCCGAAGTATATTTATTTTATTATTCAATAATCTTAATTATACGAAAAGATGTTTGTACCAGATTGTATAGCAAATCTTTGCTTTTCATCCTTATTTAGATATCAATCAAATTTTTCATTATTAGAATAAAATATCGGATTGAGGAGTAAGGATTAACGATTTCTAGATCAATCGTTCTTGTTGTCAACTTTTTGTGATACAATAATATTTATTACTACTAATTTCATCCTTGATACTAGTAATAATTACTGCTAGCTTTATCACTGATAAAATTTTTAACAGAGTGATATGTTGAATTGTCGAAATGAAGGCTTTTTGTGCTATTTCTTTTCGCCGACTTGTCACTTTTTCTACTTATTTCACAATGCATTCAATTATTTTATGAAATCTCGAAAAATATTAGTAAAATATTTTTTGGCATCAATCAACATCACCTGTATCTTCACTACTTCCTGTCTCGATAATACTAATATTAATACACTTCCTTCCTTAACAGGCTTATTGAAAAATGTACAAAATTTTTTTAATGTATAGGTGGAATTTTCAGTTTCAAATTTTAGAAAATATTTCAGTTCTTTAAGAAATTCACTTGCGATCTATTATTTTATTTACTCGTAAAAGGCTAATCAAAGCTTAGCTATAGTTTTCCTCAGATAAATAAATCATCAAAAATGGTACTGAGTGGAACGTTACTTAAATAATTGATATGATTCATCCTAATAAATAGTTCGCATATTTTTTCTGATTAGTAAATATCCGAATTACAACGAATTGATCTCTTTCTTAATCATCCATTTATTCACGTCACTTTCAGTAATTTCCACGCACGTGAATTCTTATCACTTCTTACATGAAATTTTTAATTAATTATTATATATGCTTTACATTATTGCCAAAAATATTCCAAAGGAAAATCACAACATCAAACACATTCATATTTATCGTTTCTAAAAGTTTTCAATCATTCAGAATCTATTTCTCTTTTTATTTCTGCACATGAATCGAAGAGAGCGTTAACTCTCTGATCAATAGATGATACCTGACTGATAAGAAGTCCTATCTTACTTGATAATAAACAATCGTACACAAATGCATAATAATGAGTAGCATTTCTATGTTATCACTTATTTTCAATTACTTATTTTTTAAATGATTAATTTGCTCGTACATTATTTAATTATTTCATCGATTAATTAATATTGTACCTGCTACAGAAGTTGGCCATAAAACATCACGCATACTCGTAACATTCGTTATTTGAACGATTACCTTAAAGATAAATAGAATAGATATTTTATTGAAACATTATTTTAACATGATCAATTGGACATCTGGAATATCAGCATTCACTAAATATCAGCATTACTTACGATATCAGAATCAGAAATTGCTGAAGATAGAAGGATGATCAATACGAAACATAGATTGAAGTGTAAAATACATAAATATGTATATTAACAATAAAATAATCTTAAATATGAAATATTTAAAAAAAAATCATTTTATTATAAAAGAAAATTTATTATTGCAAAAGATTTTGAAAAAATTTTGGCTCAAAATGCAAATTGCGATGATATATTTGATTGTGAAAATTTAATTTAGACTTATTGAATTTATCAAAAATTTAATTCATTTATTTTTAAGCTATTCTTCAATAATAATAATAATAATAATAATAATAATAATAATAATAATAATAATAATAATAATAATAATAGTAATAATGATTAATATCTTATAGAGCTTACATCGTGCTTTTTAAGTAATCAATCATTTTTGTTTACATCGACTAAGTTTTATTACTTTATGTTTATTACTATTTTCTTACCACATCGTTGGCTTTTCATCGACCACTGATATTTCTATCATAATTTTTCTTATGCAAACATCACCTATTAAGTAAACATTACACTTTTACATATTCATATGAACAATGTATGTATTCGTGTCACTCGACATACCTCTAAATTGGAGAAGATGAATTAATTGGATTGGGAAAGTTTAAAGATATGAGAATCAAGCAACTCACTTCTTCATATACAAATTCTTCCTTTCTTTCTTCCTTCCTTCTTTAATACTAATGCTTCTTTCTCTCTCTCTCATCCTTTTCGACCTTCGACCTTTTCTATCATTTGTGCTAGCTATAACTGTTATTATCATCAATTTTATTAAGAAAGATTTTGAACTAACGAATTTTTTTATTTGGCTCTTTTATGATAATCAAACGATTAAGCAACCAATAGCAACATTTGGATTATTCATAGTGGATTGTCATATCACTTATAATGATAATATTAGTTATTAGATTAACATAACTAAGACTAAGACAAGTCTTATCAGCTGTTTAGGCAATAAATTAAATAGAAAACAAGCATTCGAGAATGCTTTCTGTTTAAATTCAAACATTGAAAAGATCAAATGATTTGTTTGATTTTTGCTTCAATGATTTATTGAATTGCTCCTTATTGCGACAAGAATGTTTAATATAAAATAATCATGCATAACGAAAGACGAGATTAAACTTTAATAATGACAAATCATATGAAACTTCATCTTGAACTTCTTGATTTACTAATAGTCTATCGTTGATCAAACCATCGTTAATACGATGACTAATGATATAATTAGCAGCATTAAGCTTATTTTACATATCATTGCGTCAATATGATTTATTTCTTTTAACTTTTAACTTTCGATGGTGATGGATAGATATCAGCAGAAAAGCTGAGCCAAGAAGATTAGCTGTCAATTATTACTCTTGACTTCTTTTAATTCCCATCATTGTTTCTTTGCTTTTTAGCTTATTTTTTCCCTCATGTCATCTATTTTAAAATCAGGAATACTTCAAGTTGCTGATTTTCACTCGAGAATTGAACGTTGCATATGAAATAATTTAAAATTAATGATTCTATCTTGTTGCTGTCTCTTTTTTGTCCTAGTTGGCATCCCCATTATCATTAGGCATAAATAATTTTATATTAGCACAAGGCTTGACAAAATTAAAATATATGCAACATTTTCTATTAAATGCCTGTCTCGATAGATCAACCTAAAGATTGGAAATTTGAAGAAAAAATTTATTATCTTTTCCATTTCGATGAAGGGCTGAATTCAGTTCATTTTGAGGTCATGAATATTATTTACATTTGGATTGAACGAATGATTTGCGATTAAAGAATAAAATATTCGCCTATCTTTCATATAACAACTCTTTTCTTCGAATTTACTGCGACTTCCATTTCTTTCTTATCGGGTCATCATCCATTATTATTGCATTTCAGTAATTTATTTAATTTTCGAAATGAATTGTTATGATCTGCCAATATTTAATTGATAGAAGAAATACGGATAGATTGATTGATACGACGATTGTGATGATTAATTTTGGGATCAGAATATTCTTCCAGTTTCAAACAGTTTTAAAAATTCCCTTTTACAATTATCATAAAATCAATTTCATCCGATCCATTTACATTTATACTTCTTAATGCATATAACGTTTGAAAAGTTATTTCAATCTCATTTCATTTCACAATCACAATTTCATTTGCATTCGATGAATTAATTTATTTTCCAATCATATACTTACGAATCAAATGGAACTGAATCCTTTATGATGTTTCAGAATGAAAGCTGATTCTGATTCACTTTCAATTAGATCAAGCAATTTTTCTATTTCAGCTTCACATAAATATAAGAAAAGCGAATGGCACTGTTCATTAATATTTTAGCATGAAAATTGATGTGAAAAAATCAACCATTTTCATGAAGCAATATTTTACCCGTTCTCGAACTTATTCTTTTCTTGATACCTATCCATTAAGAGTATCCTTTGTTTATCACAATGATATGTCTAACAATGATCGATGTTACTTATATTTTCTGAGTTATCTTTTGACATATTAGTTCATTTAGCTTAATACAGGATTACTATAATTTCATCTTTTGCATACTCCGTGTATAAATTGCTAAGATGAAGCATCAGGTCAGATCGAAGAAGTTGGAGATCTACCTGAAATCTGTGTTAGAATCATACTATCAATTGTTAGTATCATTTAAAAATAATTTTTAGCTAAAATTTTAATTTATCTGTTATCGTAATATCTCTCGAACATATCAGCTTATAATAAGATTAAACTTAAAAAAAAAAAACATTATAATAATTGGGGTTTTATTAAATAGCAGTTAGAATAGCAAAGTGAAATAAATTCAAATAGTAATGAAAGCTTATTAAAAGGCATAAATATCGAAAATATCCGATTAGTATCTGAAATAGCAAATTTATGCAATAAAAATTTTTAAGAATAATCGTTTTAAATTAATCGTTGTTATTTAGTTTTATTTACATTTTCATTGCTACAATTCTTTCATTGTAATAATATTCATCATGGCGATAATCAGAAACAAAATTTATTTAATAGATTCCACTTGAGAATTATTAAATCATCATTTGAATTAAAAAAATATGAATATTGAAATGTCTTTAGAAAGCAAAGTTCTAAAATATAAAAATGGCTCTTCCTTTCTTCTTTCCAACCAATGAATATTAATCATTGAAATTGGAAAAGTAGTAGTTTTGATTTCTCATTTCGATGAATACTTTTGTATAAACAAAATTGCAGCAAATATCATAAAATTATTGTTAAAATAAGAGCAGCATATATTATTTATAAATGAATAATAATAATTATTTATAGCAAATTATTTCGATTTCATTTAAATTATATTAAGCCGATTAAACTTAAACTTTACTTCAATCCGATTTAAACTTAAATTCAAATTCGTCCACTTCTATTTAATTCTCTTTGAGCAAATTCATTTCGGTTCAATTCGATTCAATTTCCCATCTTCCATCAATTTTATAGAACTTTGAAGGACACATTTTCCATTCAACTTTAATGTTATTACTTATCTTTTATTCATTTCTATTATTCTCTTAAATATTCTCATCAACCTTGCAAATTCTCGTCTTCTCTTATTTTTCTCGTTAATTCATTTAAAGTTTGTTATATATGAAAACGCTAAACTAATTTTTTCATACATTACCAGTTATAATAAAAATGAAAGTTTTAGTTTTTATTTTTGATCTCATAATAGATCATCTAATATTAATGATTTTATTTATAAATAAATAAATATAAAATTAAATAAATAAAACAGAATGTTAATCACAAATTATACTTCAAATAAGTTACTTACGAAGCAGTGAATATTAATCAATTAAAATAATGGAAATCGATTTATTTTAGAATTTCATATTTTAAAGAAATTCAGCTTAGTTTAATAACTTAGACTTCTTTGCAGAGATTATTTTCTTCTTTTGCTTTTACCAGTTATATCTTTTATAAAATCTCCAATTCTTATATTTTTATTTTTAAAAATTCATAAAAGTATTTTATTCCTTGCAGCAGCTCAGTAATAATCCATGAAAAAATAGTTGCAACTATCTGATAATTGCAATATAATCTGAATTTAGAAGAGAAGCATAACATTGCAGAATGGAATTCAAGGAAGCAATCATCTGAATTCTTGTAAAAACCTAGAATGAATAGGAAGTTTAGTTAAGAATAATAATCGACTTTATTTATCTGCTCATTTTCTTTTCTTACTTATGATCGTTGTTAATTAACCATTTGGATTATTTTTGCAGCTTCATCCTCGTAATATTCAATACTTTTAAATGGAAAAATTTCGTGGAAGAAATAAACGAACTTGGAAAAATTTGAATGAAAGGTTAAAATATGAAAGTTTTCAGGAAAGGAGGAGTAGACATCATAATTTTCTCTTTCAAGATATTATCCCTTTATTTATATTTACTAATGAATCCATTATTAATTGATGATTATTTATATATATTTGATAGTGAGAAATATGTTCAATATGTTTTTCCGATCTTTCAGATTCCTCTTATTTTTTTCAATGGAAATTTCAAGATTAGCAGTTTCCTTCATAAAAGCATTCTCCACGCTATAACTTATCTCTACTTAACGTTTCGCAGAAATTTCTTTTCTCGTCAAGCTTATCTAGTATCTAAAATATATTATTATTTGGTTCCTATGAATTTATATTCTATCTATCAATTATTCGAATTAAATGATAATGAGTTTCTGTTTACTTTGGATGATATTATATGTAAGAATATCAAGAAAGCTCAGAATATTGAGTTATAATATGTCATCTTTCAAACTACAACATTTATCTCGTCTCAGGAAAGGCCATTCAAGATGTTCGAGAAAAGTATTCTAATTTTAATAGTTATTTTTATTAAGCACAAATAACATTGTTGATAATATTTTTCCCTAATGAAAATGTTGAAACATTTATCCTAAGCAGTAATAACCACTGATAATAGACAACAGTCAAACAGTAATAATTAGTCTATATTAATTGGGCATATGCTGAGATTATGAATTGGTTAAGTGAGAAATTACAATTATTTTTATTATCATCGCCATCGTACATCTTATCATACAACTTGAATATTGGAATTGAAGATTTATCAATCGATAGATCAATTTAACTTTCACTCATTCATTTTTTAATACTTCTTGTGTTCATTCTTAATTTTCGAACTACTCCATTAGTAGGATTTGATATCGTGCAAAGCATGCAAGCAGATATTCTGCAACTAGAAATGCCGGAGATGCATATCAGGAAATAATTTCAACTAATTCAAACTATTCCATTTATTTTGTTTACAACACCATCTTTTTCGACTTATCCTTCCAGATGACTGATCATGAATGCGAAGATTCTTCCAGAAAAAATAATGAGAATCAATAACTTTGTTATCACATGTAATTTAAATCTTTTTGAAAAGATTATAAGTTTCGATTTTCATCCTCTTTGCTAACTCATATTTCAATTCCTATAGGATAGATTTTTGAATAATTTATGTTAAAATGAATTTCATTGATTTCGGTTAAATCAGATCAGGATTTAAAGCCCAACTTCATGATAAGCGAGTCGATATTGAATTTGAATTATTCGGATTTTTTTTCGATTAATTAATGAAAGTTCAAATGCGCATTCTCATCTTGAATATTTTGTGAAAATACTGAATTCGGCAAGCGAAAAACTGAAAAAGATTTGTTATGGATCAAATTCAAATAATGATTTCTAGATTTCGATGAGTTTCGTTTTATTATTACTGAAATTTCATAGTATTGGATGATTTCTTGACATGATCTGTTATTCTTATTAAAAAAAAAATGCTTTTTTCATAAATATAATACCTTGTTGCCTTTACCAAATTTATTTAATTTTCAAACATTTCTTTCGAAAAACTTTTATTTTCAACTGCTCGTTCTTGAAACATTTAAAATAGAATTTTAAAATTATGTAAATTTTAGAACTTTGATTTGGCATTATTTCTTGGACCTTACCAATTTCTGTTTGTAAATAATAGTCCATTGATGTTGCTAGACTGAATTAGTTCGAGAATGGGAAATATATTAGAGAAACCAGCCTCAAACGAAAATATATCCTGTAGTTTTAGTATGAAAATAATCATACCTTCTAATTTATCCCTTAAAACTTTTTCTCTCTCTTCAATTATTCATGAGTATGAATTTTTATTAGTAAATTCTGTCGGTGAGATGAATGAATTATATGGCTCGATTTATACAGCTCGACGATTTTTGGCAACACTTGCAAGCTTATTTCTAATAGTATATACATATATACGGCTATTCTTTACAGCTTTTTTTTATATGAGATATGCCCTATCATATCGTGTACTGAGAAGTATTGTAAGATTTTTTTAAAAGGTGCAAAATGTTGATGACATTTGTAGCATATATTATTTTACTGATTTGATATAATGAATCATACGATTTTATTATTGAAGCTTATCGAAGTAAATGTTATCTGATTTGTTTTATTCATGAAGTAACTTATGTTAATTATCAGTAAAAACTTGATATTTAATAAATGAATGAGTAATTTTGGTCATTGAAGTAAGATTCTTATCATAGAAGCAATTTCAAGAAAACCCACACGCATTACACGTAAGTAAATAAGCGTAGTCATTCGTTTTCCCATTACCATTCCTTTTTCAATGAGAATCTTATCTAATCGTTCATCTTATAAAATTCCGTTTTTAGAGCAAAGGCAAATATACACATTGAAAACAATTGCTTATTATAATATACATTCATATGCTCAGGTTTGAAATGATTTTAGGAGATTGATTTTTGATCATATTTAATTGATCTGACAGATTAATTCCAGTAATTTTAATATTATTAATGATTTTAAATTGATTTTAGCGTCTTTGATAAAAAACTTACATTTTTATTAATAACTTTAAATTGACTTTATTTATAATATTTTAACAAAAAAAAACGCTTAATTAAGGCAAGATTATTATTTAGAAAAGGTAGAATGCATATAAATGAAAAAAGGAAAACGATCGGATCAATCAATTAAATATGGTCAAAAAAATTAATCCCCGCATCAAATCTATGCAAAATAACCATCTCTTATGATATTTCAAGTTCTAATGTGAAACTATTTTTAATTTCCGTATCATATGAAATGTATATTTTATGATTTATTTCGAATGGTTGCAATATTTTATGTTCATTTTAACAAAAATATTAATTCTTATTTCGTCTATGACTAAAATCCACATAATTTAAGCAGAGAATTTAGATAGCATGCAAAATCCTACAATAACATTGGCAACAATTAACTCGAAAGTATCACCACCAATATCACCACCAATGCCACCACCAAAACCAAAGATGTATCAATTGTTGCAGCAGTATCAGTATGGTCAGATTGCTAAAGTCGGGCAATTGTCAAGAAACATTGGCGGTAATGTTGAATTTCAAAATTTATCGCATAAATTGCTACTTATTCATTAGGACGCTTTTATTTAATTATCAGTAAAATTAAGAATAGATGACGAACTACTTCAAACTGTGAAATAATATTGAAGGATAAATTGGAAAAGAAAATATAATAATCATGAAAGTATTGATCAGACTTGTTAACTATTATAGCAAAGTGAAGCGTCGCAGAATCGTACAATTGATCCAGAAAATAATAAATTATTTACTTCCGAAATGACGAAGGCATAAGCTTGTGGTATCGGGAAACATTATTCAAGTATCAAATCATGAACACGGAGTTTGACAATTCTTGAATGAAATATAATTGTGTGCATGTGTGTATGTATGTGTGTGTGTATGTGTGTGTGTATGTGTGTATGTGTGTATGCGTGTGTATGTGTATGTATGTGTGTATGTCATTTTCCTTCAACTCATCTTTCAATATTTTTCAGCCTTCTTTACCTGTTATCCGTTTTTGTCAATAATTATCATTTAAAATTCCATCTTAGATATCATTCTTTCTCTTCTTTTCTGTTTCTACTGAACGAATTCACACTTCCTTTTGCTTCCGTTTCTGCAATATCATTAATATTATCCCATCAATTTTGCATATAAAATTAAATTAGGAAATATTTTATTGATTAACTGCAAAAAATTTTATAATTTGAGAACGATTTTATTGAAACTGTTCGTTTTGGAAAGGAATACAAATTTATCATTTCAGTACTAACAAACATTCAATATTCACAATGAATAATTAGAGAATGACAAGAATTTTGATAAGAACTTATCAATTCCGAGCATTTGGATTGATTACCTGATGGATTACCTGAATGATTCAGTAGAGCATCCATTACAATTGATGAAATGCAATTCAAATAGATTGGTTAATAAACAATCCAGTTTAATCAAGAAAAATTTAAATCTAATAGAGAACAACAGAAAGTTATCTAAATTATAGCAATGGAATATTTATGTACAATCAGAATAGCTAACAACATTGCAAGAAATTTTGATAGAAATTGCCTATGAAAAATGATTTACAGGTAGCCAATTACCACCACCGCCAGGTGACAGCGATACGGATTCTGGTATATGCGCTGATTCAGACAGTCAATTATCACCACGACATATTAATAACGCCGGAATTTTTGGAAATAAGTCGAAAAAGTTGCAGCATAAATTCGAACTTCCCATATATCACAAGCATCTGACACCGAAAAGTGCATGGTATGATCTAAAACCCAGGGAAAGGTCTTTTCGAAATTTAATTTCTTCCTAATATAAGTAAAGAATTTTCTTCTACGGTTTATACGATATTATAAACACAATATCGTGCCTGTATAAAGATCGAATTGAATGAGCAATAAGAAAGAAAAAGAGGACAAAGAAATAATAAAAACACGAACAAATATCTTATCTCAATTACTGAGTGGATGTATCAATCCTTTGAATCTGTCGTCTTTCGTAAAGCCAGTCTGTTGTCTGCTGCTTCTCATGCGCCTGAATTGCGGCCTCCGTTACCGCCAAATTGTCCTCGAAACTGTTGCTCATATCTGACTGTCGAGCTGAACTTCAGTTCGTCAAGCAACTGATCCCGATTGACCGTCAAACCGTCATTATCGAATCTTCCCTCAAAACTGAGGTATTCGAACCGCAATTGCTCCCTTATATATATCCTTCGGCTTGTCGACTTTAGACGGATTGATCTCATTCTGTTGACCGGTGAGTAATCGTGTGCTTTGATTGAGAATATCTTTATATCTCTTTTCTTTAGCTTACTGATCTCATGATTTTGGCGAGTTATTTACATCAGTGTCTTTTTAACATTTTAAACTATATACATCTATATATATACATACAACTATTTACATGGTTCAGCTTTCACCGACATGATCTATTTATGTGTAAGTATGAGAAAAGTTGTAAGTTCGCAAATCAGTTAAATTTTCCTATGAATTTCCTTCATTGGAGGAACTGGAAACAATTCTTTCTGAAATCAACATAGCTCGATAAAATATCGATTATTCATTTAGATTTTCAAAATAGTGATAATTGTGTGTGTGTGTGTGTGTGTATGTGTGTGTGTGTGTGTGTGTGTGTGTATGTGAAGACAGTTTAATTTAATTCATTCCTATATATGTCACCTTCTTTTTACATAATTGTTGTGATAATGATAATGATAACGGGGAAAGAATTTATATAAACATTTATCAATTGAGAAATTTCATAATAAGAAGGAATAAATTAAACAATATGTATCTTACTTCTATCATTCAAAATGCCAACCGAACGAATAATTTTTGGTATTGCGAAATGTAGCTTAGTGAAGTTTATATCATATGATTACTTAACGATATGATTACTGAAAGATTGATTGATAAATTTATTTTAAATAAAAGACAGGTTGATACACTGAAACATATGATATCCAATTAAATAAAACGGACGAAATGAAGCA
The DNA here is from genome assembly GCA_024305405.1 of Dirofilaria immitis. Classification (NCBI taxonomy): domain Eukaryota; kingdom Metazoa; phylum Nematoda; class Chromadorea; order Rhabditida; family Onchocercidae; genus Dirofilaria; species Dirofilaria immitis. Next base: position 188,874 of record JAKNDB010000066.1, on the reverse strand, counting down.
TTGTAGTAAAGTGATTATTTCATGGCTTAAGCTAAGCTTCACTCGTTATGAATTTTTTTAATTGGAGAAGTTTTCATCATTCGAATTCAAGAAATGTGAAATTATAAAATGGGAAGAAAAACCAATAAATAAATAATATTTATCTCGCATGTGCATTACTGCTTGTTACTCTCGAAAAGAAGTCGCTAAAGTGTAGTTTCTGAAAGAACGTAATCTGAAATCGGAAGGTTTTCTCATTCATCTCAATCGTTGTAACAATTTAGTTATTGGCGCCAAGTTGACAAAACAGGAAATCCTTCTTTCTCATTTTCATTTTCATTATTGACAATGATATTAGCTTTTAATTAAGCAAAGAATAATTTACGATCATCATCATCAATCGCACTTCTGAAATGACTTATCTCTATTTCCACTTCCACTTATTCTCTCAAAATTATGTGTTTCCGAGAAGAGGAGAACAAGATTCTAATAATCTTTTAACATTCATAATAAATAGAAGTCATGTTTTGGTATGAATTGAAACGAATTTCGGATTTGAAAAAAAATCTAATTTTTATTTCAAATTATAGGAGAGCACGTACAAATTTATCAACATTATCATACCAAAGACGTTCACCGGAAGGATTACAAACACATTGCCAAACATCGAGGAATGGAAAACAGTGCCGGGTCCGTTTTGCGGATCAGGTACTTGTCATTTTCAATGTATTTTTGCTACAGTTTAGATTTGAGAAATGCAAACTGACTGTCTTAATTCGGAATCAATAGTTATATATATATATATTTGGATATATTATACAATGAAGCTAATATGAATATTAAATTCATGAAGTTCTCCTTCGAGATTAGGATGAGAATTACTAACGGAATCCTAATCCAAGAATATAGAAATGTGGGAGCACTTTTCCAAAGATAAGAGAAAGATAATGATAAGAAATGAAAGGTATAAAACTTGAGAAGAGGTAAAGACGAATAGCTATTAAAATCAATGTAAGTGCAACTCTTCGCACGAAGCATGCCGAATCAGATTCTCAAGATTTTTCAATTCTTAACTTAAATCCACAGCCCAAAATCGAATCCATAAAAGAAATGGTGAAGCAATTTTTTTGTTAAATATTTCTTACTACTGCATATTTTTATAACTATTACCAAAAGGTATCATTAATGGATGGCGAATCATCCAATTCTATATCTGGATGGGGTAATAGCGACCTGATAGGTAGTTCCGATGCTAATTATTCCAACTGCTATCTTCATCGCTTCACTGCCGGAACAGCAGTAACAACATCAACAATGCCAGTTACTAATCCTGATCAGTTACTACCGATGTTCATTAGTAGCGACAACAATAGTATCAACAATAAACTTTCGGATTCACATGTGATTGCTAATCAGTTCAGCTTCGGTATGCACTTGCACCATTTTACGAATAATTTCAATTTGAAATTATAACCGATCTTTTTCATTTTAATTTTATGTAAGGATAGAATAAAATGCATTAAGTTAATTTATTCAACAAATGGATCCAAATTCAATTAGTGTACAATACATGCCAAATCCAGCCAATAACGATTTGCGTAAAGAATTAATAGTGTGAAGCATTTTAGTTCATTCGATAATTAGACAAAATTAATTAAGTTGGAGAAAATGTCTTGATCAAAATGTTGATCAAAATCATCGTCTATCTCATCATAACGGTAATTTCAATTCATTTCAAATTTTAAAAGAAGGCAGCATTTGAGTCGTTTCAGCCACTTTAATATTTCAACAATGTAAACTACAACTTCATATTCATAAAATGATATGCGCATTCATTTTAGGCTACAATGCTCATCCAAAAATGAAGCATGATATTAATGAATGTTATGAAGAGGATTCTCAATCACTACCAAGATATTCGGTGGCCATGACCAGACTTAGACGTAATGACAACCAATGGCTCTCTCATGCAAGCGTATTATTTTAAATCATCATTTTCTGTTAAATTATTTCTTAATAAAATAAATTAACCTCTTAAATTATTTCTTATTGTAACATTTTGTATTGAAATTTTGTTTAAAGTAAATAGATATATAGTCAATAATAGCTTAATTCGAAATTTCGCCATAATTTTTTAATAAAGAAGTATATGATATGTCAATTAATGCTGAATTGATGATATTAATTAATATTATCGATTAATTAATTATAACATTTTATATAAAGTTATAAGAGAAATGCAAAAAATCTGTATCCATTATCATATATTTATCTTTAATCAATTCAAAATATCATAAGGAAAAATCCTCGGAATCTTCTCCTGCAATATTTCAAATCGATTAATTTTGAATGGCACACTTTGAAATGTTATAATATTTCTAAATCTCATCTAACTAAAGCTTTTTTACTAACAGAGTATCTTCTTGCCTTTTTTGTTAAATTTTTATTTTTACAAGATAACGGTTTAGAATGGTTCTGAATAAACACTTTGTTTATTATATGCAAAATATCATTATCATTAATAATTAGCCTTATTCTATTACCTGCATCGTTTATTAATTGATACAAAAACAGACCTTCCTTACTAAATAACCAATCCTTGTCCTATCAGGTTTTCTATATAGAAAAAGAAATTACCAATAAAACCTCTTTTTTTTTTATCTTAACCTGAAATGATTTTTCCAGTGAACCATGATATAATATTCGTAATTCTAATGCGGAGTTAATTAAATTAGAACACTGCGAAAATAAAATTTCCATTATAGCATCATTTTATTTGAATGATATAAAAGTTTTTTTAAATAAAGAATTGGAATTGTACCATTAGATGTAAGATCTTTTCCTTTTCCTCGAAATTTGTCCTTAACTTTTTTCCAGGATCCATCTTTTCGAATGATACGACGTTTCCATAATCGTTCATCATCGTTACCTCGTGGAATACATCGTCAATCAACCGCTTCAAAAACACACCGCGGATCCATTGATTGTTGCTACCCACCACAGGACTATTCATCACATATGGTTAGGATATGAGAAAAATAAAACGTTGGCCTAAATAATTTTTTTTTTAGAAAAACTAATCGAGACCAATTCATAGTCAAGTTAAAAGTAATTATTCGAACATTCCATCGATTGGTCCATTTGGGTCACACTAATTTAAACATATAATACATCCGAAGTTGGAATATATTTTACCATTAAGCTATAATTTATGGAAACAGATTATTGTAAACTTATTTTGTTGATTAGGCATTAATCGATAGTTACCACTACATCAAGGATGGAAGATATAATGATATTTAGTCACTCTTGAGAAACCGATGCTTGAAAGAGCTTTGTCCAGTGTTTATCGCCTCATGTGTGATCTTATATCTGAACTTTTCGGACTACCATGACATATGCAATTTATAGAATATTCGTATCTCGAGATCTCCCCAATTCTTCAATTATTTCAATTCAAGTGAACAATATTACTTGCACTTGAAGTTCAGTTAAAAAATTCTCCTGCCAGATTTCAAATTCATAAATCTATAAAACATATGCAATATGAATGCAAATAAAAACAAAAAGAACGAAACGGTAGATTGGTAGTTGATGATGTTGGACCAACAACAAAACATCTGATGATTGAGGAGATACTTATATTGTTGGCTATTAAGATATATTAATTATCATTCGTGTCAATATTAGAAAAACTTATATTATATGTCAAATTTGAATCTCGAACGAATCAAAAAGTTCAAAAGGATTACTTTTCGAGAATATATGGTTTTATTGCAGCAAAAGATGAATCTTATTTGATGCGTAGCGTTGATAATCTTAGCATTACGGAGAAAGACGACGGTGATACACGTTTAGATGGCGGACGCCGTCTTCCAGATTTGCCACCTAATTGTGCTGCATATGACGAAGCTGCTCAGCAATCTATTTTCGGTAGGCAAAGGTTTGTATTTCATTTTTATGTCAGTATATGTTTACAGTATAAACTGATTTTTCATATTTAATTCTGTTCGTTTATTTCTTCCTTCCGTTTCTTTCTAACAGGCAGTGGTGAATTTTAGCCAAACAAAAGTTAAATTCTAGACGACGATAGAGAAATCTAAGAATTTTTTTCTGAAACTTTTCAATGATAGCTATTAGAGAGCTATCCTGGAGAATGAAGTGAAGTGAACTTATGAATTACAGGAGAATGCGAAGAGGAGGTGCTAACAGTCGTTCACAGAGTGCTGGCCGAGTATGTCGCCCGTTCGATTCTAAGACGGCCAAAAATTACATAAATAACCAGATTCCTTCATTTCATCGGTATGCATCGTTTTCTTAAATTCCATATCACTTATTATTCACCTGTGTAGTAAATATTTTGCTAGCCATTAAACCGAATAGATACTTTGAATGATCATGAATAACATGTCCGATTATTATTGTTAATTCATTACCGTTCGAAACTAAATATAAACTAATATTGATCATCAACTATTCTTCTAACCTTGCAGATCAAATTTACCATCTGTTCGAGCACGGCTAGTTGCTCTAGATCATAGAGGCCTGCGAATCATCTTGATAGAAAAGCTTCAACCAGGTCCATTCGGTTTTTATATCGCTAGTGGAATACTTAATCAAAAACGCGGTATGTTCTTTTTCTTCAGATAACGAATATTCTGTTTACTTGACATAATGCTGGTTACTGCAATTTCGCTTACATATTAGTTGGTTTGAAGAAGAAAATAAGTTTCAGAAAAAAACTTAGAACTAAGCCGTATAGAGAGACATTTAATACAGAAAGATAATGAAAATGAGGCAAAGTCGAAAAACCAATATTCCTTACTGAAAGTTCCGATTTATCTGTAAAGCTCGAAATCTCTCAGGAATCTTCATTTCCCGAATATCATTACCTTCGTTGACACCAGTACTATCCGTGGGTGATCAGATTATTTATGTAGAAGATGAATTGGTCAAAGGTGAGGATCTGGAATATGTGCAAGCATTGATTGCTGGCAAAAATAGCGTGAAGATTGTCCTTCTACCAACAGTTGGGCCAAGTGCTTGCTGAAGAATTACGCTAGTAATTTGTGCCTAGTTTATCGTCAAAGTTCATTTCCTTGCATCACATATGCTAAACTTATATTTGCTAAACAAATAAGATTATGCGCTTAGAGCCAAACAGATTTTTCTAGCTTCACACATGCTTTCGACGCATATGCTTGTTTTCGATATTCACTTATTGTTTTATGAATGCATTGAAATTGTCATATCTAATTTATTTTTGTCGAATAAATAAGAGAACGAAAGTTTAGATATTAAATATATCCACCCAGATCAGATAAGTAACTTCACTTCATCAGTCATTTTAGATTTGGCTGTCTATGCCTTGTATAAATAATATATCACCTGATACATATGCCATATTGTTTGAGGAAAACATAGAAGCATTACTGTTATCCCACCATTACACCATTCTATTACGATTTGCTACTTAATCTTTCAATGAAACTGTTCGGCATCTTTCGATACTGAAATATCATAAAATTGTTGCATTTTTAATTTACTTACCAAACGGTTTTAGGATTCCTAAGAAAAACTTAAGCATACAAACAATCAGATATTATTTCAGAAAAAACATAACATTTTCCTTGAACTTTCCTCGGCACTTTGATTAACAAACCATTTCATATTATATCTTATCATATATATCCCTCCCATTCATGAGAAAATATTTGCATGCTGTAAAATATAAAATCATTTCGTTTTGCCGGAGAAATAATTCTATATATCTGATTAGAATTAGTTGGGAATTTCAAGCGTCCATCGGCATCCTTAAGATTCAGCTACGTCTAACAGTAAGAACATCTGTCCTTCATATGCATATTAACATCAACAGAAATAAGCTTATTCACTGGACTTTCTCTTTTCTTCGAAAAAATTGATTGAAAGAATGAATAAATCTACTTCACAAAATTAATTAAATGCTCTCTCTTAAATTGTTTCATTTTGCTTTTTACATTTCATGTCCAGTTTATTCATTCAAAAGAAAAAAAAACAACCAAATCAATGTGAAAAACAAAACCAGTTGTTGATATAAATAAAAAATAAACTTATGTTTCAAAGTATAAATTACGAACGCCTTTTTATCAGCAAACAAAACGTTATGAAAATATTGGAAATAATTAAGAAGATGCAAACTTTAAACTTCACATATATTTGCAATTTCATATTTGCTAGTTTTAAAATTGCGGAAAACCCTCCTGAAAATTTACGACTTAGTTACTTAACAAAAAACCTCATTATAATCATTATCTATTTTAAATAGTTAATTGTTTCATTGATTGCTTTAGCAACGTATTCAACATTTTCTGGATTTAATCCACAAACATTTATTCGTCCGTCTTTTAGCAAAAACACTTTGTGTTCCTTGACAAGGTGATCAACTTGTTTTGCTGAAACAGAAACCAGTAATTTAAAATTTCTCGCATTTTCTTACTTTACCAATACTAGCCGTATCTAATTCAATATAATGACTTCAAGCATGTAATTTAAAATTCTCTCTAAATTTCTTTTCTACTCTCCTGTTAATTCTAAGGTCATCGTTTTCATCCATTCTTATTCATCTAGAAAAAGTGGAAGCCACTGACAGAAACATACCATTAAGACCTGTGAATGAAAACATGCCAATTTGCTGTGTAATATGCTCCCATTTTCCAGGAGTAGCAAGTTTTTCCAGGTTTGCTCGTAAGGCTTGTCGCATACTCTTTATTCGCAAAGACATCATCTAAAAAGATACTCTGATTATGAGAACCAATAATCACTAGGTAAGAAAATCATACTTCAAATCTATGAATCTCCAGCCAATCAGGAAAACTGAAAATATTTTATAACTATGAATCAAATATTGTATTTTTTCTAAATAAATACAAATCAAAATTCCCTAATGACTCATCATTGTAATAGACATAAATGAATGTCTACAGCAAATTTTTCCACCATAAAAACTGTTTCATATTTATGCTCATCTAAACATGTTTTTCTCATCCTAAAGGAAAATCTTAATATGAATATTCTACTTAAATGTTTAATCCCATATCTCTAATTCCATTTATCATTCTGTGTAAATAACATTCTTTCTCACCCTTTTACAATAATTATCATAACACTAATCAAATTGTATCAACATGTCTTTTACAACACGCCTTATATGATTACATAGGAGCCAAAAATACAACTCAAGACTAATGAAAGTAAGTTGGGAGAACTGATTTACTGGCTTTAATTTCTAACATTCGTCTGCTCATTTTATTCAAATATTATCTGTCACTCGTCTCAGTTTATCACAGAAACTGTCCTCACAACTTTCTCTAATAAAGAATTCCTCATATAAATTTGTCTGTCACACAAATAACTCACCAGTCAAAATCTCTCATGACATAGCCCATAATTCAGGGTTCTTGAAGTGAAAATGGAAGAGAGCTTTTTACTATAAGAATTTGCCTAATAAGAAAAACAGTGCACCACCTATTTCTTTATTTAGTCAAGATGCAAACATGCTTACGATCGCAACTTTCCTCTGAATAGAGCAGATATTCTTTTTAACAAAAAGATGAATTGATAACATTTCTGGAAATTCCAATTTCATTTTCATAAGATTAATGTAACTGCCAAATCAATCCATGAGCCCATCTTCTAATGCTTATTCAGTAAGATCCACCATATCTGCAATAATAACAAAAATTAGCGACAAATAACTAACCTTTATAGCATCATGCCATTGGGCACACATACTTGGTGATGTTAATATCATGTGCACAATTTTCGCGCCATGATTAGGAGGATTAGACCAATTAGATCGAATAACTAATGACATCTGTGATTTGAAATTTGTTAGTGCCGATGGATCCGATAATACAACTGTCAGATTACCAACTCGTTCATCTGAAATGGTCGAGAATTTGCAAAGAATATTGAGAATAAAATTAACCGAAATACTCTCAATCTGTAAGTGAGAATATATTAATTATGCAGTACATATCTTAAATGTAAGGTGCTCCAACCTCCTTCAATTAAAATGCATGTGTCGAAAGTTTTGCATTATCATATTTATTAAAAATGCATAAACGACTTACAGATGTTAATAATGTTTTTAATGGCAATCGAATCTAATCACTGCCTACGAAAGGACTTACTATAAAGACCAAAATTCTTGGCAAATGATTGTGCACAAAATATTTCCAATCCTTGCTCAACAAAGTATCGCACAGCCCAGGCATCCGCGTCCAGATCACCACTTGCGAAACCTTGATAGGCAAGATCGAAAAATGGAAATAAATGTCTTTTCTAAAAGAAAAAATAATTGAATTGGACATTTCGAATTCATCGAAATGTATACTGCACTTTAAAGCGAAGATCTCTTGATTTTAACACATGCCTTAAAAACTTCGGCAATCTGCTTCCATTGATCATGAGTCGGATCCATACCCGTTGGATTATGAGCACAACCATGCAAAATCACTATAGCACTGAAATGAAAAGTATATTTTATTTCAAAATATTTAAAATGAATGTCTTTTCGAATTTTCGCAGCATATGATTACGAATGTGAATGACGTCGTAACATGCGACAAATAAGACATAGCGCCTCCAATATCCCTCCATCTTTACAAATATATTAATGTACATTATATAAGATTTGTTGCAGATAATTTTAAATTTAAAATAGTAACAAAAAAACTTATCATGAAATAAAAAAAAAGACTAAACAAAAAGAAACTTCTCGGGTGCATCTTCAAGATCGGCCAACAAGGATTTCATATCAACACAACGATTCGTTGCATCCCAGTAAGAATACTCTCGTATATCCATAAAGCCAGCTCTTGCGAATATCAATTTATGATTACCCCTGAAATGTGAAAAATATTTAAAATATTTTTCTGAATTTAGGATAGAAATAATAAGAAGAATGTAATAAAAGAAAGTATAATAATCATTATATTGTAGTTTAACTGTAGAACTTGAACAGCGAAACTTTATACCTTTACTTATATATACATATGTCAAACTCCACAAACAATATATATTTATAATAAATCTCTGTTAACATCTCTTTCTTTTGTTTTCACTCTTCATTATTTTAGTAATTGCATGCGCCACTGGACATTCACTAGTTGAGAAAAAATGGTAGAGAAAGAGGCAAAATTTGCTGGTGAACTGAGTGGACATTTTTCTTCTCTGAGCTAGGCTTTGATGACGGGTTATATCCTGCTATTAAAGCCATTGACGTTTTACTTAAGGAAAATCAAAATCTGTCTGAGGTGATTGAGGATTTACCAAAATTATATATCACTCATGAAGTGAAGGTTGAAGATGAAAAAATCTCAAATAATTGAATCAATAAAGAAAACGCTAGAGCAACAAAATATTACATTCTCAAAGCTCAATGGTATTAAAGTAACTAACAAAGATAATAAAGATTGGTGGCTCCTTAGATTGTCAAATACACAAAATTACATTACAGCAAAATGCGAAGGGATACTCTGGAAGATTTTGAACTGACTAAAAAGTCCTGTTTTATTACATGAATAATTTTCAGAATAATATTCAATCAACTCTCAGCTCCAAATCTTATAGATTTTGAGTACTTTACATCCTACCTTATTAACTTAAACTACGGTAGGCTTCAAACACAATTTTTACATTACAACAATTGTAAAATGTAAAACTTACCAAGTTGGTTTGGAAATGTAAACCGTCTTCATTTTTAAAACAAAATTGAGGAAATCGGCTCCAGCTTTTAATGAACCCGTTCCGGAAAGGCATTGCACACCTGTCGCCTAAAATTTTCAGCACACTATAAAAAAATGATAAAGACAATGATCTGAATGATTATCACTTATTTCTAATTAAAATATTTCTAGTTAGCAACCAAAAATTCTTATATTTTACAATATTCTTCGTGTCACATGCAATTTCCTTTTCAGAGCTTATAATTGATTGGAACTTAAAAGTCGACATTAATTATTTGAACTGCGCACTTTTAAATTCCTAAACTATAACCTTTCCAGCTTTGATAATCGGTGAATCTTTTCCAAGTACTAGTTCCACTGCCGCATTACAAAATGGTTCATAGCCAAGAACCGGTAAATATTCATGATCAAGATCCATATTATCTGCAATTCGTTTTTCCGCTTCACGTACCACTGGTAATACAAACGGTTTGCCTTCTTCCGTACGATATGCTAAAAAAAAAGCGCAAACACATCAGTAAATATGAGAACAAAATAAAAAAAAGTGAAAGTTTTCAATAATTTGACATCTCCGAATAACTTCTCGAAAATTAGACAAAGATATTTAAATTTCATTTTTGAAGTGAAATTTAGTACCTCCAACAGTTAAATTAACTTTATGTTGCGCCGGTTCTTCAGAATACATTTTATTCATGTAGAATACTTCAATAGGAGGTGCAATCTTGATGTTCTTGAAAAATGATGCCATTTCTTTGTTTCTGCAAAATTAAACAACGTCGTTTATGAAATCCATTTAAAAGGAAACAGAAAAAGAATCATATCATTACAATATTTGCATATGCATTGAAGTTAAAAAAGGAGCGATAGATAAATTCATATTAATGCGCTAGCACCATTTGGCATATTTTATCAGAAAATATATTAGAAACCTTATGATGAATAAGGAGTTCCAATTTTTATAATATTGGAAAAGACATTACAATGATTATATGCAGAATTAAGATCACGAAAAAGTAGGATAGAGAGAGATAAAGAAACAAATGGATTAATCTGATGTCAATGGTCCGGATAGATTTATCCAGTGTGATCAATCTGAATAGAATGCGAACAGACTAGCTAGATTGATTTAGTGCAAGCAATTCGCATGAATTGATTCAGTGTGAGCATATCCAGATAGACTGATCTAATATGAGCAATCCGACAGACTGCTTCATTATGAGCAATCCGGATAGACCGGTCCAATGTGAGCAGTCCGGATGGATTGATCTAATGTATCTGGATGATCATTATGAAGACAGACAAAAACTTGCCATATAAGAAGAAACCGAGCCTAACTGCCATAACAAAAAGAACAAGGTTCGGTCTTACGCATTCCCTGAAAAGTGGTGAAGTGCGGATTACGGCCAATGTGGAGATGAGAACAGTTTGAAGCAGATGAATTGATGATCAGAGAGGGTTCTCGATTGGCAGTGCTTTAAATATAGCGAAGGTTACGGGAATAGTCCGTCTTCAGATTTTCAAGGAATGACAGGGAGGGTCTTGGCCCATTTAGAACAGATACCAAATCATTTTGGAAGTTAGATTCATTGATAGTGAATAAGCGGTGAAGTTTAATATATCTTTGGTTCTTAAGTACAATTCGAAATCAATTCTCTTCCTATTCTTTGTCATATTGCATGTGTCAAGCAAACAAGTAAACTTTTTCTATTCCTGAAACTTTGTTACTATATTTTGATCTTCAAAACCAAAACCAGTAAATCAAACTATTTTAATGTGTTGTTAGATTTTCATCAATAAAAGATTTCTCAAATTTGATGCTAGGCCATTTCCTAGAAAAGAAAAGACACTGCATCTTTTGTGTAATTTAATAAATTATAGAAACTTATAAAATAATCTTTAATTAAAAAAAATTTATAAAATAGGCTTGAGATTTATTAAGCTTTTTGATAAATATAGTCAGCCAAGTACTGCTCTTTAACCTATAATAACAAATATCTAGGCCGCGATAATTCCCAAAGAATCTGTGATGATTTTATTATTTGTTAGAAATGAAAAGTGATAGAAAATTACAGGAAGAAGTAAATTAAAAGAAAAAGTAAGATGTGCAATCGGGATCGGAGTGATGATACGATCGTCAAGAATGATATGCTTCCACTGAAAAGTAACACAACAATACAACCGTCATAATGATGTATTCCCACTGAAAAATCAAACAGTAGTACAACTGTAGAGAGTGACATAGTTCCATTAAAAATAAAGTGACGATACAGCTGTCGAGATTGATAATCTGGCATTATTTAAATGAAAATAGTTCGATGTCTTTCTTCTCATCATATCAATTAAATGTAAACAAATAACACTTTCGAGCTTGAACAAAATTTGGGAAGTATATAAAACAAATAAGCCATTTCAGATACCTATTTTCATCAAGATATATACTCGAGATTTCTACGTGAACATGTCAAGAACCTAAAATAGGGTTAATATAGAATATAGAAATTAATATGGAAATAGGTTAGAGGTCGTTTGGTAATTGACTGTCAACAGTACGATGAAATTAGAAATTCTCTAGATTTATATTGAATTTATTAAGAAGTCTTTGCTCACTGTGAAACATTATGGTAGTAGGAAGAGATAATAGAGAAAGCAAAGAAAAATAAAATTATCCCATCAAGAACTTGCTGCAAACAATCCTCTCATATATTAGTAATACTTCTTCGAAGTTGTAGTTGGCGCGTCCAAATTCTCACGGCGTAGGATCGATCTATCGCGACAAGTAGCAAACAAAATGGCCACACGCAGATCAGTGGACTACAGCAATGAGTATGGCACACACGGATGGACTCCCAGGCCCAGCGAAGTATCGCAGGCTGCCTGGTAGTAGACCGTGAGGTATACGTTACCACCTTGTCAGGTTCGCCCTGGAGGGTACGCATACCGTCCCAAGCAAGAATGCATCACATCAGTCAGAGGCAGTTTCTAGGCTAAGAAATGGGGTCAAACACAACCAACAGTGTGCAGTTTCTCCTCCTCGCAAAACAGTTGGATGGAACACATTACCGGAAATCCGCGCCAGGTTAGGCCCGATATCCTCCTCCAGTGGGTGGATGTTGGACGCCACTTTTAACGTATTATCCTGGTAGTGCCATCCATGTATCCGACTTCCTTCGGATTTCTCAAAGTTGATGCGTTATTTGAAGTGTACGTTTGAAACAATCGTGTGAGCAGCAAGAGCATTTAATAGGTAGAATACGGATTGGGATTCAAGATCGAGCGTCCGTGTAGAAAGAACTTTTCGTTATCAATGAAACTGAAGAGATGATGGATAGTCGAATATCAGGAAGACTGGAGGAATGCAACAGGATAAAAATGGAAAAAGTGAGAGCATATTTTATTTGAAATAATAAGAATAATTTATGATTCTGTCTTCCCTTCCACCACTATAAAAAAGACTTCTATCTTTAACGAATTCATAATTTAATTGAAGTAAGCAATCAGTGCATAACAATAATTGCAAAGTATCAGAGATATCATCGCTGATAAGCTATTTCATCCAATAGGTACATCTAGCATTTTATTAAAATCAAATGACATGTCTTAGGAATTATAAACATTCTGGAGATCTCATTAAATTGAGAGATCGCAAGAAGACTTACTAACGTATGATCCTAAGTACCGATCCAGATTCAAATTTACATACAGTTGCCAATGTTTGTATTGATTGTACTATTTCGATTATATGTGATCACTATCAACTCTAATAACACTGATAACAATGATTTTAAAGGGATGTCTCTCGAAAAAAACTTTTTGAAATCGAGAAACTTCTCTTTTCTATTTCTCCCTTTATTTCCTCCTTTTACTTCTTTCCAGGAAAAAAGGCATTGAACTTAGAATTATCGCAAGGAATTTTTGTATTTGCATCTGCACTTAATGATCTCTTCGAACGTTTAACATCTGCGTAAGAGACTACCACAGACTATAATAAGTATTTCCTATGATTTTTATCTCTTGGCTTAGACTTTGGCCACTTTTGCTAGCCCATATATCTGAATATATAGTAGGTTTAAAGAATAGCTGAACATTTCTCATTTGGATTGTACCTATCTAACAAATGAATTGAAAAAAGGAAGGTAATCGGCGCTATTAACATAAGAGTGCTCCAAATTAAATAGCATCACGTGATTTCAGAATCATATATACGACACGTCAATTATTGATTGACATATATACGACAAATCAATTATTAATTTCAATGATTATGCATAGTGTGGTTTAAATCATTAATTATCCAAGCATACTTTAGCGAAGAAATAATAAACTTTTTTGAAGCATAAGTCGATATGTAGTAAAGATGTTGAAGTAATACTGAAAACAACCGGTCATAGGTCATCCTATCTAGTTGGATGTATTATGAGCTCTGAAAGGACAATCGAAATTGGATTAAAGCATAAAGGAATTATCAGAGAAAGATAAGAGTAATTTGCTACTTCTTCCAGTATGTTCATTTTTTCATTCTTTTTTTCTGTGTTGCATGATATGAGGAAAGGATGGAAGGTAATTAGATACCTTGACCTAGCAATCGACACGAAATTCTTAGCAAAAGAAATAGAATAAGAATAATTATGGAATAGAATAAGCAAACAAATTCATACAAATAGTGGGCTAGTTCTTCTCGCATGCATTTCATGCATTTCTGTTCTCGTCTAAAAATTAATGTCTCTCCTTCAAATACTACCAATATCATTTACTATATTTGATAATTATCACTTATTTGACGGAAGTGATAATTATGCTCTCAAGATAGCGGGATTATAATCGCTCTCAAACTTTCAAATGCAATTTTAATTTCTAAGCAAATACAATCAATATCAAATTTATGATATCAATCTATAAAACAAGCAGCAGTACTTTTCCCACATCACGCACGAATTCCTCCAAATTTGCTTTAAACGAATCGATCAATATCTGCATTGTTAATAAAATAGCAGTTGTTTTACTCTTGCAAAGATTTTATCCTGCTTCGAAATTGAATCAGATTTCTATTTAACTTTCAATTATCCATTAATAATTAGTCTAATTGATTATATACACTTCAAACTTTCTAATTCTCCTTAAAAAATGATAAAGAAAAATTTTCCATTTTTCGGATTTTTGTCTAAAATACTAAAATCCAGAAAAAAATTCCAATTTTTCTTCTGCGATATCTATGGTCATCCTTTTTATAAGATTGAAAATGATAGTAATATTTATGGAATTCTTTGTCTAATAGCGGTTTTTTCTTAATCTATTATTTTTCATCATTTTTGCAGAAATCAGATATTTCTTAGATGAATCTTTAATATAAGGATTTCAGAAAAATCCATTTCCAAATGTAATTTTATGATAGATTTCATTTATATCAAAGAGATCTTTGGTAGAGAGAGAGAGAGAGAGAGAAAAAAAAGAAAATAGATTTAATAAATAATTTCATTAGCAATACCACAACTAGCATAATTCAAGATACGACAGATGATAAAAGATCGCAACACTCACAAGATTAGACAACTATATCTGTACAAATATAGCTAAAATATTAATTTAAAAAATCAAGGT
The DNA here is from genome assembly GCA_024305405.1 of Dirofilaria immitis. Taxonomy (NCBI): domain Eukaryota; kingdom Metazoa; phylum Nematoda; class Chromadorea; order Rhabditida; family Onchocercidae; genus Dirofilaria; species Dirofilaria immitis. The sequence goes on along the minus strand of JAKNDB010000066.1, from coordinate 173,569 downwards.
TAAGAAAGAAGTGAAAAGAATAAAATGAAGAAAACTAATGACAAAATCAGCGATGGTATCATTATAAATCCTGTACTTGTTTGTCTCTCTTGCAATTCAACGCTTATTGTAGCTTTACCTTATGCAAACACAATTAACATGAATTTCCTAAACCATGTCAAACTATTAACAAAAATTAACGAAAGTCAGGTTCAAAATATTCTTTACAATAAAACTTAAATAATTCCATGGCTCAACCAAAATACTTTGTCATATACAATATATACTTTAATCAAACCTTGCCTGGTTTATTATCACTAGTTGCTATGCTCTATAAATAAAAATCACAAAGAATTCATCCAAATAAAATTAGAAATAGTTAAATTTAAAACAAAGGAATAATCACGTTCGCACTTGAAATCTCCCAGCTTTAGTGATATATTTAACACCTTTGAACGGCTTATATTTCTCTCCGTACAAATCCAAGCGATTCACTTTTAACCCTGATACAGCCAGCTGATTAATTTTGAAATATACCGTAATTGGTGGTGTTTCGACATTTGCTGTACCGCTGACGGAAATCTAAAAGTAACTGTTTCTTTTAAATCATTTAGGAAGATTAGGAAAACTGTGCAATCGTTCTTAACTTATGAATTTCTCAATTGACTGCTAGAGAAAACAATTAAAACAGTAATTGTTTTCGATTTTCCATTTCTTATTTCAGTAATTAAAGATAATAAAATACAAAAATTTCGGCAAAAACAGCTTTAGAAGAAATTATTAAATTTCACTATAGTTGTGCATCAACTGAAACACTTCAACAAGCGATTATGCAAAGAATAGTAACGATGAAAACACAATTCATAATTCAATTAAAATGAAAAAAAAATTAAAGAGCACTTACAGAAATGTTGAAAGAAAGAAAAAGAGAATAACATACAGTTCCTTTTAAAGTTGGTGGTTTGCCTAGTTCGATTTTTCCAATATTCCATTGGAACAATTTCGTTGTCGGATCAAAAGAGCATTTTCCGGTACTTGATATTAGCATACAATTTTGCACCGGTTTTGGCATTGTCATCTCCACGATAACATCTTCCAACTAAAATTGCAATTATTTAAAAATTGTCAACTATAACAATTTTCAGCATATTGCTATCTATTTCATTATATATTTTTCACAGCATCTCATTTTAATACTAAAAATTTAAAAAAATCAAGCCTAACGTAATTAATATTTATAGTAATATCAGTAACTCAGCATTTTGAAAACTATCATGGCGTTCAAAAATTTATAAAAATCACTCGGACTTCTGTTTCCACTAATCGTTTTCGTTATAACTATGATGAGAGCAATGAAAAAAAACAGTATCAGTATAGAAAATCAAAAATAAAAACAATAATTTTACCACTTTACCCATACTCTGCTTCGGACCAACTGTTAACTCGACTCGTCCAGTAGTTCCTGGCTTAAGTGATATATTGTGACGTACGTATACCGGTATCGCAACCATACTGAAAAATATGGTACATTTCGTAAAAAAAGAAAACATAAAAAGTATATAATGCGTTACATGTCGAAAATGGAGAAAAAATAAAGACTTGTTAAAAATTCTTATATCAAAGAAAAGAAAATCAAACATTTTTCTATTTATATCCGCCTAAGCTTTGGAAAGTTTAGACCTGAAAATTATTACTCGAAAGAAAATTTTATTATCACTCAACTTACTTTTGCGAACCAATGTGGTAGGAGAGCAAGCGAAAATTTCCATCAGGTGGCACAAATGACAATACTCGCTCATTCTGTTAAATAAATGAAAAGTTTATTAATAAAAAAGATATTTGAATATCTATGAAATATCACGATATTTTAGCAAATATTTCAAATTGTAAGAAAGCTCATGTTTGAGTCAATGCTTATAATCTTGGAATGATATATATTTTCTTTTATTAAAGTGATTTTCTCAAACAAAAAATGCCAAAATTTTTCTTTCCATAAAAAAATTGCTTCTGATAAATAAGAAAATGAAATAACAAAACACTTACTTCCCATCGTTTAAATCGCACGCAAGGATGGAATGAAACATCATCTAATAATCTTGGATTAATTAATGACATCGTTAAATCAGGCATACCAGAAAGTTTGCAGCAACAATCTATCTGAAAAAGCAAATTCAGAGGTTATTTTGTCTCTGATGATAATATAGTAGCAAAATGAACATTTACCTACAGAACATTCTTAATATACCTTTTGGTGCTAAACAGAGGCATAAATTAATATGAAAAGAAGGGTTATTATGAAAAATTAAAATAAAATTTGAGGATAGACAAACCATCAGAAAACTAATATGATATAGGGAAAGAAAACTGAATTACTAACATATCCTTGTATCTCAGAGAATACGGTAGCACCTTGCCGATCTATAATGGCATCAATTTCCTCGATAACATCGAAATAAGCTTCATTGTTTGTATACTTAACATCAGCTCTTCTCCAAGGTATATTAGAAAGTTGTCCAGTTGGTAATATTTCCGAAACATTCGTTCGACCCATTACCTGCGAAAAAAAAAAGACTTTCCTCACATATACTATCAACATCATCACATTAATTTAGTATTTTTATTTCGATGATCACATTTGACTATCATCTAATTAATTTAAAAAACTTCCAAAGCATTGATATTTCTTAAGGAAATTTTATTTGATTGAATCAAAATCAAAAAGTTAAACAGTTTGCCAATTAAATTATTTGAATAATTTACTTGATTAGCGATGGTTCGGAGGAAATTGGGCGGTTTGATAAGCTCTTGTAAGACGTTCAATTCTGTAGCCAATGGAAAGCCATTATCAAGCATTTCATCTAACAGCTAGAATAAAATTATATACAAATAAGGACAAAATAAGAACCATAGGTTTTGAATATCTATCAGAATGAAATGATAAGAATGATTCGAAATAGAAAAATGTGACTCAATGTAGCGATCAAAATAAATCATGGATAGATTACAGAAAGCTATTCCTATTAATTCATTATTGACATTATGACAATGACGCCATAAATCGCGAAAAAAATTACTTCAAAAACCATGACACAGTTTTCTTTAACTGCATTATCGGTGAATTCTTCGAAATATTCCACAAATGTAGCAATGACGCGATGCAAAAACTCGATTACCATTAATGGTGGAGCTAGAATTTACTTTTAATACACTTAAATATTTTGCTCATTCGCAGAGACATATACGGATACGAAAAAAATTATAGCATAATGAATATGAAACGGAGCAATTCTTTAGTTCTCAAATTACTCGGCTGTTCCATCAGAGACAATCCTAAATTATTATTTAAAACAATCCACTTTTGTAAACATAGAAAAATACTAACAGTTATATGTACCTAAAAATTAATAAATGGTCTCAATTATCATTTGATGAACAAGAAAAAATAGAAATGTACTCAGGAAAGAATAAATAAGGTTGCAGCTTATAAAATACAATGACTCTAAAGCAGATATTCATAGTTTCTTAAAAAATTATAAAGTGGAATTAGTTTTCTCTTCTTCTAACTTATAAAAGTCGCCAAAAATTCATTTATTATTAAATTCTTTATAAATTACAATTTCTCAACGTAAATTATGAGCAACTTACTCTCTGACACAGTTATGGCAAGAAGATAAAGATGGTTGTAATAAACACTAATGAGATAATGATGAGGTGTTGATATAACTGGTGGTACATCCTCCGGGTAAGCTGCCTGAAACTATCGTTATCAATTTAGATCATAATACTTCAGTACTGAACAGAATAGCAATGTTTGGATTTGAAATACATCATCCAGAAGATTCAAGCACAGTGAGAATCCACTCTACTCAAAGGAGAATAAGCTGATAAGCCACTAAGGGTGCATTTGAAAAGAAGTTATGAAACTGATGTTAAAATGCATAAATCTGAAATAGCTTTTCATGCATCACGATTAACCTGATCCGATTTGAAGACAACAAATATTTGCACTACTAGGAAAAAAATTATTAGGTGGTTTTTGTTTTTAATCCGTTAGCACATAAAATACCTTTTTTGGGCTTCGAAAAAATAGTCACATATCGATCGGTGAATAACAGATTTCCAATGTTTCTCGAGAATAATGTCGCTAAAACAAGGCAAGTAATCTAGTATAGTAAAAAAAATTGGAACAATAAAAGAAGCTAATAAAAACTTTCTCGATCATATCGTAATTGGCTCTTTCAACAGATATTTTTAAATTCAGCTTTCAATCTGGCCATAAGTTATAGATTTATGATGAATCTCTTCAACCTATTTTCGATACATAGTAATGAATAGGTTAAGCGACAATAGCTAATCCTGAAATACTGCTTTTCAATCTTTGTCTCTCAAAGCAAAGAAAAGATCGTCGAAATATCGCCTTAAGGAAAAGGGAAATTAAGTCAGAAACCTCAATTTTCTACATATATGTATATATAGCTCTCAATAATGATATTTTTTTACTTAATTCACTTTCTTTCCTTATTCCTCACAACATAATTCCTGTTTTAAATAGAAAATGGTAGGAAGTATTACTGATTTCATTTGCAATAGCTATATATATATATATATATATACATATAAGTTGATATTCGTCTTTGCGAATTCTAATACTATTTATGTCTTAGTTTTGTATAAGGCCATGAAGTTGTTATTTTCACTTAGTTTAGTATTTATTCATCAAATTTGAAATAGGAATTTTTTTGACTCAACTTAATCTTCTAAACTATAAATATATGCACAGGTGGGAGTGATATTTACTCGATATCAATTCAATAAACTAACTAATTAAGAAACTAAGAAAAGAAAGCAAGTTATGATCAGCAAAATGGAAGTTGGTGAAGAATGCTGGAGACACAATGAGAGGAATAAGTGATCTACATGGATGACAGATCAATATTCTCCTCAAAATGAGGCTGAAATTTAACATACTAATAATTAATACGAACATACCCAGAAGTATTCACAATAAATAAACTATTGAGCATTTTTCTGTTGCCGGAACATTTTCACTAATTGGGAACGTCAAGTCCAACAAAAACGATTTATCGCACTGCCGATCCTCACTACAGCATTCAGCAAAAAGTCTATTCGTTGCAAGTACTACAACTGCTGTAAATGACCGAATAAAAATAAACTCTCTAAATTTAAGTTAACTGAAATAAATAATGGCAAGTTTATTAGAGATACAACTTATCATCTATTATTGTTACGAGTTTTTGTTGGAATATACATATTTTTGAAAATGCACACAGTAAATATTATAATCAAAACGATACCAACAAAGTTTTATTCACAATTTCCAACACAGTGATAGAATCAGAACTTTAAAATACCAAAAATAATAATTAAAGTATAAACCACCGAGCAAATGTGTATAAATATATAATTATAGCATAATTCAGTTTCGTATATCACCAGAATGCGTGCAAATTAAATTTATAAATTTTAAATTAAATTCACATACACCGACACACTTGAAAATTTTATATATGTTTCATAATTCAACGTTTATTTTTTTCGATAAATAATAGTAAGAATCATACCCTTCACCCTTCTCATAAAAAGTATGAAAAATGAGAATATGAATCATTGCAGATTAAATTTATAATTCAAAATAAATTTCAAAATTTGTGAACAATTAAATTTTAAGTAATCCATTAAACGCCAAAAATTTTTGCATTTCGAAAATTTTAAGGACAGAACAATCTAGAGAAGCAAACAGTCAAATGAGGTACAAGATGGCATAGTACTGTCAGTGCTACAATCTTCTTGGATTTGAAAACATAAGCTTGTTTGATAAAGCATTCAAGTACAATGCTGGACAATCAATTATTTTTATTTTGCAGTGAATTTCATGGTCTAGGGAAATACACCTCACATAATATTTTTCTACCTTTTGCAGAGAATGGAAAGATGACTACTGTCTTAAATCCATATTTTTTTCAAAAAATGAATGATTTCGACATTCTGACATTCCAAAAGATGTTAAACAAAGGTCTGGCTGAAACTGCCGAAGTCCAGCTTCATTCATTGCTGCTGACCAAAAGGATGATTGATGCATTGGATTCCTATGATATAAAAATAAGTACAGCAATGTTTTTCATAAAACTTTAGAGGTAAACATTATTAGCATATCTTCCATTCATGTATTAATGCAAATAATGACATTTTCTTCTTACATAGTTATATATCACTCAAAAAATTCAGGACATCATAATGATTAAACATATGAAAATCATAAGTATTAAACACTTACTGCTTGAAATTGCTACTCACTACACTACCGCCATATTGGTTATATTCTAAATTACTTCGAAATTGTCGTGTCATGTTATAATTTCTACAATTCGGCTGACCACGTTTTAATAAATATCGAGCTTTCTTGCTTCTTGGACTGCCAAGTATGTGTTTCCCTAAACATACGTTACGTGATAAAGTGCTACTGCGTGAATCATTTGGATACGTACAATTTGCTTTAAATTCAAGAGCCATAACGAAAAATACTGCAATATTGGACGAAAAATTTTAAAGTCATTACCAGACAAAATGTCAATTCTACAAAAATTTCTAAAAAATTAATACCACTAATATCTACCGACCTTCACCGCTGATTTTTGCAGTGCGATGTTTTACTTTATATCGTTGTTCGGTTTCATCATCACTAAACGCTAGCATGTCGTCGGGACACTCACCTTCACCATCCCAACAGCCATCAGCTGCCTTTTCTCTGAAAAACGTTTGTCTACTAATAACTATTTTTCATTTCAAAAATGCTTGAATAGTAAGAAACTAATTCATTAGCATCCACAAATGCTTACTAATCAAGCGTTTTATTGACTTGAATCGATTATAAACAGTTCTAACAAAAAAAAGATCATAATAAATGAGTGATAAAATAGCTGTTATTGTAAGTTTATTTCGAGATGTTTACGTCACTGTAACTTCAAAACTATCATTATTTCTATAAATTATACTCTAAGGAATATCCATTTAATTCGATTAATCATTAATGTCATGACAAAATCTCAAACCTCAAGTTTCCAGTTTGATATCTCCAATCTTATCAAAATCATTTTCATTAAAGAATGAAAAACTTACTGCTTCAACTTCTCTGTAAATATTGTATGAGTGAACTGGGAAGCCAGTGGAGCATAATACATAGCACTACCCATTTCCCATTCATTTGCTTCCTTAATATCATTAAAAAGAATCGCATACATTGGTCTAGCAACTGGTCCGAAGACGTCAAATATCTGGAACAGTGCGGCAATCAAGCTATTTATTTAATGAATTTGTTAAATAAACAATGAAATGATGGAAAAAACATGGAATAACTCAATTCATTCGATAACTTGAAAACAAAGATAACGTGATACTATTCTGTAACCTATCATAACACATGAGATTCTAAAATATCTTATATCAACATTTCATCTATCCTATTATGATAAATAAATAAATGCAAAAATCCATTGATCTCGTTGAAAACAGAATTTTAACAACAAATTTGTTGAGGAGCTTCAACAAAAGTCCTTCACTAATTAACAAAAACCAAAAATTTGTAGGAAAATATCGGGTTATTCTTCCTTCACATTTATTTTGATAAACAAAAAGAAAAACAGGAATGAATGTACCCGTCCTACAGCATTGCGTTCAGCATCGAAAATTATAGTATCAAAATCAAGCGCTATGTTCGAATCAGCTTCAATCACTACTAAAAAGAACAGAAATTATATTTACATTATTCAGTAACACATTGTTTGCGTAAAACATGATCATGACAACACAAAAGAAAACACACACCATAGTGATCATTAGTACCGTACTTTTAATATTATTTAGATGATAAATTAAGAGGCTTATTTCTGACTTAATTCACAATAATGCAATATTTGAAAATAGGATCACTGATTATAGTTAAGTATGATAAGAAGTCCGATGATAATGATACTGTAACATCATATCATCTCCCAAAATTTTTGTATTACCTAATCTGTCGACGATATTCACAATTTTCCCAAACTTCTCCAACAGTATGTCTTCTTCAACATGAATCCTGAGCTCTTCAATAGCAGGCATTGTGTCATATTCATGCTCAATAAGTTTTGTATTTGTTTTCACTGAAATGGCAACATCTACGTCATTATCATCTTCTTCTTGCTGCAGCGACGTATGCCTTCGAGTATTTTTCAAAATTCTAAAAAAGAAAACTTAGAATAAAATCTTATCGAGCTAATTATTATTCGAAGCCATCAATGAAACTTGTTCCTAAATTTAAATACTCGTATTGAAATCTAAAAAATCTGATATTATTTAAAGTGCTAAACAAATTAAAAAAATTAAACTAGAAATTGAAATGTTTGCAAAACAACGATTATTTTCGATTTATTTCAAACAATAGCATTATTCTACAAAACATAAAATTTCTTTATGTGTTTAAACAAATTTTAATTTTTTTTTACTATGAAAATTATCAAATATATTTCCAAAAGTCAAAAGCAATAAGAAGAAGGAAGCAAACCTGTCGAATTCATCATCCGAACTATCACTGCTCGACTGAATTGTGAATGAATTTTCCGACAGTTTATAATTATTTCTCCTAAAATGAGTAATTTTTAAAAAAATATGTTTGGAAAAAAATGCCACTATCGTAGCTAAAAACGGCAAAAACTATTTACTTATACAAAATTTCGAATATCCTAACAAACCTAAAATTCGCCACATCAACGATATTGAAACGGTCAAAAAATAATCGAATGACATACATCTCTTGCATACCAAATCAACGATATTAGTTACAATTTCTGCAACAACTGTCTGCAACAAATCATCCTGAAATGAATTTCTATTCATGACTGAGATAATCAATGCACGAAAAACTAAGATGAAATTATTTCTTTACCGACAACCGCCTTATAACTTATAATTATCTCATCATTTAATAAATTTTTCCGTTCCACATATTTCTCATCCCTTCCTCTATTATAATATATCGAAACATAACAATACTGTCATTCCGTACCACTCCATATATTTTAAAGATACTTAAAACTTTTGTGCCTGAAAAGAAAGAATAAATAAAAAAGAAAACCTTGCCGACTTCGATGTTCACATGCGTCATTTGTATTTTACTTTTGTGATCAATTTTATCAGAATCCATTATCGTGTACCTTAAAATGCATAATCAGAAAATAGAAATGATACATTTTTTGTGTATATCATTGCTTTTTTTTAATGTGTCTAATATCCAGATGTCATTGCTTTTGGTGCATTCGCATTAGGTTAACTATAATTTAAATCTTAGTATAATATATAAAAACAAATGATTAATAATTTTAATGTATTACAATCTATAACATATGATTTATGTAATATGTGTCTCAAACTGAATATTCCAAAATTAAACTTTATCCGCTTTGATAAATAGTGTGTTACGGATAGTAACATACAAATGAACCCAGCTGCTAAACGACAACTTATAAATTTTTCCCAGAGATTCAAAATTTCTTCCGAAAATTTGCATTTTTGGATAAGCATTTTTTTACCATCACTATCGAAAAAGTTCAAGGATAGGAAACTATAAACAGCCTTATGCAAATTGAACTCTAAAATCTTACAATCGTAACTTCCAAGAACTCCCTCCTGAAAGTCCATGGAATATCTGCAAAACCCCCATAACAAGCCTTGCAAATTATTGCTTAATGAGACCTAACCAATAACGCGGTCCTATCCGAGAATCGATACGACGAAGCTTATCTCAACTGGATTTTGATCTGCAAGTTAATTTTGATGAGGATTGAGAGAACTAAAGATTTTGGAATGTTCCTATACTGCTTTGCTGTTCTTATTTGAAGATAAAAATAGAATAGCTTTTTTTTATATGACGTGGATTCCTTAATGAATATGCAACTTCTCGTTTTTCATAATTTGTTTCAACATTTGCTAGCGACTCTCAGATATCTCGTACTGCTTATTTTTTGGCTTGTAATTAATCAAGTATTAGGGCCACATATTATAACTTTGTCTTAGTCATACAATATCAAGCATAGATATCTGACATCTCATATGCACGAATTCAGTTCATGTCACAGGTTAGTATAGTTACAAATTCGGACCTATAATTAGCAATTTCATTCTAAATTAGTTGCAGTAATCATTTAAATATTGCCGAGTTATTTACTATTATCACGGATATCCAAAGTTTGCTAAGATGAAAAATTTTAATTAGATCTTGCAGACAAAATGGCGGAAATGCGAAAACGCGAAAAGTCAGAGGATCAAAAAATCGACTGGAATCGTCGCAACCCACTACGTTGATGGTACCTCCGGTCGTTAATTATGGTAGTGCTGCGGCATATGCGATCGAACTGCGTAAATGGTTATTGACAACTCAATGCTGGGCACTTTGTCATCAGATGGCAACTATGCATTCATTAGCATATTTGGCATCATGTAACCGGCCAGAAAATATGGTACCTCATACATCGTTTGCTATGACATTATCATCATCAAGTTCTTCTCCACCAACCACTAATATGTCGAATTCAAGCCATTTCGTTCAACGACGCACGATTCCATCCTTCACACGTCGTATCTTTGCGGAAATTATCGATTTTGTTTTTGCATTTGTCGCAAAATTATTTATTGTCTATTTCTTGGTGGAAATTGGTATTGTGTAAGTGTCATTTCTTTTTATTTCTTATAATAATAGATATTATGAGATTGCTCTATTTATTTCACATATGAAATTTCTTGCCAAACGTTGTCAAATAGAATGCTCTTTTAAAACCGTCCAATATCAAAATTATGCGGAAGTAATGAAGAATATTGCTGAGAGTTTCAGTATGGAAAGTTATGATTGGAGCGATCTCAATGGAAAACTTGAATTCTCTAATATGAAAAAGCTTCAATTTCCGTATTAGTCCACCTAAGCTTGTTGATAAGGAAAACTGAAGTTCTTGAAGCACAAAAGTACTTCTGGATAGAACAAGCTTCTGGATAGAATTAAATAACACTTATTGTTATCAAAATCGCTTCAGTATATATCTAGGGATCTGGATAAATACGATCGATTATTGGGTGATGACGCCGATTTGCATACATTGATTGACGTAACTCAAGAATTATTCCCCATTGAAATGCTCGCAAAAGTCGTCGTTAGTATTGTAGAGGTCAGTGAATTTTTTCTATTTTAGAAATATTTAGAAAAAATTTAGAGATATAATTAATTAGATTCAATTATGTCAAGTATTATGCTGTAGATATTTAATACTACTCAGGTTTCATATCTTCACCCTTGAATTTTTTTAAAAATATCAGATTTCAAGCTTTTATCATTTTCTAGTTTAGACTATCCTCGCCATTGATATAAAAACCCCAATGTCCTTTATATGTGCATTATTTTAGTATTATAAAGTACTAAACACTATTAGGTCATTGACATAAAATCTATCAAATCCAACTTTAACTCATTTGAAACACGTTTTTCTGTTTCAATCTCGATTTAAATTATTGTAAACTTCATTCATATCCTTATCAGATTTCATCAGTATTACAAGTTTTGTTCCAGGCCTTATTTATATCATATGGTTTTGGATCATTGCCTGCTGGACAAACACCAGGAAAAGTCGCGTTGAATATTCAAGTGATTACTTGTTACCAGGTGACACCGATACCAGGCAGCGAAGAAGTGAATGTCGTCCGGACGCTCAATGTCCCATTCAAAAAGTTAGCTTCTTTTTACATACTGACGAATTTTCCTATTAACATGATAATCATTTGATTTCACGATTTCAAACGTACTGAAACAATCAGCTTCAAAAGCCTATAGGAAATATTTCAGTTCTTTGATACGATCACTAACGAAAAACATGCTTATCAACCTACTTTTTCCGCTCAGTGCAGCAGCTTTTGCCTTTACCTATAACCGTGCTGGCTATGATATTGCTGCGAGAACGATCGTTGTCAATGCTTAAAACCATTTTCGCTTTATTTTTATCACTTGTACAATTACATTACAATAAAAGATTGCATATCACAATTCAAAGTATCATCAAGGGGTGCACGAAAACTATATCAAAAGAATTCTATAATTCACATGATAAATGCAGCTTCCTATTAATTACTTCATCTGTCTTTGTCAAGCTTTTCAAAGATGATCACAAATCACAATATATAAACAATATTGTGAAATGGCAATCGGTATCATTTGATGCTTTTCAATCGATTATGAAAATGTATCTCTAGCACTTCTAAATCCATGATCTGGTCATCTTATAAATACTTTAAAATTTCTTAGTTTTTCTTCATCGCACATCTATGACAATTCTCCTATTCCTTGCTTCTTCACGATATTCCCTAATTAAGATACAGTACCAATTCAGAGCAATCATCCACTAATTCTAGAGATTACTAGAATGTTGTTTCTTCTTACAAGTATCACTACAGGGACTGTTGAATCATGAAGACATTAAAAATCTACTTCCCTATTCTATAGTCAAGCATACCTCATAAACTGAAAAGTTAGTATCAACTCCATCAAAAAGTGAGTCAGCGGCTCGGAGGTGATGGTACTGGCTGTATGATCCGCTGTTTCTGTTGGTAAGTTTGACGAGCGATATTACGCTGCAAGCGGCTCAATCGATCATGTACATTTTGCAAGACATTTCCAATTGACATAATTCGCTTTTTCGAGTCATCTAACTTCCGGATATACAAGTCTAAATCATATGGCGCTTGTTGCTCATCCGAAATTTCTTTCAGATCTGCAAACAATCCGTTAAAAAAATTTGTCGTAAATTCCTCTCCTTCAAATTAAAGCTGCCTTTCATGAAGCTTTTAGAAAAAGAAGTCATCACTAATAAGCAAGCTAAATAATTCCTCCTTGAGTCACTTAAATAATTGTGAAGAGTTTTCTTCACATCCCCTCATTCTGCACAATTATTCTGCTCCTTATCAAAGAAATAATAATATATGACATTTTTAATTCCAGTTAGTTCATAGCTGTTAAATTAAAATATTATATGACATTCTTAGTTCAAATTAGGTTCACAGCTTTTAAATCAAAATACTTTCAATGGGAAAAAGTTGATTAGTTTTGTATTCAGATCTTCGAAAACTATTAAAAACCAATTAACTTACATTGCGCTAATTCTCGGATATGCATATTCAACGTATATTGACTAGCACGTGCCGCATGAATCTGACTATCGAGACGTTCTACCGCTGGCTGGACAATCCCCATAATTCCATCATTCATTAATACGGCAGCGCCATCAACTACCTCATCTGGACTTGATTCCGCCATTCGATTTCTTTTCAAACAAGTAAACGGACTCTCGACTTATCAGATTGAAAAGCAATCGCAGGATACATTCTGATATTTAAATACGAAAATCCTGGCATTAGCATCAGCGACACAAAAAGTAAGTAGCATCATGCAAAACTATTCTTTAATTCGAATTTTCCATTAAATTATAAATCATCATTACCAAGTATAGTCAAAGAATCTATCCAAAAATTTTCTGCTTCAGAATTAATAAAGATATTAATATCGTAAACTCTGGATAGGTAATACTTGAAGATAAATTGAACACATCAAAAAACAAGTAAATTTTCAGGCGTTTTCTTCTCATACTAAAATTTATATCACAAAGTTAATGAAAGCATTAAATATCTTCGAAGGATTTAACAAAAATAAAATTGGATCTGAAAACGGTTCTTCACTTACCAGATGACAGTCTCAATCTTCTCGTGAAAGATGATATTGCTTATTAGGAAGGCAGTCATTGATCCTTTTTATTTTTGTACAAATAAATTGATTTCAACAAGTCAGAATAATTCTTTTCTATTTGTACTTCGTTTAAAAGATTTTTCAAACAAATATAAAACAAAAAAATTCACATAACTCTTTAAACGTATCACTTTTTCTTTATTTCTGCTGCAGAAGCTTCATAAGCGGGATTTTTTTGAGAATCACCAAGCCTTCCAAGTATGGCGTCAATGAGATATCTGAAAACGGAGCAGTATAAATAACTTACGAAACTTAATGAATAATATATTTCGGAGAAGTCAAACTTCAATTTAAAACTTAAAAATTATTGTAATAAGTGTCGAAAGTACGCAGGATGTGAGACTTATATCTTGATTTGCTAGAAATCAAATATTCCGAAATGAAAACTCATCAGTATGTAAAAGATTTTTTGAAAACCGTATGATTGCCGGAATGTAGAAAAATCTTGAAAATTTGGTGATTTCTTAAAAAGGCAATGAACAAAGGATTAATTAAAATGAAAATTCAAGGAATTGAGAAATCAATAAAGCGGTGTCAGCTTATAATATAGCTATTTGAATTAAAAAGATATAAAACAACCTTTAGGATGAATAGCAATAAAAGAATTATCATTCAGAAAAATGAAAAAAATAAAATTCTTTCATTTATAATCGTGAAGTGTTCTATGCATTTAACTTTATATTGCTTGACTTCTGAAAAATTAACTAACATTCTTCATTAGCAAGTTCGGCTCTCTCACCATAAGCCATCAGAACAGGAGTTGTATGAGTTTGAAAACCAGTGATTGTTTTCGGTTTTCCAGCCTGAGCAACGACATCCACAGCTTGTCCTACTCGAACGCTCACATTTATTTGTTTCAAATTATCTGGATTCATCTCGTCTTCAATCAGAGTTATTAACAATCGTGGTTGCATTGCTAAAGTCAATGAATATAGCAAATAATGCTGTCGATTGTTCAATACAGCTGAAAATAAACTCCTATTAAGTAAAGAATTCACACAATAAGTAAGATGCGTATTTTAGATTTTGAAAAATTTGAAGCTATCTGATAAAATCACATTAATATATATGAAATCTATAAATGAACAAAAACTAAAAGCGTTCGAAAATCATTCCAAAATCGGGCACGATGAACCGTTTTCATGCTATCACATCAAATGTGCAGCTCCAGTATGAGAAAAACATTAAGCGATTCAAAATCTTAGACCTTAGTTATTACTTTTTTTTGTAATTTAAAAGAACTCACAATTATTGGCTTCCAGAAAGGCATAACAAATAGTAAGAAGTCCAGCAACTGCAGCAGGACACATAAGTTGACGATCAGAATGGAATGGATTCAATGTCATTGTTCCTTTGCCCATGTGTGTCATACCTTGAGCCAAACGAACTAACATTAGGCTTACCTAAATTAGAAGAAATTTAAATAGTTATAAAAAAACAACATCTCCGTGAAATGTAAAAGAGAATAATCTCTTAAGAAATTAAAAATACAATACCCAAGAAATTTTAATAATAAATTGTGTTATTTGAAACTTTCAACAAATCGAAAATAGATTAGCCTACTTAACGGAGACGTTCAAATCAAAAACTTCACACAAATGGTTTGATAATGTGTAAAAAGCATTTGATATTTATTCAATTACTAGCAAGGAAAACAGATAGTCCTAAATAATCTATTGAAAAATAATTTATTTACTTGATCCTTGTGATGATAACTTGCAAGCTGTCGTAACATGGAAACAAGCCTTGCATTATTAGTACCAGCACCTACCAAACCCATTGCAAAGATTGCATTGTGAGCTGTTTCCGCATCTGCATCATGTGAAAATTTTGAAAGAGATTCCAAAATTGAAAGCTGTGGATTAGACGTACTAATTAAAGCTAATGCCAGTGGTACTGCACGTCTGATAACTGGTTCGCCATAACGAATCTGGAAGATTATTCAAAAAAGTGACGATACTCGAACTATGGCAACCTTTTTTGCAATAGACAGTGAAATTTTCACGAGAAAAAACAATTTGTTTGGAATGTAATATTACCAAATGTCCGAACATCCTTAGGCTCATCTGTGCCCCTATTTCTTCACCCATAGCAATGAGACCAATACCAAGTACAGCAACTGCCTGCTGTGTCGAATAATCCGGTTTTTCACTCGAAGCATCACCTTCCTTTTTAGTATCATTTTTGTCGTCTTTACTTATCTAAAGTACATAATAATTATATTCCAAAATATATAATGGTATGATAATAAGTCATATATATCCATTAATATCCATATAATATCCTTAGAATTATGCATATCTCGATTTCGATTTCAATTTTACTTTCAAGGTAATGTTCACTAAGTAATAGTACAAAACAAACAAAAGCACTGTAAAAGCACATAAAATAGACAGAGCGTAGAAGATATGCGAATGTAAACAAGAAGTAGAAGTAAGAAATGGAACAGTATGATAACTGACAAATACAAAAATTTAACCTTTTTTTTGCCTCTTTTGTTTCTTTCGTCTCATAATGTTCGGAACAAATATGGAGAAGTTTTTGTATTTTCAATACATTTCCAGTTCCAGCATAAGCGCATACATCAATTAGCGTTGAAAACATTGTTCCAAAGGGATCCGGCAATGCTCGTACCATTTCAACAAATACCTCACTCTTTTGTTGAGCACCTAAAAAGGGAGAGTAAACATCCTTTATTTTCATCATTATGCAAAACACAAAAAATACATCCAAAATAACGTACCGAGGAAAATTAGAGCAATTCCAAGAGCAACGAAACGATAATTCGAATCCTGTAGCTCCACAGCCGTCTTTTCATTTAGATAATTGAATAACTCGCATGCTGTTATATGATCACAAGTACCGACCAAAATGAATCCTATCGATAATGCAGCTAAACCTTTTACCTAAATATTTAAAGAAAAATCACTCAAGTACAGATTCATGATGTTACATCAAAGACATTGTTTGCAATATTGTCTTCCATAAGATCACTATATCACTTGCAAACTATTCTATCTAATTTAGTAGGACTGTCTTAGATACAGATAAAAAATGAAAGTAGTTAAAAATTGCCTCAGATGTAGCAGATGGTTTCGTATCCAATAACAATTTTTTCAGCTCAAATACGACCCCACCATCTTCTTTTTCAACACCGCAAGCCTCTTCGAATTTGCGTATGCTAAGCCTAAGCCAAAAATCGAACCAATTCGCATCACTGTGCGATCACTATTTATGTGATCCATGAGGAGTGCAGCTGCCGGATCGCATGTATCTTGTATACCTGAGGATATGATTCCAATTGCCAAAAGAGTACCTGCCTGAAAAATAACAGAAACGATACAAATAAGATAAAGAAAAAACCAGTGAAATAAAATCATATTTGTCTTACTGTAATAACGTAAAACATATTTTTCGCAATTCATTTAGCTTGATTTATCTTAATTAATAATTTATCTTGATTTATCTTAACTAATAACATTGCTCAAAACTTATTTACCTTAATAAAATCATCGTTAACATAAAGAAAACGATCGCATTGTGCTAAACCAGTATCGATGTCCCATCGCCAAACTAATCCTTGGCTTGCAGCTGCTGACAGCATTCCTTCATAAAAAGAAAATTAAAATTCGAAAATGCTACTATTAAAATAAAAATTAGGACCGAAAAAATATTTAGAATAAAACCTACCATACTCCTTATTTTTATAAAACCAACGACTTGCATCTTCTGCTTCCGTCATCATTTTATCAACTCCAAAACCAGTATTCACAAATCCATTAACAAATGCTGCCGCCAAATTTGACCGCACACTATCTGACGTGGAAGAACCAGCAAACGGTCCTATATAGATTATTACTAACAAAAATAATCAAAGCAATGAATATGTCTCGAAGCTATCCTTTTGATAGTGATTAATAATTTCGTACCAGTAATTATTAAAAAAATTAACGTTTGGAGGATACTGTTACAAAAATTTGCCCAAAAATTTAAATTACAAAAGAGCAAGTAAAAATCAGAAAACTTACGACTCTGCTCCAAATGACTTTTATAGATTCCTTCCGGAGTTTTTGGCTCCATAATATCAAGTTCACGAGCCAGTGAATGAAAATACGTATGTAAATTAGCATTTGAATTCAATTCCATGAGTTTATCACCATTTTCAACACCTTCCAGTTCAAGAAAAATTTGATGTCGACCTAATAAAACTGCCATCTGCTTCTGTTCCAATCTAAAAGAAAGAAGAATAAATTTTCTGACAGTTTTCAGCATCCGAATAATTGTTTTATTTCTGAACTTGATTAGCTTATCAAAAAAATCAACGCGACTCTTCAAATGTTATTCAGTATTACTATGAATGAACGAAATGTTTGGTATAGGCGTATGTTAGATCCATTTCTTTTGAAATATTTTTTGCATTACTTTCTTGATTCTTATCTCACATAAAAACTACCTTCTGATACGCTATAAAAACACTTTATTATCATATAATGGTGATCATTATAACCATTAAAGTTAGTGACACCATCTATTCAAACTTTATAATTAAAAGAAATTTTTTGGAAGACTTATAATTCCTTAATTCTTGAGAAAAAGAAATTTCCGTAAAAATCTGTAAAATGTTCTGTTAAGATGTTTGAAAATCATTTTATCCCACAATATACTCAAAACTAAGAGAGATATGCAGAAGTAAAATGAGCATATGCAGAAGTAAAATGAGCAAAAGATTGCGAATGAATGAATGAAAAACGTAGACTTACATATCCTTCGTGCTAAGGACTATTTCACGCATTGTTGGGACAGCGTTTAACATAATCGCACATCTTAAAGCATCGAAGTTCTTGCCAAATTTCCGGTAAATGTTCATCGCTGCTTTGATCAAAATCTCATTATCCGGATCTGGCATTAATGGTGAGCAACTGAAAATGAGCATTCTTGTAACAAATTAAATCCAAACAGACTGTATATAATACCCTCAGTTTTAGTCTGTATCCATCAACCTTTAATAATTCATTATGATCCGAAATGCCAAAATGACTAAAACTTGAAAGAAAATTCGAATTTATCGATATTCAAAATAACGAAACCACAAAATTTTAGAGTTAATATCATTAATTTTTTCTTATTCAGTTATTTTTGTCCTTTTCTATTTGTCTTTTCTATAGGACTATTACTGGAATTGTTCAACATAAAAAATAACGACATACCTCAATAAATATAAACAAACCCGACCATGATCAACTTCTTCAACATACTCAGACAGCAGATCAAGTCTCTCAATTTCAATTAGTAAATCACATGCTTCAACTTCTGCATTATGCTTCATATTATGCAGTACAATTTCTCGGGTTAATGTCAGTAACTGTTCTCGGCGCTTATTATGAGCATCGGTACCATCGCCATAAGAACGCCATTCCTCCGCCATTTCCATCGCCAAATGCCTGAGCATGCAGAATTCATTATTGAGAAATGATACTTTATGATATAAAAACTAAATAAAACAAATTGAGCTGAAATAAAACTTGAATATAGTAAATTCTATAAAGATTCTATAGACTTATACCGTTGATTTTAATATCAAATTTAATACCAATTTTAATAATAACAGTTTTAAACGTAACAAAATAGTCCAAACTCTCACCTCACATATTCATGTCCCCAGTCACCAATTGGTTCATGCTTTCCCATCATGCGATAATTGATACAATCATTTTTGTCATCCGAAGTCATTGCCAACACTGATATTATATCCGCGCAGAGTTTCTGTAACCAATTCAAAATTAAAAATTTAATATAGAAGCACCATCTCTTTTATTATCAGATATCTTACAATTAATATTCTGTCGATAAACCAGCATATACTCCATCCTGTAACTACTTTGCATAGGCAACTAAATTTCTGCTCTAAACCCAATATTATTCACAAAATGTATCGATTTCAGATTTTAACAATTTTAGTTAGTTACTAAAGTTGCAGAAAAAAGATGACTATTCTTTAGATCTGCTGCTATGCTATAAATAGATAGGAATTGAAAGCTACGCGGCAACTGTATATTAAAACATCTAAATGAACGATAATTCCAGATCTCTGAGTAATCGATTCTAGTAATGATCACTATTTAATCCGCTATGCAACATGACAGTAAAAACCAACTTTTGTCGGTCCTTCCATCATTTTCTTATGGATTTCCTTAATTGTGGCATAATGTGGACGCATAAATTTCAATGGTTTCGGCACCGATGTCATCGAAGTTGTTGAAGCACGAATGATACTCCTCATTGTTTCCAATGTGGGTTGATATAACGACAAATCTGATTCCTAAAAAAACTTTCTGAATATTCAACATTGTTTTAGCATTTATTTTAGATCTCAAGATAATCATTTCATTATAGTGTAAGAATAATGTAATACTACCATCTATAGGTTAACTATATGCATTAATATCTTAACTTTCGAAAACGAAATATCTAATAAAAATTGTTAATTCTATTTTGCAAGTGTCGTCTTAAACTATATCAGAAACACAACAATTTTACTTGAAACATTTATTTTTTTTTTTGTAGAAAAAAGTAATCAATAGAGTTTACATTTAAACGCTGCACCAACATTTCCAAATCTTCTTTTAGTTTAATATCTTCCTCTGTCTGAAATGAAAAAATAGAAAAATATGAAATTGCTGATGCTTGCAATTTTTACAGAAGAAGATTAGACCTACTCATTGTTTTTTCGAAAAGATAATGACGGGATATATGCAACAAAACGCAATATATTCTCGTAATGGAATATAATAAAATTAAGGATCAGTAATCCTATTTTTCCAAACTTCTTCTTATTCTTTTATATTATCTCGAAGAATGAATAAAATTGTGATCTCGATTATTTCAGAGCTATTTGTAAGATTAACTTGAGGTAATCCATGAATAATAACGTAATTTATTGAACAAAAAAACCAAGAAAAAAATTAAGGAAACTGACCATTTCATCCTTTTCTTTTTCTCTTCCTTCCCATTCTTCTTCTCTTTATCATCCATTACACTTTTCTTTGTTGCAGTACTTTTCTTGTCAGAGGTCATTTCACTCTTCTCTTCAACCATAATTTCTTGCAAACCATTAATTTATCATGTTAAATGTGATAAATTGAGAAAATATGCGATACTCAAGATATGAAGATATAGGATAATAATAAATGTATACATATATATCTGTTGCACTACTCTTCGACGAATCTATTTGGTCATAATGTATGGCTAGTATTTGAGTTCTATTCTTACATACAGTAGAAAAATGTTGTTATAAGTTTTTTTATGGAACTGTCGTACTTATAAAAGAAAGTGCGATATTTGCGAAATAAATTTTTTGCTTATAATTACAAGAAACGGAATTCTTTATTTTAGATAAATAACAAAAATACATATAATATTCTAATGAAACAAAAATTTTCTTAAATATATAAATTACGAATTCAGCTATCTGCAGACAAACATCTTTACTTAATGATATCAAAATTTTTGTAAATATATGTATAAGTAAAAATTAATGCATAATTAAATGATATTTTCTTATATATTTCAGCGTAAAAAGCTGATTATAAATTGAACCAAAATTAAACAAAATAAGAATTTCCATTCTTAAATGAAACGAAAAATTTATTTAATCCATAGAATAAGAACTCTCATATATTTCAATATGGAAAAACGTTTTGTTATAAATCCAGTAAACTATATTAATCAAAATATAACGTCAACCTCTATCGACAATTGGGAATGAAGATTAAAGCTATATAGTGTTATCGGAGCAGGCCGAGCAGTATTTCACGGAAGGCCCATATTGAGACCAGACAGATGGTTCTTGTATGTGTTGTATACATACGTATATGTTCGTCGTTATCCAATTTTCTGTATTCAGATTCGCGTTTTTGTTTTATCATGATTGAAATTAGGGAATATTGCATTTTGCCATCTGAATTTTGGTCTTCTATCTCAATAATTCTCGTTTTTACCTATTATTAAATATTGTTTTTAACTTAGACTATGAGCATATTTATGTAACGATGCGTTTAGCAATTTCAAATTGATATTTGAAAGCTGTGACGCTTGAAAACTGGTTTTTATTTCGCAAACTATTGCATATTTTTATATTTTGGTGAAATCTTTATATTTAATAGGCGGCATAGCTTTTTAATATTTGTGATATCAATCAAATAGTGTGTAGTAGAATAGCTAGTAAAATTTTTATCCTATTCATTATCGTTGAAAAAATCAAGGCAAGTAGATAGTTATTTTCCTATAAATTATTATAATTTCCTATAAATTATTATAATCCTTTTGGGTTTTGTTTTCTAGCATAATGGCAACAAGAAGTCGAAGAAGTGCATCAGGTAATGATTCATTAAATCCAGCAATGATACAGTTATATGATACCGGAAGATTACGACGAGAACTGAAACAAAGAGGGCTGGATACAACGGGTACCAGAAATGTACTTGCCGATAGATTACAGGTTCAAGATTTTCAAATATTGACGTAATTTATATTTCTCTTTAAGTACCCTTTCCATATGATAATTAATAATCTCCTCTATTACAGTGTTCAAGTCTATGATTCAGTAGCCGAAATGATGGTAGTATTTGAGACATTGATATATGCCGTTATTATTAATGTAATTTCTCGCATTGTTGATAACAGTCTCTATAGTAATAATGCACGCACTATTTTCAAAAATAAGTTTTCAACAAAAGCCTTAAAAAAGTTATGCTTTATAGTAATAAGATAATACTTTAATGTCTTGGATTATTTATGTAACTCATTTTCAAGGCTTCAACTCATCATTCGAAGATATTTGAAAGCTGTTCTACACTATTATGTATTATATGCATTAAATAAATACGTAATAATGGTTAAATTTATATCAGTTTTATTATAGGAAGCGGTTCTTTCGGAACGTAACAGTCGACAAGCGTATTCTCCACCACCTCAACCAGAAAAATCTGCAAAAAGAGGAACAAAGAGGTCGTTGAAGGGGGTAATTTTATTAATTTTGCTTATTCTCAAAAGTATTTAGCTTTAGATGAAGTTTACCCCTTTTGGGCTGCAATCTCAAACAACCCGATTCCAAAGTATAACCTATCGTAATTTTTTCACCCATACAGGTCTGCACCTCCTATGGACTGTAGCCCCGCTCAAGGGGACTTTGGGTTACTTATACGCTACATTTCCATATAGATTAAATAACTATTGGATTCAGCGTTGGGCTTTTTCCTTTTCATTCGCCGTTACTAAGGAAATCCTCGTTAGTTTCTTTTTATGCTTAAATTCAGCGAGTAATCATGACTGAGTTGAGGTCAAAAAGAAAAAACGAATTACATATTGATTTTATTCAATTGATTCATTCACTGCTTGTTTTCTAAATTAATCCAAAAATAGTTATGATTCCAGGATGAAGAAAATGAGTCTGAATTGCATTCGGAGTCTATTATTTCTCCAAAAGCAAAAAAAAGTCATTATAGCGAGGAAGTTGATGAGATCAATTTGATAGAAGAATCTTTTTCTATAGAGCTTTCGGTAAAATTCATTTTCTGTTTTACAACTGAATGTTTGAAGAGCCTTTTGTTTTTAATGTTGCTGTTATTGAAGAACTGTGAATTTTTTTTTATTATCAGTGCATTATTTAAATAAAGTTACAGCTTCTTCCGATCATTTATAAATGTCTAATCTTAAGTTCTTTTATTGCATCCCTAATCGTATTTTTTTTCGAATATCTCCTCAATTGATGAAGTGCAAATGGAAGCAGAGAAAGCTTTCGTACCACACTGCATTTCAAATACCAATGCAGTTAGCGGGGAGCCTTTTCATATGCTAGAAGCTGAAAGATCTCCAATATCAAACGATGAAACAAAGTGTAAAATGGAATTGATACCGTCTCAAGTGAGAAATTTTGAAATTTAAATTCTGAATCAAATGTTTTTGTTTGTTTAAAGATTAGTCAGGTGCTACTCAACAACTTGCAATTAGCCTCTGATTAATATTAATATGGAGGCGTGACGTCAGCATTTCATTTTATTTTATTGATCGAATACATTTTTGAAGTATTTTTCTTTTTTTCAGCGAAAAAAGCTGAGAATATCTCCGAATGAAAGCAAACTTCAGGAACTGAAGTGCGACAAAAAGACTAATGAAAAAGAAACAGTAGAAGAAGAATTGACTAGCTCTAGTGACGATGAAGAATTAAAATGGCTTTATAAAACAAGGAGAGGGAAGAAATCGCGGAAAAATTTTCTTGAAGAAGGACAGACATTTGCTAACAGTATCAGCAAAAATGATGATGGAATAGATGAAATAGCAGACCCTTCTGTAGCAAAGTTGATTTCCGAAGAGAATCAAATGATTAGAAAGGAAGATGAGCGAAGTAGTCGAGAACGGAGTTCGAAATCATTTTCCATGGAATCATTAAAAACAGGAAATTCTGTTAATGTGAATGAAAAATCAGCGAAAGCATTGATTCCAAAAGGTCCAATCAGGATCAAATTTAAAACTAATCTTTTAAAAACTACCATTGAGAAGACGTCGGAACTAAAACGGAAAGAAATTCCACCTTGTTCTATCGGATTAATCACAAAAGATGAAAAAATGAATGCTGATGCGACACTGGTCAATTTACCGCAAGCGGTACTGTTTAAATGGCTTTGTCCTGTAGTTCAAACTCGAATCTATGAGCATAATTTGAAAGATACTTATCATAGAAAATGCTTTTGAGGAAACTAGTAAGCTGTCTTTTATACGTACAGCTAGACAATACTCAAAATTAGAAGGGCATGTATAACTTTTTCCTCGGACTTACTGATTGCACATTATTTTAGTATATAAGTATACTGTATTTCAGGAAAAGATGAAACGTGGATTCACTCCACCACTCTCATCACAAAATACAGAAAAAACAAAAGACCAAACTCTCCGTAAAAAATTCCGTTAAGAATGCAAGCACCCGTAGATGTATTGGATTCTATTTTCGACAAACAGGTAAACTCTACCCAATGGATGATAATTTGTTCGTGATAATTTGTTCGCAAACATCTCTTTTAGCTGCCGTGTAGCCATAAACATTCAGTGAAAGAGTAATGATAAAAGTAAAAATTTTTATCATAGAGAACTTACTCCAGTAGATATTTTACACAGACTGATTTTCTGATATACTTGCAAAGTTGTTTCAGGCTCAACTTTTATCAAGCAAATATAAGACAGAGCAGGAAAGAGCTCTTGAAAGACAGAAATTAGAAATGGAAAAACGACGTCAAAACGCAGTTCCTTCGGTAATTTCATTATCTACTGCATCCTCTACAGGATTGGAGAAACGCAGGCATGTCGATTTTGTTCTTCCTTCTAAGTCATCATTAGAGGAACTTGTCGTACAACAACATTCCATATGTTCAATACCATCAGACTTTCGTTCTAATCTTTCACCATCATCGCATCAAATTCGAGAAAGTGAGTCTGTGAAGACATTTTGAGTTTTTATTTTCTTTACTGGCTTTAATTCTCATGAGAATTAGAACAAGCGACATTCTTTTAATGGTTAGCGTTGTGGACTTCTTTCAAGGAGTTAAGGTATACGGCTATGCTATCATCAATAGAGCGCTATCGCAAAAAATGATCTAATAATCCTGATGATCATGTTCTTTTTTATAATGTTTCTTTTACCTTTCCCGCTCTCTTCATTTATAGATTTTTAATACTTTTGTTGGATAATCAAAATTCTGTCAGAAGAGTTTTTTTTGGATTTTTGTCGCTTTATTCATTATTTTCAGGTACTAGTATGGAAGAAAAGCGTTTGTTGGCACAGCTACCACCGCCTCCACCACCACCACCACTTTTATCTTGTTCTAAAAAACGCCAACGCCATCCACATCAAGTGCGCCTTTCGATAACATATCAGCAGTGGATTATCCGAGAGATGATAATATCGGAGAAGTAGCGGAATATCGAGTATCATTGATGACACCAACAACTCCATGTTCAAGCGACTCTCCATTATCTGTTAGGACTCCTCCATCTGTTCCTTGTTACAAGAGTCCGTTGGAAACTCCGGTTGAATCTTTACATTCTACTGAGGCATCTACTTCAAATATTGCTTCAGCGACGAAAATTGATTCGGAACGAATAAAAGAAATGGCTTCCGCTTTGCAAGCCGTATTTGCTCGTTTAGGTAATATTCCATCGCCTCCAGTTGCTCCGCAACTAGGTGGAAACGAAAATACTATAGGAGGAGAGACAAGCATGGTTACGATGTCGAATTCCGCTATACTGAAGGAAAATCCCACAATTTCTATTACCGAGAAACATATGACCAGTCAGCCAGGAAAAATTAATGCCGATGTGATGTCTGGAACTTCATTAATTTGTGCCACTGATCATGAGCTGGCACATGCAGCAGGTGTTAGCAATCGACCATCTTCATCATCAAACAATTTGCTTCAAGAAATCGATACTTCGATTCCATTGCAACCGATATTAAATTCGAGTGATACAACTCATTTTGCAGAGGAAGTAACTTTTACATTTGTTCTGGAAATTCATTATAGTAACGACCCAATTAACGGAATAAGTAGGAAATGGATGGATGAAATTGTTTCGTGTATGAACATATTTCAGAACTTTTATAGATTAATTTCGGTATATAGCGAATTACAAAGCATGTTATTAGCTCTTTTATCTTGACATTTTAATGAAGATTAACCTGCAATTATTGAATTAAAATAATTAAAATAAGTGACTATTTTTCATTTAATATTAAAAATTTTCAATTTCGCAATGTCCTTTTTTATTTCAGTTTATGGCTCGTCTGCCAACAGAAATTGAAAATGACTTCGAAGGAGAAGTTGTTGCATCTGTCGTCGAAGAAATCATATGTGCCACAGTGAATGGTGAACTTTCGATACCCAGTAATCTTTCCAGAGACAGGAACAAAAAGTATCTACCGAAATCGGAGAAAGAGAAGAACTAGAAAAGTGAGTGGATAAATATCATTTTATTGTTGCTATATGTTTCAGCTGGGAAATATGCACACCTATTGGTTTTCGCTATTAGAAGTGTTAAGTTTCTGCATTCAGAAAACCAGATATATCGGCGGATTTGCTGCGAAATCCAAGGCGCTTACTGCAGAAAGCAAGTGATGTGCTAAAAGTTTACAGTCATTGGAAATAGCAGCTGAGCAAGCGTCTTCAGGTTTGTGCTTGCAGACAGATTTGCATTAAATAAAAATATTCTATTATGTTTTAAATGAAGTGATTTCAATTTTAAGTAAATATGCAATTATCAGGGCCATTTCCTCAACATGGCTGTTATTGATTAGAACATTTTGAAGTACTGCTTTTGCTATCCATCAGATAAATGTGTCATCTTTGGGTAGTCCTGAAAGCTATTCAGAAGTGTGTTCTTACGTTTTCTTTATAATAAAAATATTTTGTCTCAATATAAGTGCATTATAGAAAAACAAAGCCAGCAGCAATATGAACAATTACCCTTGGATGAGAAGTATGAAGAAGATGACAATGAAGACAAACCACTGCCTGATTTTCATGGAGAACCGGTGCCTGATTCAGATGAAGAAATTATAATTGAAGGTGTAACTCGGAAAAGATCCACTAAAAAGAATGCAATACAGGAAGAGGAACCGGTACCTGGAGATGAACAAGTCGAAGTTGATTTCTGTAATCTTTTTTGTGAAACTTCATTCAAATATATTAGTGCTAGGATTCTAATTAAATTAGATTCACTTATTTAGTTGGGTAGTGTAAACTCCTTAGTCTTCTTGAAGTTGTGGGAACATACTGTTTTTCAACATTGCCTAACTCTATATATTCCGGATCTTATGACGCATCCATATAGAATTTCCTAGAAAGAAAAATCATAGCACCATGACATTAAGTCTTGCAAAGAATATCAAATGAATTGTTTTTCCCATAATACAGGTATACATTAGCTGTTTCTCGAAAATAATTATCGATATCAGTTGCCAAAGTAGTAAAACCATAAAATAGACTTCATTAAATTTGCTCATTAGATGCCGTTTATTACTGAAGTTGCGTATTTCAAAGTATATGAAAACAAATTTTAAATCTTAACTTTTTAAGACATAAATAGTTGGAAGTTTATATTTAGACAATGCGGATTTGAACGTGAAAGCAAGTGAGACCTGTCAAGAAATCATCGATCCAGATAATGGCGATGGTTTTGCTTTAATGTGGGCAGGGCCAGATCGACATATGGTATTCGAATTCCTGCAGATTTAATTGATTTCCCTGCTGTTATATTCCAAATAAAGGTTCGAAATTTATTGTTCTTATCTTTTTCCTATCTGTCATCGGCTATATTTTTAATTTGACGATTGAATATAGTTGCTTATTTTCATGTTTTTATCTTGTCCTTACTGTTTCAGTTCAAAGAGTGTTATCTTTTAAGTTCAGTTATTAGCTTATGAATAATTCTTTTAGTTGTTGGATTGTTTACCAATTAAGCATCTACCATTCGAAGAGATAGATGCCCATAATGTTCGCATTGGATGGTCGACTCAGAATTCTACAAATATTGTTAATTTTTTTCTGTATTCGTCACATAAAAGTCCACTTTTAATATTTAAACAGATATTTTTGATTTCGACTGCTGTGTATACGGTTTGCAAGCTAATAATTGGCGGTTTTGCATGTGCTGCATGTGTGATTGGATAGTATCACAAGTTAAAAACTTTTACCATTTCCAGCTCGGGAAGCTGTCCATTCTTACGCATACGATTTATTGGCAAAGAAAGCTACAAATAACTTTTTACGGACTATGGTGAGCCTTGTCAAGTTGGCGACGTTATAACTTCATGTTTGGTGAGTTTGTAAATAAATCTTGCTTTTTTCTTGCAATATTTTATAATGAAAAAAGAATACTGTTTTCTCAGTTATTTCTAAATTATTCAGGATTTGGCATCAGGCAAAATACATTTCTGGAAAAACGTAGAATATTTGGGAATGGCTTTTTCCGAAGTTAATTTCAATGAAAATGACATTATTTTTCCTCATATTTGTACCAAGAATTATAAACTGTCGGTGAACTATGGTGATAGTCAATGTGAAGGATGGATATCAGTTACGGAATTACAAAAGGATAGAGCATTAATTAACAGCTCACCCATTTACTTCAGCAAATTAGATCGTGCGGTACTTGTTCGCGGTCCAATACCACCATCAAGCAAAAGTGAATGCACGGTAAGTGACTACTGAACTGTTGAATAGAACTTAACGAATTCTCTATCTTTGTAGAATATTTCTACCTGAAAATCCTTGTCACTAAACATTCAAATAGAGGGTGGGTTAAATAGAAGTATTCTTACAATTACGGTGATATTAAATTTCAAATAGTGTCAATGAAAATAAAAAATTTTTAGGTTTTAATGATGGTAGGATTGCCAGGAGTTGGCAAAACAACTTGGGTGAGACAGTATCTTCGTGAACATCCGCAAGAGCAGTGGACTTTATTAAGTACAGATACAATACTTGCAGCAATGAAAGTTAATGGAGTACCAAGGAGTAGAGTCCATCAGGTAAATTATTGAACATGTATAGTAGAAGTTTTATCTAATCAAAAATCATATTCTATATAATTTCGGAAATATTGCTATGTCTTATTGATTTGAAGAACATCATTCCAGGGTCGATGGGATATGATAATGGGACTTATTGCTAAAGCACTCAATCGTTCCTTACATTTAGCATGCAGGCGACGTAGAAATTATATCATTGATCAGACTAACGTCTCAAAAGAAGCAAGAAGACGAAAGCTTTCTCAGTTTAAAGATTTTCAAGTATTAATTTCTTTTTTAATTTATTATTGATAAATTTTGGTGGTTGTTTGTTATTTTTTTAGCAGTAGAAACAAGAGAAAAGAAAATAAACATTTTAATTGCAAGGAATCTACGCTGTTCTTAAATTATTAAATTTATCATCAAATATTTCAGCTTTTCAGTTATTAATGCATAGCTGGTTTATATCGCTCAAATAGTAAATATTTTCTTTGATTATCAGCCTAAGATTTGTTGCTTTTATAATTCTTTTTTTGCTAATTTAGTTTCGAACATTTTTAGCGCAAATGTGTCGTTATAATTCCATCAGAAGAAGAAATGATTGCCAGACAAATGAAACAGTCACGAATGGATGGAGCTGGACCAATACCTGTCGAAGCAATGTTGGAACTCAAAGGTAGCTATCTTCTTATTTTCAACATCGAAACATAGATTTTGAAGAACAAATATTAATCCATTTTTCAAAATCTACGCTTTGAAAGAAGAAAGAAAAAATTTTATACAAATATTTTATTATATGTTTTCAATATGCTGTAGAAGTTAGACCGGCTTCAATTCTAACAAAAGTTTTCGTAAATGAGATGTACATCTGCTCCAGATACATCATTTTAAAGCTTTCCTTAAGCAAATTGTACTGTATTGGGATTATTAGCGTGACATTCACTCCTATCTTTCGCTAGAATATTAGCTAAAATACTTATTGTATAAAAAATTCCTTACAGTTTTTATCCTTCATTATTTGTTTTCAAAATGATTATAATGCTTGTCATATGTAGCATAGAAATTAAAAAAGCAATGAATTCAAATATTTTCAGCAATGTTGTCAATACCAAATGTTGAGTTGGAACCAATTGAAGATGTTTTCTTCGTGGAACCTCCACTGGAACGAATTGGTGATGCTATTGATCTTGTTTTACGGTAATTCGTAATTTTCAGTATATTCTAAGTAAATACTTTAGAATTTTGATAATTAGTTGTAAATATTTTCAGCTAATTGTAAATAAAATTATATAGATTCAATGAAGAGGCTCGTCCATGGTGTCAGAAACGCCGAAGTCGTCGAGGAGAATCACTGCGACAAAATGATTCAAGGCTGCTAAATAATTCAAACGCACGAATATCTAATGGTCACCATTACTGTGATTGCTTTGAAAATTATTATAACACTTATTTGATTAAGTTTGTTCACGGAAGATATTTATTAATTTACCACTGTTTCCAGACATATCTTCAGTTACAACAAATACAAGTACTTATGAGGGTAATCAACTGAATGGACAGCCGTTATCAGCAGAGACAAGGTTACCTTGCATTTTTTTTTTTGTAACGTATATTACACAGACTCTACACGTTTTACAATTTAGATTTAATATTTCACCTAAGTTTTGGTGCACGTTTTGGAAAGAATAACTTCGACAAGACGTAGCGAAATGTTGTTGCGGGAACTAATAGTGTTTGAATTGCTAGCTCTTTTTATTTATTGAGTAACAAATATCAGCGGCATAGTAAATCATCACAACAAAGTAGGCAGGAATAAGCCAAAGTAGTTTCCTCATAGCCAAAGTAGTTTCCTCAGTATTTCCTCATAGCTTTCATTTGTTTATTTTTTCATAATGCTACTTATTCCTTTAATTTTTTTCATTCATTGTATATGCTAAATCATTTTCAGTGCGAAATTTATCCTATTGATTATTCGGCTTACTTTCTTGATTCACATAACACATGTAACATAATTTTCAGACCAAATGAAGGTTTATGCGGTCTCGAACGAGAAATGCCATCATCACTAACATTCCCTACAGCATCTTCTTGGGCAGAACGCAAAAACGCTTCAATCAATTAATTGTTCCCTATTGATCTGTTCATAATAGTTTGACATTTTGTATTTTGAGAAATTTTCTTGTCAAAATTTTCATTTGTTGTGTAGGTTTTGAATATGAAATTACTGTTCATTTTTCTTAATACTAACCATAGATGCAAGCTACTGCGGCCATGCGATTCTTTTTGTATATGTATAGATAATGCTTCTCAATATTTAGGAAGCCTTAAGTAGGAATCCCTCATAATTTCTTCACTTTAATCCTTTATTTGACAACTCTAATCCGTGAAGATTGAATAATGCAACCAATTAAAGCATTCAAATAAAGTAACATTTTCTTTGTTAATTATTCACGATTCACGTATTATTATAATTTTTTAAAATATATTCAGATGCTATACTAATGTTCAACAAAATAAAGATATCAATGTATTCTTATGAAAAGTATCATTTTTTGCAGGAAAATCAGTGCCTCATAAGTTGTACTTAAGTCAAAAATATTCATTATTTCGTTTTAAAATTAAGTCATATATATAAGTCGGTTTCATGAGAAAGCTAGCAAAAATGTTGGGTTGAATTGACGAGAAATTTATTAGAGAAGTCGGCTGCTCTCTTTTCTTTTATTCAAATTTGAAAATAATGTTTTGGGGGAGGCGCTCAAAATATAATGCACAGTGATTGAAAAAAGAGGAGCAGCAATTTGCACAGTCCGAAAAAACTGGTTGAAAATCGACAATATCGAGAATCATAAGTGCTTTTTGTTACGATGGATCACTAAGTTCGTCTCATATACTTCAACAATCGATTTATGATGATGGATTTCCTCAAGAAAGCAAAAGCAATGGAATGGGTGGAAGAAGTCAAGACTAAGTGATTCTATATAATGAAAATTAAATTCATCCAGAAGCCATCAGAAAATCTCTAACTCGTCCTGAATCCTGCTGTGCAAAAGTAGTGTCACGTATAAATACGTTAATTTTATGCTTCTCTAATGGAAATTCAAATGAAAAATTAGCAGGCCATTCTGTGCTTTAAAGTGCAGAGAAATCTCGAATGAAACAATAAATTTATTAAATGAGATATGAGATATGATAGATATGCTTTGTTGTGTTAAAGGTGAAAAATTAAAAAGAAAAGTTCTAAAAGCTAAGAATTAAGAATCATAACTGCTAATTTCTTATCATGTAATTATTATTTCTAAACTATTTTCATCTGTTCGTTATTACATCGTTAAAGATATTTACGCTTAGAATCGCTTATTTATTAATTATATTTGTCAATTTCTTTTAATCGCTCATAAACGAAATCGTTTTAATGAGATAGGCAGAATCTCAGTTTTTTTTTTCTTATCCAATATACTATCCCGTCAACTTCAATTATTTTCATATGACTTCATTGGATATATTTCTTTTATATTTACAGATATTATTTGTATATTTAAAGTCCGTTTTATTAAATGATAAGATATAATTTGCCGTCTCGAGATTGTACGCTTTAATTTTAGAATCAGATGGCTGTGAAAATTTCAAAATTTGTTAAAGTATCAAAAGTTGGTATTATCTAATTTGTGCAAGATTAATTGCAACTTTTGATATCATATATATTGTCGAATTATTTCTGTACTGTCTTGGAGACATAATTATGCTGACAATATTTCAAAACAAAATTTTTTGGGAAAGCTTCTAGAAGAATATCTACATTATCCATACTCTTCTTTTTTTCAGCCGAATTCCAATCCTTTTAAATGAGTATTTTGATCAATAATATGTATTGTTTCTTATCTTTTTGATCTTCCGCCTAACATCGGTTAGAATTTTCAAAATTTCCTATTATTCTTATTTCTATATTATCAATACTGAAATGCTGTACTGCTTTACTTACATTACAATAAAATTATATATACATATATCAATAATACATCTATATCACGGAGAAATCATTAAAATTTAAAACGAATTTTATTATTTTTTACATTGTTGAGAAAGCTGAAGAAATTTTGTGATCCAAAATTGATTTGAGAAATTGCTTTTCATAATCTTTAATTGATATAAAATTTAATTCTTGTCATATATTCATTATCAGAATATTATTTATTATCAATTGTCATCGTTTATAAACGTTTTCCTATCGCCATTATATCGCCATAACGGGAAAATATGGATCCCGTTTTTCCGATCGGTTTTGCTCTTTTCTATATGATATGATATATCATTGATTTATTCCATGTATGTCTAAATAGTCATATTTTATCTTATGTACCTCACATGATTACTTTTTGCCTATATCTTGCCCTGTGAAGGTTAGGTTATATAGACTCTTGAGAAAAATGAATATGAAACAATTTTTCATAATGATTTATATCAAGTGACAAGTTAAGCAATTTCAGGAAAGATTTAATGAGGAGAAAGAATAAAAACAATTAAATATCCGATTTTGATACGGTGATATCTGTGTCATTCATACGTATAATTTTCTTTGAAACTTTACATTTGTGGCAATCATAGAGCATCGACAAGAAGTTTTGTGTAATATTCGATACTTTTGTATACCTTCAATAATAGACGACATTTATAATCTGAGATATTTTAATCTTTTCTTTCACTTTTTTCGCATATAGTATGAATGAATGAATTAATGATTATTAAGGAAAAGTTCATTCTAAATCTTTTTTTCTTCGGAGATGAATTTGTCAATTTTATGATTTTTACTACAATAAAAATGCAACTATTTTAAATGTAATTTCAGTAACATTTGAACCTTCCCTACTATATATTATTATTATCATTTACGAAGAATGCAAATATTAAAAAATATTATCTATCCATTCTTTTTTATGGTATTAAAATGAGGAAGATATGATTAATCATTTGATATTCCAGCATTTTCGGAAATTGATACTTATATTCTCAATCGGAAAACATCAGCAACGAAACTTTCATTATTTTTGAGAATAATAATAACTCAATTCTTAGATAATTCTAAAAATTTTCATTCCATTATCCTAAATTATTCATGCATCAGCTAAGAAATGTGATTCACAAATATATCCTATAAGTTGAAGGTATGTCTTTAAAAAGAAATGGAAAATTTCTAAACCTTTCGAATCGATTTTGAAAACTTTTTGCTGTTGTTGTCTTTTATATATTTGCTGACATAAAATCGAACGAATAGAATGAAAAATGATGAGTAAATTACAATACATGGCCCATTATAGTTTGTCTCACATTTCTTCTTAGCATTTAAAAATTGACGTATTTTAAAAAGGCCAAACAAACAGATAGGAAATTGTGCAATTTGTATACTGCCGATTACACGTGCGCTGCATGTGCGTCGTTTCCAAACACAACTTTGAGCTGCTAAATAAAAATAAAGAGTAGAATGAGCGGCAAGATTAGTGATGGCAATCCAACGAGCCAATGCGCCGATACGTTGATAACTGTAGATCATTGAAGTAGAAATGACGATGTGATGAACCACGTGTAAAGTATTCGTTTTACGTCCATCCAAAATCATAAGTATCGTATCTAATAATTCCCAAATTTTACTAATATGAAATATGAGTATTGCCTTACCCGACTTTGAATTCTTATAAAGCCCAGCACTTAGACATAAACTTGAATAGAAGCCTTCATGAAAAGAACTTAAAAATTCTGGTAATAGACTAAGAAGCAGGATAATATCCATCAAGGCATTGAAAGCATTCCAATAAAAAATGATCAAGGCCAAGTCTCGGTTTCCTCTTCCTTTCCATATTCGCGGCATATTGATTACAAACAATGCATATGCAATAATTAGAATCATAAACAGAGGTCGATGTTGTTCCATCCATTCTATCGACAATTGCGCATCATAATCCATCTGTTTCTCGTCCATAGTTTAATTAATATGAATTAAAAGTAGGCGGCAATTCAATATATGCTGGAATCGAAGAAACGAATTAACGAATTTCACCGATCAGCTCGCGTCTTCAATAATTACAATCATATATGTAATAATGATTTTTGCTAATTTAAATATATGCAAATAGTATTGCAGTCGATTAGAAAAATTAGTAAATAAGAATGCAAAGAAGTGTGAATGATACGTAAATAAGTGTGAATGATACGTAAATAACGTGAAAATGTGAAGCGAAAGAATTAAAACAAAAAGAAAAGTATTGTTTATATAGATTTGTTAAGTTGAGACAACATTAATTAATATCTTATTGTCCAAAAATATAATTGAACAATAATTGGTCTGAGATATCTCAGCAATACATTCTTTGATTTGGAAAATATAATTGGAAGGATTATCTCACCAAGATGATATTATTGGTTCAGTGGACTACTTTCGTTTAATTTAAATATATATCAGAATTAAAAATAATATAATGGAAAAAGAAAGTATAACGATTCAAAAATAATTATTTATTGCTATCCAAGTTTTTATTATCATGATTGTCAAATCATAAGCAAAAATCGCTGCCTTATCAATCAATGCCTTGATGACATGATAAAATTTAATAATTTGAATTCGGGAGAATAAAAGTAAAATCCAAGTCTGTCCTCTCTGCAATTGTTGTTGCACATCAAGAGCAAACTAATCATTATTCATTTATTCAATAATTTTAGTTTATCCACAAATGCGAAAATAATGTACCGAAAATTTTAAAATACAATTTATTGTCTATCGTTAAAATATAGTACACATGTTGATTTATGATAACAGTTTCGATTGATCTAAGGAAGGAAGTAAATATTATTTCCTGAAAAACTATTTCTCTTAAACTAATGAATCGATGATATTGTGACCGTCGAAATTTATCTACAATAGCATTTCCTATTTGCATTTGATAATATAAAAAGGATATTATATTCTTTCTCTCTTTCCCCTAATATGATACACATCTAAAATATGTTGTGGTGGAATGTTTTTAAAAAACAAAAATTTTTCATATAATTTCAGGAAGTAAAATATCATTCGGGCTTATTACTAATAATATGAATCTTTTGATATATTTTATGATTCTAATTTTTACATATTTAAATAAATATTTCAAGATCAGGATAGAAAATTAGTATAATTTCTTAAATTTCGATAGCATCAATTTAATTATTATTTTTGAAATAGAATATTTATATGAATTTATTCTCATTTGCTTCATTCTTAATAAGCTAATAACAACGATTAACAAACAATATCTATATAATAAGATCGTCTTTTTTTTTTTTATCAATTAAAAGATATTGTTTTTATCAATTTCAGATTTCGCAATGTTGAATTACAAATTTATTAATAATTATTGCATCTAAAATTTTGAGCATGAATAATTCGCGTTTCAAGTAATGACATCAGAATATAATATTATAATTAAGGTATTATATATATATATGCACTTTATTTTTTTATTCTCAAATATTAATCGGAGAGATTCTTCGATGAAGTGATTAATTTTGCCGTTTAAATTTAAGCATTTCGTTTACAGTCTTCTTCATATCATGAATATAAGAAATTTCTTGCAAAAACTTTTCTGCCA
This sequence comes from Dirofilaria immitis, assembly GCA_024305405.1. Lineage (NCBI taxonomy): Eukaryota > Metazoa > Nematoda > Chromadorea > Rhabditida > Onchocercidae > Dirofilaria > Dirofilaria immitis. Next base: position 136,587 of record JAKNDB010000066.1, on the reverse strand, counting down.
ATCTCTTTAACCTTAACAAATATTTTAATCAATTTACTCTCAAAATAATGCTAGTAATATTTAAGAATATTATATACATCAATTAAAAGGCATCATATGATAATAATATCATAAATTGACGGTCACAAAATATTATCATTTTTGAATAAAATGCAGTGAATAGTTAGTTACATTGTTCAGACTGATAAAATAGATGAAATCAATTATAAGTTTAAAATAACATTGAAAAGTAATAAAAAGAAATGAAAATATGCATTTTGAAGCGATCATTTGTCTAGAGAATTGATATTTCAGTATAATAAAAGATCAGAAATATCTGTCGAGATATACATTTTCTATGATAATATCAAGCTATAAATGATCATTTATAGCTTAGCTAAAAAGATAAATTAACTTTCTTCTTCTCTCTTCAATTTCTCCTTCGATGTTACGTTAAGCAAAGGAGTCTGAAGATTAAATTTCTGCCGTTGTAAACCTCTCCGTGGATCTGTGCATTGATGATTTGTTGCATCTTCGCTGACTGGTGATTTTATGACATATCTGTAATATGAATATTTTTAAATTCATTTCATTCATTATTTTTAAGTTATTTATTCAGTTCCCATTAGTAAAAATTACTGAAAAAATATCAATAACAAACACGATATCACCAGCTTCAAGAGTGATGTCAAGCGATGGATTAATTATTACATAAGATATTGTGCCAAGTTTCTCATCATATTCTGCAAAATTTGCAATAGTTAGAATTTATTGATTTAAAATGCAAGTAGAAACTCATTTTTCTAGAACAAGTATTTATTCGATTGAAAATTCAAATATTCTGATAATTCTTGTGTTCCAATTTTTCTGAAAGCAAGATTAAAACATAACAATATTCCTTCATATTTTATTGTAAAACGTACAACAAATTAAACTTTTTAGGACGATTTCATTCGGAAGAAAAAACTTAACCATAATCTTCGATAGGTATTCCCAATTTCTGCATCTTGCAATACACCATATCCGAGATATTCACTTTGCTGATTTTTCTTAATCCTTCCATATTATCTTTTGGAACTCTAAGTTTCGCCTAAGCAATAGTGATAATTATTCAAATTTGTCAATAAATTGTTGATAAATAAAAGGCATATAATGAAATTTTTAAATGAATATTACTGGGTAAGAAAGAAGAATGAAAATGCACTTCAGTATCCATTAGCATCGTTCGATATATTCCGATCGGTATATCAGCTACAGAAGCACAAAGTTTTTGATAGAGTCGACCGTACGTTCCTATCCAGAGGTCATCTGACGTTATTTTAAACTGAAAATTTTTGTTAAAAATATATGAAATCAAACATCGGATGAGGAGAATTTGAAAAGAATGTATAATTTAAAAAAAAAAATAAAACAAAAAAGCACTGTAGAGACAAAAACTAAAATAAATACTCTGAAAAAGAATGGCGAATTAAAATTATTCATTTAGTAAGATATGGATCAGAAGCTAACACTAGTAAGATATCCGGAGCCTTTAGATTGATCAACACCAAGTAATAACCGAATAAAATCCACTACATAATTTTTTGACATGTGCTTGATATAGCAAACGATCAAGCATATTTGCGGAAAAAACGCCACCTTGTGCAAATGGCAATCGAAACATGTATGGCATTGAGGATCCACGTTTGCGTTCCTTCTAAAAAGTAAAGCGATAAGATTTAAATTCAAGCAATAAATGAAATGAAGCGAAATGTTTCCTTATCGCAACGAAATACCATCGTACGCTCGAATGGACGATAAAAACCGATTATAATAATTACGAATCAAAACATCGAATCGCTGTATTCTAAATCAGTTAGCACTGATAACATAAGAGTATTTTGTCGAGAGCGATAAGTTGGCTAATTTAATAAATTGTTAATACAAGAAATGATTATTTGTCTACAGTGGTAGCTAAGAAATTATAAGTATATTATTCAGTAATGCGATAGTAAATTTACTTTTTCATATTTAGACTGTTGAAGAGCATATTGATCATCGGCATCGAACTGCATGAAACGCATATTACTAGCATGAGTAAGTTCCGTGATGATACGCAATCTTGGAAACATTCTAAAATGAGTGAATATGTTAAGTAAATGTTAGAAACAAATAAGAATATCATGATACTACTTTTAATGATAAATAAATTTGTTTACTGGATAGTATCCAAATAAATGATTGAGAAGAAGACAGAAGATTTCGCATTCAAGTAACTATTCAAGTAAATTAATAATACATCAAATACTTCTTCTATCTTAATAAATAAAATTATCATAATTAAAACGACAAACTAACCTGTGTATTTTTGTACTGTTATAATAGTAGTGCAATCAGCCAAATGCTCTTCGACTGCTGTTGCACCTTCCTTTACAACGACCACATTGTCTGCTAGACAAACACCTGCTTTCAGAAGATTATCTAAGCTAAAATAGTCGATTTGATTGAAAGCCTTTAATGAAGACAAAGCAAAGCATTTATTTTATTATCATCGCCATCGAAGAATTCTATTTTTTATATCATAATATAATTTTAGAAGGAATAAAATTAATTTTACATCACTTATACATATAGTGCAATTAGATTATTGGATTGCTTATTATTCAAATAATGAAAAATGAGGAGGATAGTCGGGATTCATCTTTCGATTGTTACCTTTTTAAGTGGAATTAAGTGTTTTAAGTTGAATTTAATATCTGCCTAGGATTGACCTAATCTTGACTATTTTATTTAATGAACAATAAAATGAATGTTTCTGAGTAGTACAGAATTGTTTCAAATGTTTATTTATAAGACTTTCAGTTCTGATAATATGTTCACATACCTTGATATCTTACCCGCATCCAATAGACGAAAGGAAACCATGCGATCACATCTAAAAACGATTGATTTGGCCTGAAAAATGATTGAAATGTTAAATAATGCTATCATTATTTCTGATTCATTCTGTGATGATATCTATTTACCTATCCGGAGCGATGATATAACTTTCAGGCTTTTTAGACGACATTGCAATTACCTTTCAGTTTCCTGTAATTCAAGAAGAAATATGATCGGTTGAAGTTCATGCACTGGACGATAATAGGCACGTAAGGGTATAATTAAATTATATAAGCCAGAACATGTTTGATCAGCGGCCACAATCACTGCCGGATTATTCCAATGATATTCATTCGCCGTACGGTAGCAGCAATGTTCACAAGCCTAAAATAACAACATTTCTGATGCGTTTCGATCTCATCTAGTTTAATCGAGACCTTAATAATGATATAATAAGAAATTACTTACAGAAGCAATTTCCAAACAGCAAATCAATCTTTTCTCTTTTAGTATATGACATATAGTGAATCCAGTACCGATGTAGGCAGAAAGCGGTGGATAGGTCTTCATTGTCCTACAATTTTATTTCTACTTATCATATTCAGGATGATAAAGCTCGAATGGGCAAATTATGGCCTATCGAAGTATGAAAAGAGATTATACAAAGTGGCTTTGCTTAATAAGACAGTTGGAAAGCTCTTTAATAATTGATACTTGCATAAGATCGTTTCGAAATAAATAAGATAAAGAATGAGTAGTAAGATTATTAAGAAAAATCGGTGGAGCTGTTTCACTCAGAAAAAGTTATTTCCACTCTGATCGCTCAGTAATTCTTCTATTTTCGACTGTTACTTCTATCTGCTTGTATTCTCGAACGACTAATTCTATTCATCAATTTCCAGAATTTAATTTCTTAATCAACAAACTTTCTGGCAATACATTCCTCGTTACAAGCACAGATTGTGCAGAACTGATATTGCATATCGGATTCATCCGATTTAATAGTTGCTTCCAAAGGTTCATCAATACCAGATTTCTGATCAAATGATTCACTTGTGCTTTGCAACTGCTAAAATATAGAAGAAATGAAGAAATTAAAATTATAAAAGAGTAAAATAAAAATTAATAATATAACTAACTAAAAGTTTCGTCGTCCCATCGGCATCATTTTCTTTAATATACAAAGTTCGCTTCCGTTTTTTAAGCATTTTTAAACCATTCTCTTCTATTTCACGCAAATCAAACGTCATGGTTCCTAAATTCAGATGCATATATATATATATATGTAAGAAAATTTCTGTCTGCAAAATTTCATACTATTTACCACTTATATAAGGACAAAATATAATAACCGAACATAGATAATAATAAAAATTAGCTTCATTTTTTTGAGCTTAACGCAAAATCGCTTCATCCAAAAATTGGCTTCTGTAATAATATCGATTCTAGATTGATTCAGGAAGGTCATGCAAAAATAAGAAGTTTAAATTAAATGAAAACGACAATAAAAGAAAGAGAAGAAACATTTTTTCAGTGTTAAACTTTGAAATGAAATTGTGGAATAATAAGTAATATATATTTAATATGAAACAGTAAAATAATTCCAGGAAAATTGTGAATAACCTTTCCAGAACTCATAATTGAAATTAATCATTCGTTTTTTCGAAATTCCAGATTTTATCATTTATATTGTCACGGATGATATAATTGCGTGGATGATAGTTGAAAGAAAAACAGGTAAATGATACTTGATAAATGTCTTTATAGAGAGAACTATTCATACATTATTAAACAGTTGCAGACTTAAACTTTCTGTGAACTCAGGCCGAGAATTTCATCGTTCATTTCAGTGGATGAAGAAATGGGTCAATCATTTATCACTCTTTCCTGCTTTTCTAAAAGATTCATTCGGCTTTTCCAAACTATTCTGTGCACCTATTGTGATATGTATCTGATATAAAATACAAGATATGCAGGATTTCGAGGAATCTTTTTTCACTAAAGTTAGCTAAAAGGCGAGAAATCTACCATTATCATTGACCTTTTTTTTGATATTTTCAATTGATTACGATAAGGCAATGTTATTTCTTGTCTTTTAGAAATATTCTCCTTTTACTCATCCAGTTTTCTTTTGACTTGTTTTGTATCGTCTATCAGATGCACTATTTCTTAATTTAATTTAAATATCATAAAACTTCCATTTGGAACTTTGGAAAATTGCGTGATAGAAATTGAAAGTAATAATTAATATACTAATTATTATTATTCTTATTAAGCACACATCAGCTAATATGATCAAATAATATTCAAAATCGAGAAAATTACCAATATTTGCGATCGCTGCAGCTAAATTAGCTTTTCGTCGTTGTACATTTAATCCTTTTCGAAAATTATACAAAGATTCTTCATTAGTTAATGCCATGTAATATGCAGTATCCGTATGATTCAAGTAGTAATATTGACCCGGATTAAGACGAATTTTTCATTTTCTCCTTCTGATTTAATTGCAATAAGGCTAACTCCATATCTTCAATAGATATATGATCAGATTTAGTAAGTTAACATATCTTAAAATAGTACTTCATTATGCAAATGAAAAAATGAAAGAAAATTGATATTTTAGCATTTATGTCTTTTACGATATCATTAAGAATGTAAAAGAGCTAATGAAACATAGGCGATAAACTGAGATGCATTGATATAATCAACTGTTATCTTATTCGACTATTTGATAACAAAATATTTAATGATTTTAAAAAATGTTAATTTGTTAACTTACGTTTGATAAGCATGAAAAGATGCATAAATGAATGATTTCCCAATATATTCACTAAAAAATTGACTATTCGCAATTTTAATATCATAAATTTCATTGCCAGAATGAAAACCATAAACTTTATGCCAAGCTTCTGTTGACTTTTGACCTTCTCTGCAAGAAATTAGTCAAAAGTTGCGCAAATTTTCGATTAACATTCAAAATCGTAGTAATACGACAATATTACTAAACAGCTTACTCTCCTCCAGAAGTATGCATTAGAAGTGTGATAAATGTCGAAATACCGGGACATATACAGTTGTTTGCAAGAAGAGAATACTTCAATTCATCTTCGCAAACCACGAATTCTGGAATAGAATCGATAGAAGATATCATCAGAAGAGAAGCTGAAGCTGACAGCACTTTTTAAATACCAGCAACTTTTCTTGTTTGCTATTGTTTATTAATTAAGTTGCTAGGCGATATTACTATTCAAATTTTCGAATCATCAATCAATCCGTTAAATAAAAGCCTTCTGAACAAATCTTATAAATAAGGAATCAACCAGCATGTTCTATATGCATTTTTGTTTCCGGACGGAAAATTTGTACATATTGCGGAACATTTGGAGCGAAATCTTTCACTGCCCATGAGCGTAAAACGGTATGTTCATCCTAGAATTTATTGAAATTGAATCCGAAGACAATACTGTATCAGATCAATTGCTTGCTGAGATTGCAGATCCGTTCGGTGTTCGAGAAAGAAGATTTCAGGATGCTTTTGTGATTGAATTCGAGAAAGAAAATTTCAGGATGCTTTTGTGATTGAATTCGAGAAAAAACTGATCGCAATAGCTATCAAACAGGTAAACATTATGTTTTATTATTTTTCGGCTTGAAATGCTCATTCTCGAATTATTGTGCTTCCAAATAAATTCATCTATCTTCCCATTCAGTATATTTAATCTAAGCATTACCATTTTCGTTTTTTCATAGATATGCCTTGCTGATAAAATGAAGCATGCCTTTGCACTTGCCATTCTCGCTCTTTCCAGGTCATCATCCTTTAGAGCAGAGCCACGGATATATAGTACCCTGGATGACCACATGGGTATTTTAAGAAGCATTCGCATCCGATCATCCATCTCACAAGATGATAGTAAAATCACCAAATAATTCTACGGATCAACTGATATTATTAAAAGAACTATCAATTTCAGTTTTAATTCTTGCAAGTTTAAAAGTATCATCGAAAATTCGCCATATTTTGAAATACATATATATATAGCTTGTATTCTAACTCTATAAGCTCTTCTGTCGATTAATTTAAGAAAATAATTGTATTTTTTCAATCAGTTCACCTGATGTTCAGGGTAGGCATAGAATTCACTGAGGAAATCTAAGATAAACTGGGCTTCCAAATGTGTCACCGTTACTACCACATGTTTCTCATTATTAGCCCAACCTTCGGTATATTCACCACCTGCTTTTGTTGTTCCACATACGTTTGGCCAAGTGCTTCAATCTTAAATTCTCTTTAATAGTTCTATTTCAAAAAAAAAATCATTTCTACATTTTTCTAGTTTTATTCTTTACGCTTAAACAATAATACACAACAATCAATTAGTAGCTTTTGCTCGAAGATAGCATTCATGATTAATTATCGTAATTTATCATTATCATATTATCAGATTTTTGATGTTAATTATTATACCTGTTTGGGAAGTATAGCAAAGGCAATACATATAAGAATAACAACAAAAAGTCTGGACATCCATGTGTCCGGATACCAGTCACCGTAACCTGCAAACGAAAAAAGTAACATATCACATCATCAACGAAAAGATTATTTTGTAGTTTGTTCGCGAGCCAGTGCTAATTACAATTCTTTCGTATTACAATGAGTTAAATATTAAGAATCTCATACTTTTGCATCCGAATCTTAAAAACCGTTAGCATTACATGAAATTATTTCAGCTTTAGCCAAACGATATGTGCAATAAACATAAACTAACCAACAGTAGAGAAAGTGACCATAACAAAATAAAACGAAGTAAAAAGATCGAAACGTCGTTCACCAGCTCGTTGTAAATGTTCAATACCACATGTACCCGTGAATACCAAACATAATACCGTAGAAAGTAAAATAAGCATTTGACGAACCAAAGCTGATCGTCCAACTGAAGTCGAAATCCGATTTAAGTCATGCTGAAAGAATTGCATAGTTCTATTTTTAGATTCCCAATTGTTTATCTAATTAATCAAGAAGTTATAGTTGTTGAAATCATTACTGTATAATCAATGATACTGTCAGAATTCATGGAAATGCATTGTATTAGAAGAATTCAGATGTTGTGATACACAATTGAATTTAAGCTTATATAGTGGACAGTGGGCAGATAATTGCAGTTAGTATGAAATTGGTTAGAAGGATTATTTATGTTGTACATGTAAACAAATGCAATTATATAGACAATAATGAAGATTAGATCATTGAAGATCGATGATATGATTTTGAATTCTTTTGAAAAAATGAAATTGATGAGCTATCATTTATTTTTCAGTAATTTATAAGTTTAACAAATGATTGATTACAGAAAATGATCAAGGCTTTAAGGCGACAAAGTATATAGAGTAGAAAATACTGCTCTCTATAGATCTTCAGCAAAAATTTTAAAATTTGAATAAGTAGATAAATATATCACCTGAACGACTTACCATAATCGCTTGCAGAGCACTTTTGGCCAACCAACAGTTCAGAAATATTGGCACATAAAGTTTACGTCCGAGTGGTACGAATATCTGTAGAATATCTGATATGAATATTTTAGTATCAACAAATGAAATTCAATAAGATATGATAAGAAGCTTCACAGTAATCTTATCAAATGTTAGACTCATTATTGATTAAAATAATTAGGAATTTAAATTCGAATTCAAAATAAATTTACATTTCCATATGCTATTAAAAATTAAAGCTTAGATGTCTACCGTAGCGATCAGTGGCATGCTGGTTATTAATTCCAATAGAAAATGCAATTTTAAAACAACACGAAATGCACTACCCTGAAAAAAAAGAAAGAGTTAATTATAAATACATATATCAGAGAGGAGAAATTTCAAAAATTCTAAAGTCTTACATTTCCATAGCATAAATTATGCGATGAAAGTGCAACTTCTATTATTGCAAACTTACTTTATAACTTAGGAAAAATATAATGATCGTTTGTAATATGCTTAAAAATGAAATAATTAATAACTTACTTTATAACTTAGGAAAAATATAATGATCGTTTGTAATATGCTTAAAAATGAAATAATTAATAACTTACTTTATAACTTAGGAAAAATATAATGATCGTTTGTAATATGCTTAAAAATGCAACAACTACTTGGCAGATCCAAATTGAAAATTTCCGATCAACCCATATCAGATATTGGCTGAAATAAAGCCAATATAATCATTCATTAATAGATAATTTCATTCCTTCTGCAAAGTTTAATGCAAGCTGTTTATATTATTTGTAAAACATATGCAAATAATATGCAAAATTGGCATTCTCATTTGCAGTAGAATTTGAATTTTAACAAAAAAATTTGATTGCTAATAAAATTATATGTGATAAAAACTGAAAAGAAATTTTGAAATACCATTAATTAGATGATTACTTACTGATAAAGTTTTTGCATGAAAGATCATTGATTTTGGACAAAGAATTATTGATAAAAACTTCAAGGAAAAAATGAAAGAGAAGATGAAAATAAGAGACTTATGGAAGCATAGTTATATTAAATCTTATCTTACGATAATAAATTAAGAATTCTCCATTGAAATAAATAAGAGCAAAAATATCAACTGATAAGAATAATTTAGCTGATAAACCCAGAAAGCAGCTTTCGAAAATTTCCAAATCCTATTGCTCCGGCTAGAATAATATTCTTTGATAATTTCTTATCATTCAAAGTTATCAGAAAATTTCTATAACATGAAACTAATTTATCAAGAATTTTGGTTATGAATTTTGGCGATCTATTTTGCAACAAAATTAAAATAAATTATCAGTGAAGTTTGTAATGAGAATGAATCATGTTAGCTTATATCACAATAGAAAAAATGTTACGAACGTTGACCTTTCGAAACGCTTCAATTGGTTTATGTATCATTGACTTAAACTAGATATTACATTATTCGAACTGTGGTTACTCCACTTAATAAAATAATACTCTTAATGCTATCTATAAAAATGCAAAAAAAAGAAATTACAAAAAGCTATCTACAAAAATCAGTTTATTTAGTGAATTCGATCATATATTTATTTATTCCTCTCTCTCTAATATAAAACCAATTGAATATTACTCCTATTGATCTTACATCCTGATATAAAAAAATTTTATATTTCAATAAATAATAATTTTAAATGCAACCTATTTAGAGATAAACAATGAAGTATTTCAATCTTCATCGGAAAAGCCAAAATATTTTATAGGTTATAGGTATGATACTAATAATTAGTATGCTTCATAAAAATATCTTAGTTTAACAAACTCTCCTTATATCTTAGGCTAATATATTGTAATTTCTGCTCAAGTTAATATGTAATAAATAAACTTTTACTAAATAAAGAATCAATCAGAAAGATCAGTTGAAAACGAAATAATCACAATGATTAATGATCAGTTTATTCATCACTCAGAGAAATTCTTGAAGAAAATTCCACGAGCATCTCTTCAACTAAACAATAACAAAAGGATAATCAAATAATCAATCTACTACTACTACTACTACTACTACTACTACTACTACTACTACTGCTACTACTACTACTACTACTACTACTACTACTACTACTACTACTACTACTACTACTACTACTACTACTACTACTACTACTACTACTACTACTACTACTACTACCAGTACTAATAATAATAATACTTTCGAATAATTATCAATTAATTGTACTTAAATACTTTTTTTGACTTTAAAGTTCAATAAAGAAGAAGATGATTTAGTTAAATTGTAATTAGAATTTAATTATTTATAATTTTAATCTGATTATCGTTTATTCAAATTTATAAAGAAAAAAAAGGTACTTACTATTTAATTTCATTGAGAGTATAATAATTCGGTTTAATATAACGTGGAAGTCGTCCATTATCATTAACAACTCGTACACAATATAGAACGCAAGAAAGTACTTTAATAAATAAATTGAAAAGTCGAATACGAAAGCCTAAAAGAGTATAAGAAAGTTTCGGATAAATCGAAAAAATAAAATTGGAACTTAAGTTATTATCAAAATGATAAATGAAATGATGAAATGAAATCGACATCTGAATCTACTCAATATCAGAATGCATAATTGAGCTTCTGCATCGAACAAATTTACTAATTGCTCCGTTGTTCTATGCAGCATCTGTCATCATCACAGTTTTTGTTTCGATTCTCTGGTATATCTCAATACTTTCAATATCTTTAAGACAATCATAATTCTTTTCAAAATCTCTCATCTTTTAACTTTTAGCATTTGACATTTTGCTATTTGACCTTTTCTAGTTGAATTTGAGTTATTTTGTAATCTTCAAGGACTTTCTACAACTGTTTTTATTTGTAGATTTATAATTTTAATAAGAGGGAAAAAAATTCATTCATTTCATCTGGTTATGATTAATTTTTTTTGGCTTCTTCCAGTCTACAATCATCAGAAGTTTCCAGCTACAGTTGTCAGAAGTTTCCAGTTTGCAATCATCAGAAGTTCTTCATATGTATATAATAAATGCAAGTAGCAAACTTATACTTTTCTTAAATATTTCTTCCCTATAAATTTTGTTATGTTTACTATTAAGATATTTATGAAAATTACTGCTGCTAATATTACTTATATCACGATTTTCCAATTAGAATCATTCTTTTTTTTTTTTTCACTGATTATCAATCGATATATTTACAGTTATTTTTGATTTGATAAAATAGTTTTTAAAATTTTTATTTTCCCATTGTTTTTCCAATATAAAACATTAAAAGATAATTTTCAATTTTTTGCAATATAAAACATATCAGATTTCTACAATTATTATATATTTTCATTAATTACTATATTATTGTAATAAGCCAATATATTATATCCCATCAAAATTGAAATATTTGCGTGACCTTTGCTCTTTGTTGCTAACTTCAGAATTTTTTTACTTTTCATCGCGATCGTTACCTCTGTGATAAGCCTAATTTTTTATTTTTCATTTTAATCCAATTGAAAAACAACAATGCTTCATCTCTCATTGTTGTATTTTGCAAGCATTGTTTTTTTTTCAATTGAAAATTCTCCCGAGATATTCATTTGTTCTTTCGTTCTTCATCATAATTCTATCATTCATATCTGATATCTGATAGCGCATAAAATTACACTATCATTCATTCTATCCGTGCTATCTGCTAAAATTCATTTGATTATTTGATCCGATGCAGTTCTTACAAATTCAAATGATGATCAAAGCCATCTCCGTTTTCTTTCAAAATTACATGTGATTTGCAAATGTAACGGTTGTTTCATCGTTGTTGTTAAAAAGAATTCTTAGAAATAATCATCTATCTTAATGAAATTTAAATGAACGATGAAATGTATGATCATATAGAGATCTTACATGCAACTTTCATATTTGCTTTTTTAGATGGTTTATTAGTTATGGAAGAAATCACAAGTGTGTTATAGTGATATTCATCCCAAAAAATTCATTATGATAATAATTAACAGTACGATCATTCATTATACTATCATTTAATTAGAAACATCATAATACAAGTAAAACTAACTTGTCTTGATGTTCTCCACATAATACTGTTGCAATCGTGCCTTCAGATTCTGCTTTCTTCCGTATTGCATACGTGAGCTGAAATATACGTAATCTTTTCATTGATTCTATAAATTTACCTATATGAAAAAACTTAGAAATGAAAGCATACAAAAAAAAAAGAAAAAGTTCCATATGTTCTATGAAACTCTCGCAATATTTTATAGAATACTGTATGATGAAATAATCAAAGAATTCATGTACTGTATATTTATAAAAATATATTAATATAAATAAGTCTTTGATGTTGTGATTTAACAAACTTTTAATTTTTATATTATAATTAAAACGTATTGTATATTTATGCTATGATTATAAGCAGTACTTTATTAAAATTATCATTTTATAAATTAACTTGAGCTTAAACAGTATGTTATCGTTTTGTTTTATTTTCTAACTGATATGTAGGAAATTATTAGAGCCAAGTTAAAATGTATACCATATAATATTGAAGAGGAAACTTCTATCTTAGTTGTAATCAAACGACTGAAATTCAAAACAAATAGTCTTAAATGATTATAAATTTAAGATAGTATGAGAAAAAAATTTTGTTACTTTTCAAGGGTTATCTTATTTCTAAATAATGAATGGAACCTTTGTTAATTAACACTTATCTTTCATTATCCAATAATTTAGCAAATCGATCAAATCTATAGAAAACAGAAAAAAAAATTGGTATTGCCTTATTTGATGATCAATATCAAAATCATATATTACAACAAAGCAGAAATTGGAATAAAAATTGGAAGAAAGGAAATCATAAAATTTGGGGCCAATATCATAACATTATTTAACGAATAAATTACAAGTAGTTAAATTGATTATCATCTATGATAATCTGTGATAAATTAAGAATAATCAGATAGTCTAAAAAGTTATCGATACAGCTTGGTATACGAATTGAAATTAATTAATTTTTCAAATTTATCCAACTAGAAAAAATTCAAAATTTAAATTAGGATATGGTGAAACATATGATAGTAACTGCTGTAAAAAAGGCATTATAAGATTTGCACCGTTCATTGAGAAGATAATTGTATCGGTTAAAAGATTGAGTAATGGTAGAAAATATAAATATCTATCACTTTCCCTTGGAAATTATATCATATCATTTCCTTTTCTATTATCAACTATACTAAATTATAACTTAAAAAATTATAACAACAAAATTATATTGGAAATGAATGAATTTCTTTCTATACGGATAATATTATATTATAAGTAAAAAAATAGAAAATATTAAAAAAATAAAATGAAATAAAACTATCAAAAGATTGAACTAACTATTTTATAGAATAAAATGCGATGAAATTGATTAAAAATCCGTATCGTATAGAAATGTTTTTTGTTGTAATTAAACTTTTGACCTTTATGCTTAAGCTTGAAAAAAATATATAAATTGTGGCAGATTAAAACAAACATCCACTAAAAGATCAATCAGAGTATTCAGTTCAGATAGCATGATTGGAACAATCAATACAAACTTGAATTGAATCGAACCGAACACTCAAAGGAATTTTTGGAGATTCCAAAGAGCATTCCTTCAATTTATGATGAATAAAAAGAATTTACAACATGCTGACTGCAGAATAATATAGTGATTGTTATATTTTCGGGTTTGTTTATAAAGAATAAATTTTCTATCAATAAATAAACCTTTATCATATCTATTCATCTTTATCAAATATCATTGAAAAACTTTTATAACAGCAGTGGCAATAAACATTCGAGAATACTTTTATGGATAATAATATCATATGAAATCGATAAAAACTATTGTTAACACAACGAGATCACAGTAACAAGAAAGTCAAACAAGATGAAATCAATTTAGAAAATCTTTCTCCGACATTGGATATATTAAAGAAATATTTAATCAATCTCGAAGAATTTCTCCTAAAAAATATAGAAACAATAACTACAGCAGTGATAACCAGTTAATGAATTGGAAGTTCCATGGAAATTTAAGAAGAAAAAGAAATTTAGAAAAAACAGGCAGAAATGAAGAATGAAGAAATAAGGGAAGGAAAGCATTGATAATAAATATGCCATACCCAGCCTTCAGAAATTAACATTAACAATGAAGAATCTCAAAAATGAAATAAACAATGTTTGAGAAATCAATATATACATGACTTTGTGAATACGATGTTAACTATAAAACGACGAATTCAAACAACTACACTTTTATTACATTACCCGAATTCTTTCCACCCTTTTCCGATCCGATGGATTCATCTCACTCAGTCAATCGGGTATATCGGTGTAACCAAAATTTTTATAGATTTCAGCGATGATAAAATATCTAAAGAATTTTTGTATTATAAAAATATCTTAGGATAAATAAACTTCTGGTCTTTCGATCTGTTAATCAAACTTTTGGTCTTTACGCCCGTGTTGTCGTGGTTGATAGCGCGGAATTAATCAGAACTTCTTCTGTGAGTACCGCCATCTCCCTTACTGAATACGTAGCATGACTGGATCAAGCTTCTGTCCATTCAGTGTTCAATCTTTCCCGTTATTGTCTCTCATAGTTCAACGTGTTATGATTTTTGATATGTAGTAAGCAAACTCCCACTGTATAAACGTGATCCACGCAAGATCAGCAGAAGGAATCTTTCACAGAACGAGAAGGAAACATTCAAATAGGAACTTCCAAAGAAGACTGCGGGAAAGTTTGCCTCGATCAAGCGAATAAATAATAGTTCAGCGAATTCATTATATATTCTCTGATAATAGCCGTATAACATAGATAAATTTTCCGCTAATCAATAAAATCTTTATCACAACTATTCGTCGAGAAATTTGTATAAAAGAAATTGTTTGTTTTGGTTAAATTAACATCAATAATTATTAATACAAATGCAAAATATAATTATAATTAATAAGTAGAAAATTTAATTTTGATGCTTTAAGAATGTCAAAATGAATAATAGTCGACAGATAGTCTATTGAAAAAATCTAATTCTTGATATTATTCTGGTCTTCGAGAAACAATAAGCAATTTATTAGGAACAGAGTTATCAATGTCTAAATTAATTATGGCATAGACTATCCTGAAATAAATGAATATATATGTCAATTACTAATCAGGTAAACAACAATACCAATCAGGTAATTGGCTAATAGCTTTTTTGATTCATAATATAGATATTTAATAAAAGTCAATAATAGAAGGCGAAAATTCTTATCTATAAATTAACGCTTACTCATTTTCCTGGAAATTATTTAAGATTACACACATTTCATCGTATTTAAGATACTACAACATGTAATAATTACTACATTCGATGATTATGCTCATCGTTTTATTTCATGATCAATCATCATAGGATGAGACCTAGTTGGATTTTAGCCTCAATGAAGCACTCTTGGCCAAGTCAGCCAGATTATGTTGGAAATCGATCGGTCTCTTTTAGAAGCGAAGTGAAAGAAAATTTCAGTGCTCTGATTAAAATTATCTATCGCTCAGCATCTTTTATTTCTCCGACTTTCTCGCATCCAATTTACTGCGGTTCCTCTCTTGATGCTTTATTTCAGGATTGCTGCCATCCCACAGTCTTCGAGTTATCAATCTGGTTGATATAATGTGATCCTTGATAGCATTTTGATGATTCATATTTTTACTTTCAAAATATTCCTTAGTTCGCATACTTCCGTCAAATTTCAATTCCATGTATTCAATGTTACCGTGAAATATTCATTAGCATGAATAACATTAAAAATTACTGATGATATTAGGAATGATTATAAGAAAATGAAACAATCAATAAAGAAGATAATTTTAGAATCAATTCCATCTGTTTGCTATCGCAATCTAAACATTACCGAATACATCCATTAAATTAGCATTAATAATGAACATTTTCGTCCATTTCTATTTTATATGAATATCATCATCCTATATGACAAATTTAAAAGTAAACGAACTTACAAAGAGCAAAAGATAATACTTACAAAGCATCACTTTCTGATATCTCTTTGGCGCAAGAATTGTTATATGCAATGAAAATTCATTTCTAAAAGTACTCAAAGATTTCCTTTTTTATTTTAATTTTTGGCTCTTTCTTAGACAAATTTTAGTGCGTTATTTTTCTTTTTTTTTTAAAGAATTTTTCTAAAATTGAAATAATCTCTCATTAAAATTCACATATTGCATTCATTTATTGAATCAATCTATTACAGTAATACAAATGAATTAACGTTAATATGATTAATATACATGAAAATATATTTTATATGAAATAGAAAAACAAGAATTGCGTATATCATCTTGCATATATAAATTAATTGTGATTTTCAATAGGAATCATTACGATACGATAGGAATATTCTAAGGTAAGCGAACAAATATATATTTGATATTTCTCATTGTTTATAAAGTTTGCGAATATTTCAGAAATTATATTTCATTTAAAATACTAAATTCATCATGCAAATTAATAAACAAATAAGCATTACATATGCTATGTTATTATTTAATAAAGAATTATCATTTTATCATGAAATTCATTTCAAATTCTTCATTTCATGATTATTATAGAATTATTAATTAATATTTATTATTATTATTACTCATGCCATTTTTTTCTTATTCATCACTAAATTTTTCTCATTATTATTATTATTATTATCATTATCATTATTATCACTATTATTATTATTATTATTATTATTATTATAAAATTTATTAATTCATTGAATTAAAATGGCAAACATTTATTAATTGAAATTTTTGGGATTAATTATTTGTAAGAAATTGGAAAAATTAAAACTAACATATGAAATAAAATCAAAAGATGTAAAAAAAAGAGAAAGTTTTATTAACTAATTAATACCTTTCGCATTATTTGTCATTTTGAATCAAAGATTAAATAGCAAATTTTCTATTTCTTTTTAAATATCTTACCTTCTTAATTAAGACAATAGAATGAATGATATTGAATATCTTACCTATTCGGAGAGAGGAGTCATCATATATTCCTTCCAAAAATTTATCATTTATCAAAAGAACAATAATTTTAAAAAATTTTATATCATCATATAAATTTTATGCTCATAGAGCAGGCAACTGAAAAGATCACGTAAGATGAGATCATCCTTATGATCAGATTTATTGCTGTCAGAAACAAAGGGAAAATATGGATTCAGATTTTCCGACATCTGCTATTCTTAGGCTTATTTCTCGAGCATATAATTTCAAAGTGAAATAAAATGGCTTTAAAAGGAGTTAAAACATTCAGGAAATATATGATGGAGAGTCAGAGCAGACAATGAGATAAGAAGGAAGTATAGAAATACCTTCATAGGATTGCTGAATTATTTTTATATAGAGAATCAAGAGATGGAGAATGAATTACTCAATCTCGAAATTCACGCAATGAATTCCTTCACTGGATAAAGGTCAGTGATTATTGAGTTATGAATTGCGTAGGATCACTTCTATCACAATCCTTTCATTTTTAATATCTCAAAATAATCAACTCTCAGTCTCACAACGACAACTGTTCATAATATTTATTAAAAATAAATTACGTTATTTGCGTCTTGTGCTGCACCAAAGAAGCAAACGATCTTTCTAAAGGTGTGACGAAACATGTATCATTATTATCCGTTTCGATATTTGTTGCCGAAATATATTTCTTATTATTTGAATCCGATTCTGATTTACAGCTTTCTAACATCACGATATTCTATTCTTTTGCCTTCAACCACTTTGCATCCAAAATTTAACAAATCTCTTCTTATTAATCTGAAATTCACTTTTCGATCCAAATTTCTTTAATACAGTTATAATATAATTCATAATTTTATGAACAAATTTAAGCAGACAAGGAAAAGAAAAACATTCATGAATAACTTCTGATATATCTATCTATAGTATCAATATATAAATTAACAAATTTACTATGTGACTATTTGATTGACTAGTTTAATTTAAAAAAAAAAAAATTATGTATTCGTGAAAAGAATGATCTGATCAATGAATTGGCGTTAAAGACTCACATTTTGAAAAACTCACAATCCAAGATATTTGGGATTTAAACTTAATATTTTATTTTAAAATAGATTGAGGCAGAAAATCATAATAATAATAATAATAATAATAACAATAATAATAATAAATTAATAATAATTATGATTAATTATTATTATTACGATTATCCTAATTATTACTATTATTATTGTTATCCTACTTTCTCGTACTACTATTATCCTACTATAATTATTATTATTATCCTACTTTCTCATTACGAAGAATTTATGAAACAATTTTCTTCGATTCCTTCATTTTTTCATTTCATTTCAGATAATGTCGAATCGATCACTTTTATTACAAATTATTATCTAGCTATTTTCGATAAGTCTATCATATTTTAAAAGAGCATGTAATAATAAACATTATTTTTACACTATTGAACATCTGATTCATAGAAATATTGACTTTATTTTAACTGATCTGATCCTCAATTGTATACTATATACAAAGAGATTATGAGAAATACCTTCAGACAATGCTTTCAAGACTAGCTAAGTATTGTAACATTAAATATATCTAGTTATAAATGTAATTTATTACTTTATCAAATTGTTATATTATAATAATAATAAACTTCATAATGATTCTGTCAGATTTTTGTTCATTCGCAAAAGGATATTAAAGAGTTAAGAATCTGCAGCAGACAGTGGAATTCTGAATGAGAATTGAATACTATTAATTACTAAGTTATTTAGATTCATTATAAGACTTTTAAATGCATACTATCATTTTTTATAAAATTGAGAGCCTTAAAAGATTTTTAGAATGAAAAAAGCAATTTGGCGACGATGGATACCCTTAAAATATGAGAATGAGAGAAGCATTACTTTTAATTAGCAAAAGGAATAATAAAATATTCGATAGAAGAGAATCAACGATATTATCAGTAAAAGATTAAATCACTTCCTTTTTGTTTGTTTTGCTTTTTTTAAAGATAAAATTAATCCTATCGAAGCATTCATCCTTCATTTATCCATTTCGTTATTTCATTCCATCCTTTTAAATTGAATAGTTAATTGTAATAGATACCATTTTCGAATGTTACCGTAAATGATCCAATTCCTCATCTAATTTATCTTATTTTACTGCTTCATTAAGAATCAAATAATCTATTCTTTTCTCTCAAAATGACCAAAATTAATGAATCTGAATCTATAAATAAATTCTTGACGAGAATGAAAAGAAGATGAATGTCAAATATGAATCTACGATTGATGCCATTAATGCCATTCATTCTTTCCTCACTATTACTTTGAAGAGATAGTAAAAATCGATTTGAAGACAAAGATTTTTTTCATTATTCGTCTTAAAAATTATTAAAATTTGCTCACATTCATTTGTTTATTCTAATAAATAAAAATTGATATTATCTTCTCTTCGATTAATCGTAAGCTAAGATAAGAAAGAAAATAAAATCAACTTGATAGATCAGCAGTATTATATTTCAATTTAATAAATTTAAAATTCAATTCGAATGGTTAAAATGAAGAGGACTAGGAATCTTTGCAAAATAACACACACGTTATAAGAGAAATAGTAGGCTTTTTTCAAGGTAATACACATATGCTATAAAGTTTAGTTTAAAATGGGCAAGAATTGATGTTAAAGATACAAAAGAATTAGCTAAGCCTACACATCTTACTGAATTTAAGTTAGAATCATGAGTGGCAAAGGAGAGAAGAGGCTTTTACTAATGGACACTTAGGCAAATTCTGGGTTAGGTTACTACTTCTTGCAGCTTATGTGCTTATAACAGGCTGTAATAAGAATGACATGCCTTTTTCAAGGTGCATATCTGCTGATTATTTTGGTCCTGAACCTATTAAAATTGGTGCTCATTTCCCAATTGGGCATGATGCGTTTTTTCTAGAAGATGAAAGTGGCGAGCCAATTGATCCTGAAACCGGCGAAATCAATTATGGTTTTCACCCTAATCAAGTGGTGAAATGGAAGGATAAAGTGGATTAGATAAAATGTAATCGATAATGATGAAATGAAATCAAATATTTTACAAAATGCATTCCAATATTTGAAAAAAGCAGAAATGGCCTAGAAATTTCATCATATATCTCAACTATTACAAAACAGTTATCATTTGATGATAAACATTATTATATATAAAAAAATCAATCATTCATTAAAATCAATCATTCATTAAAATCAATCATTCATTAAAATCAATCATTCATTAAAATCAATCATTCATTAAAATCAATCATTCATTAAAATCAATCATTCATCTTTTTCCTTTCATATTACTTATAATTTGAATAATATAATATATAAAAAGAAAAAAGAAAAAAGGAACGATAGAAAATGAAAAATATAAAATAAATGAATTATTAATGAAAATGAATGAATGAAATTAATGTTGAAAGAATCTCATTAAAAATTTAATTACTTTTTTTTTTTAACATATAGCATTTTCATATCGTAATAGTCATCCTCTAATCGGTGGTTATACTAAAGAAATATTTGAAATTACATTACATCCGTTGTTGGGCCAAACTCTTGAAATGAACTGCTGATGAGTTTCGAATGTGTTCCATCAATCGTTTTATATTACATTCGTTTGAAAGAAGATGAACTGAGAAATATCACAAGCTTCTTTAAAAACAAGAAACACAGATCAAAGTTCAATTAACAATAATTCATTCAACAATTGTGTCTTAATTGTCTTAAAATAATTCCAAAAAAGAATATCTAAACTAATCTGATAATTATCATTGCTTATCAACAATATATATTTATGAATCATTTGAATAAATATCATAGCAATTAACGCATAATCTTGCAACAATAAATATAACTGTTGAAATGTTGAAATTCATAAATATATTAGCAGCACAGCACACATCGATCAATTCAATTGAATAAGTACAAATAATTAATATATTTCAATAGAAAACTTTAGAAATAAAAATAAAAAGAGAAGAAATGCTGTTATTAAATGTTAGTGCATTTAATGAAAGATCGGTGAAGTTATCATATTGTTCATTTTTATTTTTATATTTCTTTTAATAATCTTTAGAAAAGAATTAAATTAAAGTTAATAATTGATAATAAGTAAATTACAGGTAGACAGGTAAATTTAATAGATTATTGAACAAAATCAATAAATTGAACTGTAAATTTAAAAAATAATGCGTTCCACTTTTTTTTTGCCATTCATAGGATATGACTCGTTTATGTTCAACTGTGAGTGGAAAAATTATTCCCGACCTAATAAAGAAATTTGAAATATGAAATATAAAATTACTCGTAAAACTTCAAAATTCTTAGGACTATTATATCATAATAATCCTAAGCCTTTTTTTCAAATATCCATTTCATACATTATAATCATCTTCATCAATATCATCATCATCTTCATCAATATCATCATCACCATCATCAATATCATCATCATCATCATCATCATCATCATCGTTTTCAGCAATATCATCAATCAATTCATATTTGCTAAAACTGATTTGATTTTAACAATTGAATTTTCATACATTAAAATTATTTGAAATATAGCTATCAATAAATATCTTATGAAATTTATCGAGGAAATATTATCATTAACAATCAACCATCATCTACTCAATAATAATAATGATTAGCTGATAGAAATTTATTACTACAAAAATCGTTAATATCAGTTTTTTTTTAATATAACAACAGACTATATATTATTTTAAAAAACCTTCCAATATGCTTATTTAAAATTTTGTTGTAAAATTAAATTTTAAATGAATTGATTGTTTGGAATATATAGTATATAAGTACTATGCCGCATGAACTTTATAAAAAAGATTTGGAAATTATTTTTTCATAAGAAGTCACATTATATAATCATGTATTATGTGCTTATTTTTTAGATTAAAATATTTGTTGAAATATTAATAATAATAATAATAATAATAATAATAATAATAATAATTAGATAAATAAAAATTAATATTTCCAAAATTTTCAACTAAAAGTATTATTTTATAATTATCAAAGTGTTAATGTCAAATAGAAAATATTAAAAAAAAAGTAAATTAACCATTTTATATTCATTTTTTCTATTATCACTTTTTTGAATTATTCTTTTGGATAAATTTTTTGTTTTATATTTTCTTTCTTCCTTTTTAAACTATTGATTAGATCAATAAATTCTTTAATAATATTTAAATCATTTTATTCTATATTATTTGATTAGATCAATAAATTCTTTAATAATATTTAAATCATTTTATTCTATATTATTTGATTAGATCGATAAATTCTTTAATAATATTTAAATCATTTTATTCTATATTATTTGATTAGATCAATAAATTCTATGTGACAAGATGGCAAATGACGAAGCAGAAGGCAGTCTTTTTTCAAATTTTTTAACGATAATAAAAATTTTAAAAAATTTATTTCTTTCCGAATTGGACTACTTAGTATTTCATTTCCTTTTTAATTACCATTCTTTATTCCAAGTATACATATCTGTATTTTCATTATTTTTTTATTCCAAGTATACATATCTGTATTTTCATTATTTTTTTATTCCAAGTATTCATATCTGTATTTTCATTATTTTTTTATTCCAAGTATACATATCTGTATTTTCATTATTTTTTTATTCCAAGTATTCATATCTGTATTTTCATTATTTTTTATTCCAAGTATACATATCTGTATTTTCATTATTTTTTATTCCAAGTATTCATATCTGTATTTTCATTATTTTTTATTCCAAGTATTCATATCTGTATTTTCATTTATCATCTGTATTTTCACATGTGAATTATGCATGCATGTAGTTAGATATCTAAGAATGCTACAGTTTGCGAAATTTGCAAATATTTGAATTTTCTAAAACTTAAAAATGAAAATAACAAGTTTATATGAATCATTTATTGCAGCATGAATAATAGTCCTTGGATCAAATGATAGATTCCCGACTTGTTCTCGCTTCAATACTCATTTCATTAATCATTGGCGTAATCGAAAATATTTCATAAAAGATGAATTTCAGGACATATTTATTTTTTCTTTCATTTCGTACTTTTTGAAACCAAATTTTAATTTAAAATGAACATAAAGCTTAGAAGAGAAACGAAATAAGCCAAGTGTTTTTTTCAATGAAAATATATAATATTTTTAGGGAAATAATATTCAAAATGATTGCTTATTTAAATATTTACTGGAAAGATAAATTGATGATTTATAATCAAAAGGTCGTCTAGGCTGAGCCTATTCTTTTCCAACAAGATTGTTAATAATAGTTAACAATTATCATATTATTGGACGAGCAGTCAAAGGGAGAAAGTGATACTATTTATTATTATTCATGAAACATCGACAAGCAGCATAATGCATAATAGCATAGATTGCTTCTATATATCTTCCCAATTTCTTCCCTTTCAAATTTAAACTTAATAGAATAAAATTGTCCAATGAGATATCATCATTAGATAGAATCATTAAATAAATAAGCAGAAAATGGGTCAGGCTTCTAGAAAAAATGTTGTAATCTATATGAAGATAGTGATGACATCCAGACTATTCAGGAGTAGGGTAGAAATTCGCAAGTTTATTCTCAACTCTCTAAGTAGCGACTTTGAGTCGCTTTCTCTCGTATGCTTAGAAAGTTTTTATTTGGAAAAATATTAAAACATAGAAATAATTTACAATAAGCGCAAGCCTAAATAATTATAGATGGATTCTTAACGTCGCTATATCTTATAAAAAGTATTTCATTACGTGGAAACTTCAAACAGCGGATAAATAAAAGTAGATGAAAAAAGATTCAAAGTAATTGATCTGAAATGGAACTAGAAATGATATATTTTAGGATGAATCATTAAGTTGCTCGCTGAATCACTAGGATGCATAATTGTAAATACCTAACATGAATCACTCAATGCTGAATCTGTTTTACGTACCGATTTCATGAAATGATTCATCTTCAAGTCATTTAACAAATGGAATGTATTAGAAAGAAAAATGATAGCATTCATCGATACTTTCGTTATGTTATCAATAACATCTGATCGATATATTTACTTATTTATTTCACTTAAATTTATTTCAATGATAACATTAATACTTCATATTTTTAATATCACTCCTATCATTTTTTATTATCATTTTTTTCATATTACATATGACATCTGCATATATCTGTAAAAGTAAATGGAGGAAATCGTCATCTTATACAATGAGTATCAATAAAGATAAAATATTTCAGAGATTCTGAAAAGCTATTTTTATGATCGTTGGATGAAAGCTTATCATGTCTGTCTGATAAGCGGACTGGAATAGCCATTAAAAACTTGTCGTCTCCCATTACTTAGCATAATTTATAAACTTCGTATATTCATTCAGCCTGATCGTTTTGTTTGGAGCGTATGTTTGTAAAGTCAGAAAATTAAACAAATATAAAATTGAAATATAACTGTTGACGAAAATGGAATGTGCGAATGATAGCAGAGAAGGATGATAATAATGAAAGAAATTCGCATATTTCATTTCTAAAATATAAAGTGTACGTCTCGAGAGCGATTTATATTTTATGATTGGAAAAAATGTTCATCGATGAACAGTTTATCACTCTGATAAGTTTATTTCTTTTGACTTTTGATAGCTTTGATAATAAAAATTTAGAAATATAGTAACGAAATTCTACAATTTGATTCAATTTCTGCAACTTTTTCTTCATTTCAATTTTATTCATCCAATTTTATATTCTTTAAAATTTTTCATTGCAATTTGATTGCTTTGATCTTTTCAACTATATCGATCATTTCATGATGTCTCAAATAAAGATAATAAAGATACAGTAATGTTATACAAAAGTATCTACTACTACTACTACTTCCATTACTACTACTACTACTACTACTACTACTACTACTACTACTACTACTACTACTACTACTACTACCACTACCACTACCACTACCACTACTACCACTACCACCACTACCACTACTACCACTACTACCACCACTACTACTACCACCACTACCACTACCTACCACTACCACCACTACCACCACCACTACCACCACCATCACTACTACTACTACTACTACTCACCACTACTACCACTACTACTACTACTACTACTACTACTACTGCTACTACTACATACTACTACTACTACTACTACTACTACTGACTATCTACTACTACTACTACTACTACTACTACTACTACTACTATGTTGTAATAAGCTCTTAATATTATAAGAAACGTGCTATCACTCTCGATCCATTCTTATATATCGAGATTTGTATACGATTCATATGGCATACATGGCATCACAGTTTCATCCGTCATTTTCAACAATTTAGCCATGCATATAACGCTTCTGCACTTCTTCCTCTCACTAATGAACGAACTACAGCAAATCTCGCAATTAACTGATAATTAAGAGCTCATCGTGAAAAAGATATAAATTACTTAAATATTACATTCCAAGAATCATTATTCTGGGATTCTATTTCCAATTAAGATCTTTCTATTTAATATAAGAGAAGTCAATTTCATATGTATTTATATTTTATGAATAATAATATTCATAAAATATATTCTGATTTGCTGATATAAACTTGAGAATGATTTGTGTTCTCGATGAAAAGAAGAAATGAAGGATTCATGTATTTGTTTCCATTGATCCTGATCCCATTGACCTCCTTATTTCTTCTATTAGTGATACCGATTATATTAAAAGCAGTAATTATTCAAAGAATAAAAGTTCATTGTTGCTTGTATTTGAACCCACTAGAAGATAGTAGAGTAAAATTTTAGGAACTTAAGTTTTCAAATTATAAACATCATTAAAATTTATTTATCATAGTTATCACTCGATCAGCTGATCTTTTATTTATGCTAGATATTAATTTGATCCTCTTCATTCAATACTTCATCATTTGGAATGGCATTTACTTATTTCAACCGCGTAATTGTTAGTTACAATGAAGAGCAAGTGGAAAGGGAAGGATGAAAGCCTTCTTCTATGGATAGATGAATCGAACATGAATAAACGTTGATACGTCAATGGTTGAATTAGCTATCACGTGATTACGTGTAGAAAATATCCATACTTCTATGAAGGCAATAAAGACAGAAAAATAGATGGGGAAGGGAAAGAAGAAAGCATTATAAAAACAATTGATTATTCATGATACGTTGAATACATGGACCAAAATGCATAATGAATCATCGCATTTCAGGATAGAATTTATACGATTTCATTTTCGTGGTAGGTATATCGAAATATGAATTTTAGGACACAAAAAAACTTTTTAGATTTAGGATAAATTCCCATGCGAAATTCGATGTTGCCAAAAGATCATGTGTCATCTTTCTCCACGTATTCAATTATCAACTTCAATTATCAACCTTTTACCTTCTCTCTTCCCTTCTAAGCGCATTATGCTATTGTTATCAAGAGAGATATTTTCTCTTTCGCTATTCACTTTCTTCCATCCATCAAATTGAGATATGCTTCCTATCAAAGAGAAAAAATTTGACACTTTGATAGACCGAGAATTAATAATTATTATGATTTATGGAAATCGCTGATTGATAAAACTATCATCAATCTTTACATTTTATTTATCTTTAATTCTTATTGAGAATTGAAATTGATGAATATCGCTACTCTTTTAATTATTATTCATATCAATGACGATCTCATCACGGCATTCAATGAATTAACTTTTGCTGATGAGGTTCCAATCATCATCGAAATATTGACGAAAATTTATCACTTACTTCTGAGATTCCAATAATTTCGTTATTTCAATCAAAATAATTGGAATTATGAATTTGGATCGCTATTGCACTACTACTATCAACTGTATTCTAAAGAATCTTAATTATAATTTGGAACCTTGATTATCAAAGACAGATGGATAAGATATATATATGCTCATCTCATATGTAGTAAATGAATGAAATATATAAATAGTGAAGCACTGATAGAAACAACTATCGAAAATTACGATAAACATAAAAAGCATGACGGTATCATTATATGATTAGCTGATTTCAATAACAGTATATGCAGGAAGTCAAACGAAATCGGTATCAATTAGTTCATTTAAAAATTCATGGCAAATATCAATGGAAGGTGAACTGATTTGATTACATCGGGATTGTCCCAAACTCATTCAATGAAATAATCGGAAGATATATAAATCTAAATATCATTATGGAGAGCTCTCTTTCTCTTTCTCTCTCTCTATATATGATTGGAAATGCCCGTTGCTTGAATCATCCATTACATCTACTCTTGCTAATTGCTTCAATTTAGGTAAGTTTAATTAGGGAAGAAGGAATAAATTAGTTAGCTTAACTTTTTAAAAATCTCATCGTAATTATGAAACAATTAAATATAATTATTGTAGCATCGAAAAATTTAGTTTGATAATCGAATTAGTTTAAACCATAATAATATTTTTTGATTAAGCAAATTAATTGTAACTAAATAATGCTTAATAATGCTTAATTTAATTAAATAATATAAAGGACTATTTTGAAATTTGCTAATTGATTGCTTAAAAGAGAAGTGAAGATTTTTATCAATATTTCTATTATCTTTTTGATTAGCAAACTTGAAAGAATGAAAGTGAAAAAATTGTTATCAGAAATGAGCGCAAACAATATTCCAGATCAAATAAAAAGCTTTACTAATGGAAAGAATAGTGGTTAATACAATCATTTTGTCAATGATAAAGATCTGCAAGGTATTTGATACGAATCGATAGGGATTAAAAAAGGTTCATATGATGATTAGGAAAGTTTGAGATATGATTCTACTGTTTATTAACAATAATAACTTAAAAACAATCAATCATATGGCTACAAACGATTCTCTTTATATGATTATTATTTGTGTGAGTATGATTGAGCTATTTCTTTTGATAGATAAGAATGATCGACTCGTTTTTCGCATATCAGAGAGACATTGATAAGAGATAAGGAATCTCTATAGTTCAGAAATTTCATTTAAAAAAGAATAGCAACATCGAATATGTAGTGAAATTTCAGATAGCTTGAAAACTTTTAAATAACTATTTAAGAAAAATACTAAATTTCTTAGTCTTTGTTCATCAAGAAGATTTTTACAACTATAATTAGGTATATAGTACATGTTATCGAAATGATATTGAGTAGAATTAGTAAATGCAATTCAAACATTTTGTAAATGAATATGATCACTGATAGAAATGATTACCGAGTAGTTGTTATCTTACAGTTGAACGGATGATCATGGATTAGATGAATAGTTAAAAATGATTGACAAATTGACAAAACAGATATTTAGCAATCTGCTTTTTTATATTGAGCTTTCGCGTGAATCTGTTTGCAGATTCAGATGCGATCTGCAGACAGCAATAATATTGACAGAATTAGTAATAGAATAGATTCGTCCATTTTTCAGGTTTTGTAAGTGTTTGTATTCGAATAGCAGTTTAAAAGTGTTGAAATATTCTATTTTTCCCGGGTTTATTGAGAAATTTTAGGAAATATTAATTATTACGAAATGATTGGAATGATTCTCGAAGGCAACATTAATTGAGATTTTTGACTTAATTTCCCTTTTCTTAAGGCGATATTTCGATGATCTTTTTCTTTGCTTTAAAAGACAAAAGTTGAAAAGTTTAGGATCGGCTATTGTCGTTTAACGTATTCATTACTATGTAATAAATCTAAAACTTCTGATTAGATTGAAAGATAAATTTAACTGTTGAAGGAGCCAATTATGATAAGATCGAGAAAGTCCTTGTTAGCTTCTTCTATTGTTCCATTTTTTTTTACTATGCTAGATTACTTGCCTTGTATAAAAGGACGGTAATAAAAACAGTAAATCTATCAACGAGATATTTTTGAGAATACTAAGGATGATTTCGAAGTTTCGATGAAGAAGGAATGAAGTAAAATTCCTGTTCGTCAAATCATGGAATCAGGATTCAATTACGGTGCTAAAGATTACACTTGTATGTTATTGAACACGTAAGCAGAAATTAAACGATCGTTACATATATCGGAAAATACTAAAGATAATTGTGATAAAGAGAAACTTCTTCGTCAAATAAATAGGAGAAATGATGGAAGGGTAGAAGTGTTACGAGGATTATTTTGTCACGATAATCCTACGTAAGAAACAGCGTTGTAAATATTGCATGGAATCGGAATTATTGATCTGATAATGGATGAATCGTCGTGAAAAAGAAAGAAGAAATAATTTGCATATTACCATGAAAGGATTGCGAATGCATAGAAATGGAAGAGAATAGGTTGATCGTAGAATCGTGGAATCGCGAGACCAGAAGTCTTATTGGTTGGCTGTCAAAGTTTCTATTGCTCCATCATTTATGCATTGATATTAAAGTAAAATGATTATTTGAATGTAAAAAAAGCAGCACATCATATGGGAACGTTGCTGACTGAGTTCACTGTCGCTGCAAGTACGACATGTCGCAGTGAAGGACTTGCTGTCACACTCAGATAGCATTATTCTCTGTTTACATTTGAAACTGGCGATGACCTCTCTATCGTCGTCATCGTTACAGGTAGAATATAATAAATGACTTTATTAGCGATACTTTGCTTTCAATCCTTTCTTTGTATCTTTTCGTTTCTTCACTTTTCCATTCTTTTTCTTCATGACTATCAGCCTAAGTTTATAGCTTAAGATAATTGTACTATCGAACAAATCTCAGTCTTAGAATTCTTTTCGCATATCACCTATCATTTTATCATTTGATTCTTTCCCTTTCTCTCAATCACTTTATCATATCCTCATTATAATTTTCTTTTTCTTCAATTTCCCAATATTATTGTTTTTTTTTTTTTTTAGCAAAAATAAATAATTGCGAGCGCACTTTTCATCCCATATTGTTATCGAAATCGTTCTGTTTTACAATATATCATGGATCAAAGATTAGTCTAATTTATGATAAGATAATTTTATCGCAATGTGGAATTGCTAAAGCATAAAGTAGTATTTATTCCACAAATTTCAAGAGTATATTTTGCATTAACTAGAAGATTCATTTAGTGTATTAAAAGAAAAAAAAACGATTTAAAAGTTGTCGCAAATTTACACATTTATTATGAGTTCCTAAAAACTTATTCGATTCGAAGGATGCGATGCGAGATTTAATATCGCAAGAATGGTGGATCAAAAGCCATTAAATGAAATGCTGATTGATGGATTTGATTTGCAATGAAGAAGGAAATTCTGGAGGAGAGAAGCGTAAGATTCTAAGAGATAGGCTCGTAGAAGCTTGCACAGACACGAATATCTCGAGATTTTCGACAACCTTCCTTTTCATTATCTTCCTTTGAAATTTTCTTTTACTCTATCCTTTTTTCCAGTTTTCTCGAATCCTTGTATCATTCATAGACGACTAAATTAAATTTAATCATTTTTAATCGCATTTTCTCGATAAATTCTATCAAAAGTATGCTACAATGAATGATGCAATATATGCAAAATCGCATATTGCTGCGATGCAATATATGTAAAATCACATATTGCTGCGATGCAATATATGCAAAATCGCATATTGCTGCGATGCAATATATGCAAAATCACATATTGCTGCGATGTAATATATGCAAAATCACATATTGCATCGCAATTGTAATGCATTGAGATGATAGCCAAATGAATGAATTATTGTGACTCAACTACACATACATACATACATACATACATACATACATGCATACATACATACATACATACATACACACATACATACATACATACATACATGCATACATACATACATACATACACACATACATACATACATACATACATGCATACATACATACATACATACATACATACATGCATACATACATACCTACATATCTGTGAGATATATGGGTGGATAAATGGATGGATGGTTTTTTTCGAAAAGTATTTTATCGACGTATTATTATTCTTTTTGAAGACTTTTTACACGAACATATCAATGAAAATGTGAACTTTTCTTGTGATATATCGGAGAAGGAAGAGAAATAAAGAATTCACGTGGTATACACACGTAATGAAACACGTAAAGGACGTATTATCCATTTCATTTTATGTTTATTGATGGAGCACGCCAAAGGTTATAAAAATTTGTGGTTGTTTCTCATAACATGATTTCAGCTTATTTTAATATATCAAAACTATTTTATTCAATGGATTAAATGAGATAGATATGAGAGAAAGAGATTAATTAATATTGTCCTTCCTTCCTTCCTTCCTTCCTTCCTTCTTCAACAAGCATTATTCCTTCTATAAATATATATATTATGATTGAATTGATTGTTTATATTATATTGTAGTAAACAATATAATAATAATTTAAATGAAAGAATTAGATTTTGAATAGTTTATTTTTAAGAATTCATTACTTCAAGTTTAATCACATTGAAACAATGAAACGATAATGCTATAGAATTCATAGAAATGTACAAAGTTGAACTTAAATTGAAATTGAGGCTTAGCCTAATATCCATTCCGTTTCCGTTTCCGTTTCCGTTTCCGTTTCACTTATCGATGAATGAAACAAAATCTGAATAGGAATCGAAATATAATTTTTTTATTTTTATAATCTGAAAACAGACATAAAAGATACATCTCAAGGATGACAAAAACTTCTTCATTTTAATGCCATTAATCAGCAAGTATCTATCTCTTCCATATCAGCAAGCATTCCAATGAATATACCTTTCTCCCCCCTCCCCTCTCCCATCTCCCTCCCTTTCTTCATCTTTCCAGACATCGCAAAAAATAGATGCGGCCGATACAGACATCTCTTTTTATTCAAATTATTCAACCATTTCTTAACGGATCCAATCCGTTCGGATTTTGTTAGAAAAATATAATTGTAACATTCTTTAGAAATTTGCCGCATTTTGGAAGCATTTATGCAATTATATTATAAGGAAATATTTATTTCTGAATAATTTCTCTTATTTCAAATAACTATTAATTAGGCTAATTAATCGACATTATCAATTTTATTGGCCATTGGCCATAACTGATATATGACAATTGATATTTGCCTATTGTACATTCAAATCGCTCATTTCATTTATGTTATACTAATTATAAAGTTTTCACTTTGCTAGGAAATTTTTGACTACATTCATGGATTCATTATTATTTTAAGCCATTTTTGAAATCGTTTTGCTGATAATTAGTGATAGATATCATTATAGCACGCATAATTTTATTTCACGTAGTTTCGACACTCACGTAGAAACGTAAGGAATGAACATTTATATTTTTATAGCTATAATGATTTACGATATGATTTGGCTATATAGTGATGCTGGCCATTAAACATAAAACTTTCCAGGTTTTTATCCATTGTTAACAACACGCAGCAACGAGCATAATGCCATATGAATGTTCTCAGCGATTCAACGACTGATAGCAATGATCGATGGGCACAGAAGTTGTCAGCGTATGTATCTATGAATTTCATTCAATAAAACAGCTCTTTGTTTTCAAACTAATAGACATTCAAGCGATTTAATTATTATTGATAAAATCATTGGCTCGTCATCATTATAAAAAAAGTTTTGAAAAAAGTCAAAATATTGTGTTGGTTCGCTTGCAGGAAAAATTTATAACATTTTTATGAATAGCTTTTAACTTCAAAAACTATTATATGAATCAGCGATTTACTGATCGCATCTGAGGATCGTATATTTATGGAGTGATTTATTCATCCTGAAAAATTGTTCCTGGAAATGAAATATGGGATAAGCGAGAATTATGAGCACGCTATTATTATATCAGTCAGTCTATGAGTGACAAAGGAACTGATTAGAATTTTGAACTCAACAACTCTAGTGCAAATTATTACAAATTCCAGGCGTACAAGCACTCCATTTCTAGGCTCGATAAATAATAGGAGACCAAAGTCATCGCCTTTCATAAATATACTTGCTTGATGATAGTCTTTAGCTCAACCTACTAGTTGATCTTTCTTTTCTTTTCTAGGTTCATTTTAATCATCAGGACTGTTTATTTATTGCGGTTATTGCTTCCTAATAATTATTCATTGAACTTATCACAATGCTCTTTTGCTTTTTGATATTTGTTAGAGTAATATAATTTGATGTTCGTCGCGTTTACTTTATTCTTAAAACATCCATTGGACAGAAATATTTATGAAACATTTCAGTGTATATTCACAACAGACTATTTCTAGTAATAATGACTAATAAGATAGATAAGAAAAATTCTGTAACATTCGACAAGAATATCTAATTCAATACATTCATTATGATGAATCCACTGTCAATATTCACACTTCAATTTCAACTTTCTTAAAAATAAATACATCATCTGATTGCTTCTTCTTTTTTTTTTTTTTTTAAAACAGTCATGCTTTGATCGAACAAATTTATATGTTCTAAAAAATGAAAAACTTTTCTGGCATTTTCAAGTTATTCATTTCAATTTTTAAATCATGCAATAGCATCCTTTATTATTTATTTAAAATTATTTGTCTAAATTTGATCAATTTTAAATATCTTTTATGAATTATTGAAAATTTTGTAATTAAAATTAATAAATTAATTTCATTGAAAATGTCCTCAATTTAACATATTATTCTACCATTAATTTTATTATATTTTAAATTCTGTTCGAGAATTCAATAAGAATTCAAAATTTTCGGCACTGATAAAGTTTTAACATAAATAAATATCAAATGCGATATATTTGCTCTATCAAAATCATTAATATCTTTAAACTTTGATGAGCATATTGCTCTATTTCTAATAATATCGCAATCAAGCAGCAATCCTAAAGGGTTGCAATGCATGTGCGATACCACTGTTAGTCGTCAACACGATGATTAATTAAACATTATCATCCAATTAATAATAAGAACTTCTTATCATTGATTAGTGAACAGAGAACATAATCGATGGTAACTTATTCGGAGGAAAGGAATGTTTAAAGTTATATCTAAAACTGTTTGTCATCTATTGCATCACACTGTTTAAATCATATTGTATCCAATAGACATACTATCGGAAATCTTTCAAATAGAAATTATATATTTTAGCGATACTGAAGCATTTGAGCTAAAGAATTTTATTAATCAGATGCACTAATCATTATGTACGACAGATCAATTGATCGATTAGGATCGTATCTGTCATTTATTTTCATTCGCTTCTCAATATGCTTCTTATTAAATGGATCTGCTAGTATCATCTAATTATTAATGGATCCCGTGAAATAACAATATCAAAGATGATGAAGATTTGAGGCAATTTATTTTTGTATCTTATTTACATTTGTTTAATGTCTTCTAGAATCATTTCTCTCCTTAAAGCCTATCATACAGGATTCTATATATAAGTATCCATTCAGAAATATATATACAAAAACTTTTCATTTTAAAAGCTTTTCAGACGAATGTCACTTCTTGTATATGCGGCAGTTATGTCAACATACGATATACCGCGTCCTTCGCAAGAAACTGTTTTAGGATTAAAATGCTGGTATCACGGCTTGTTGACCAGATTGCGATCCGAATGTCTTGTTCGATCTGAAGGAGATTTCTTAGTAAGCTTTAAAAGAGATTCGTCCTTAATTATCTCCTTAGTAAGAGGCACACTCATCTCCCATATATACTAAATTAATTATTGATAATACGCATTTATTGTAAAAAATAGACGAATATATTGATATAATCGTATTTTTAACGAAGGGTCCCATATATATATATAAAGAAATATCATTAGAATGGTCTTTGATCATTCTAAATTATCTTAATCTTTAAGTACTTTCAATTTTTTTTTTATTTTCGTTGAGCAAAAATCCGATGAAACAATTCATATCTTTTAAATATCAATTTAAATTGATAATTATGATAAACGGATAAAGCGAATAATAACGAATAAGCAAGGATTATATTAATCATGTTGTAATCATTGAATAATAAACACTGTATTCATATCATGTCCATATTCATATTATTATTATTATTATTATTGTAGTATTTATTATTATTATTATTATTATTGTAGTATTTATTATTATTATTATTATTATTGTAGTATTTATTATTATTATTATTATTATTATTATTATTATTATTATTATTATTATTATTATTATTATTATTATTATTATTATTATTATGATAGTATCTATTATCTATCCTTTAAATATTT
Source organism: Dirofilaria immitis (assembly GCA_024305405.1). Taxonomy (NCBI): domain Eukaryota; kingdom Metazoa; phylum Nematoda; class Chromadorea; order Rhabditida; family Onchocercidae; genus Dirofilaria; species Dirofilaria immitis. Next base: position 100,916 of record JAKNDB010000066.1, on the reverse strand, counting down.
TATTATAAAATTTGCAAATTCATCAAAATTTTTAAAAAATATAACAAATGTTCGTAGCAATTTATTCATTAATTATATATATATATATATAATTAGTAAATAATTGTTATTAAAAGAATAATTCTTTTTTTTTCCTTTTATTTATTTCATATTTGATGATAATATTTTTAATTATCATTTTTATAGAATGAAAAAGTTGAAATTCCAAAAGATAACTAACTGCCTAAACTTATTTAATTTTATTACAGGTCCGTGATAGCATTTCATTTAAAGGTGATTTTGTGTTAACAGTATTTTGGAATGGACATGCCATACATTTCCAAATCAACAAAGATTCATCGCCTTTAAGCTCAAGTGGATTTTTTTCAGGTTTATATGAATTTCTCCGAATTTTGAATTAATTTTTGAATACGAAATCTTCTATTGTTAAGAGCAAAGAATCTAATGAAGTCGTTTATAATAAATCGCATCGCTTTATTCTTTTCGCTAAATATATCATTCGCATAAAGAAGAGAGTAAATTTATTTCATTAAATATACTATATGAACGCATAATGATAATATCGTAAAATGAAAGTGCTGAAAGAATTCTGAAATATGATTATATTTGAATTAATTTTATAGAAATGATTGTTGAAAATGAGATATATCCTTCATTTCTAATTATAACTGTCTTATATATGTATATATCATCACTTCTAGCAACCATTATACTTACATCAATGATGAAACAGTACATCAAGAATAGATCTATGACAATTCTCGAGAAAAAAATCCAGAAATAGCTAAATGAAAGGAAGAAACAATTCAACAAAGCAGCCTTCTGGAAATAATAATATTCAAGGCAACTTTTTTTAACCGTTAATTATTTTCCAAAATAATTATCTTGCAGTTCGAAGAAGAGCAATTTGAAAATGTGTCAGATCTGATAACATTCTATCAGACACATAGTAAGCCAATCACTCGGAATAGTGGTTGTATTATAAAGAATCCCGTACCCAATACTACAGTTCACACATTTAAATCACAACTTGAGATTGATCAAAATTATATGAAAATTCTACGACCAGAAATGTTTAAATTTGGTAAGCTTTATTAATATATTAACATGATATGATAAATTTTTGCTTCAAATAAGCTTAAAAATGAATTCATTTAAAATTTTAAACCAACTTTATGTAAACATTAGTTTATCATTTTATTATGCATTATTTGTAACCGCAATTTTTTAATAAATAATTACCTAAATATCATTCTGATATACAATCTGTTCAGAATTTCACAAATACTCATAAAACAATACTAACAAACAAATTTCAATATGCCTCTACTTATCACAATTAATCAAGATAACAATTCGAAATGATTAGAGAAAATATTTCAGGTCAAGAGCGATCATTGTCTCAGAAGATTTTATTAAATGAAACACGAAAACAGTTACAACTAAAAGCAACTGAACCACTTTCATTTACACCTTCGATACCATTATCATTCAGCAGAAAATCACATCTTCCTTTATCAGATTTACTTAGTCGTCCCTTACCAAAGCCAATTCCATCACCTGTTAAGGATGATCAAGATGAGGCGAATTATAGAAATATTCTCTCTCTCTCTCTCTCTTTCTTTCTCTCTCTCCCTTTCTTTTAGAACACTAGTTTCGAAGAAAAAGAATTTTCTATCATCTTGAATTAATGAAATATACTTTCATAGAATTTTTAAGGTTTAGTTTTTTCATACTGGAAATATTTTTCTTAAATTTTAGTATTCCGAAATAGATTACGACGCTATGGAAGAGACGACCACTGCAGTATTGATCGTTCCAGAAAAGTCTTCAAACATGCGAAGAGATGGAGTTCTCGATGCATCAATGTCGAACTTGAATCATTCGCCGAATCATGAGTTATCATTGATCTCGTCAAATTCAGTGCGCAGCGAACTGAAATCTGCTTCTTATCTTGATGTCAGTAAACTTCATTGGCGTATGCCGCGTAGCGACTCATTCCCGATACTTCCAAAACGAAAAGTACCACCTCCAATTCGAGATAGTGGCTATGTGGTGGACAATTCTGATTATGATCAACCAAAATCATGCACTACAACGTCCATAACTACCGCTATCGATTTCGTTAACTATCGCTCACCGTTTATTGAACTTAACGATAAGCCGCAAACAAATCAGCTATTAGAAAGATTCAGGTCAGTCATTTCAACATACCTATTTAAGTTTTTAAAATGTAAAAACTACTCGCACCTTTGATAATCAATAATGCTATTCTTCAATGTAATATTTTCATGATATTGTTAATCTCATCCATTTATCTAACCTGAAAAAGTTCCACGTATTTATTGTCAAAGCTTAAAATTCACGTTCATTTCTCTGATACTGTGCATTTTACCGAAAAAAAAGTCAGAGTATCATAAATTTTTCTTTAATTGCTATGCCAATATGGATATCATAAATTTCAGGCTTTACTTCACTATTAATGTAATGGCAATCTCAGATCATCGTATATTTTGATTAGCTCAGATTCAAATATCCAGAATACTTGTAAACGTGATTGCATTGATGGATTTTTGATTGTTTAAAATTTATTGTTGATATTTTATTTCAGACAGTTGCTGTTAATGAAGAAACCGGAAAGTTGCGCTGAATTAATAACTGCTGAAGATTGTCGATTATTGAGATTTGAAAAAAATTTGCAGGTATCAATCAAGGTAAGTGAAGATACCATTCAAGATAACAATGAAACATACATGTATTATTCTCGAATACCATTTATAAAGAAAATTTAATCTCTTATATTGTAACCAGAAAAATTCGGCATTAAAACAAGACAATGGTTAGATTAGATCATTTTTGGTTTAGCTCAATCAGTGTTAATGCTCTAACTTTCAAATACTTGACAGTTAATTTTTTTTCTTTTTTTTTTTTTTTTGTAGGACGCAATAAAATTCGAACGGTTAAATGGTTTGTCACTTATTTTATTACCACATGGACAAAATGTTCGAAATGATCTGCTGGAAAGGTTAATTGATTTGAATATTTTATTGGAAGTAACAAAGGTACCTGGAGAAGTTATCAAGGTCATTCTGACCATTGACCATTAATATCTTCATTATAATTTTCATCACTGCATGCATTGCAATAGTAACAAACTAGGCTGAAGATTTGCAACCGACCATTTAATATGATTCTGATCATTGTTAATATTATTATTATGAAGATACATAGAGCTAACTTTTCTTGCTCTTCTCAAACAGATAGATAGAATTTCTGCATTAATTTCGTTCTCAGAAATTTTTATGGTTTCAGAAACCATTCGTTGCATTATTTATGTCTTTTGTCAATATTACATCAGACCCGAGATACCGAACGTAGCGCCATATATGATACTTGGATGCAGATTGCTCATGCTTTATTTTATCAGTATGGTAATGCATTTTCCTTCCTTACGCTTCTCGATGCATTATGTTCAGACTTTGTAAGTTTTTGATAAGTTCAAAGTTGAATTTCAAATTCATTTAATTCAAAAACTTCTCCTATTTCCTCAATCATAGTCTGATTAAATTTTCTTATTATTGCAAAAAGAAAAAATAAATCCTTAATAGAAGTTCTACTGATCGAGAAAGTTAAAAGAATCATGCGATATGAAATGCAAAGCAGAAATCATAAAATTGTTATTTTTCTTTCAACTGCTTCACTACGCTATAAATATATTTTCGAACTGACGTGATAAATGTTGCATGCTTAATTTTTCACGCAACTATTAGATAGCTTGCGTGAAATGAACTTTAAATAATTACTATTACTAATTAGCAGTGCTAAAAATGTATTTTCTCGAAGATATTATTCTAAAAGGATTATATTGCAAAAAAAAAAATAAAATTTTGATTTAAATACTTTCTATTGGCATAATTAATTAGAATCACAAATGAATGAATGTTGCAGGTAAAATCCATTCCTATCCAAGAATATTCTCAAAAATTGCAACAGGAGTTGGAATCCATAGCACGCAAATTTCACCGCTGTGAATCATTACCTCTTGATTTTCCTAAAATCAATATACCATTTATGCAACCACTTTTGAACATTCTATCAAATGATCTCACTTCCTCATACGACATAGGTAACGGTTCGACATGGGCAACGGAAGTGGGCAAGTTTTTCTGAGATTACGCGATATATATTTATCAAATGATAGACTTTCTTCGTCTCCGTTAAATGCATCATTTCATTCAAATGGCTTTGTTTGGGATGTCGCGGGTGTTTTATGAAACAAAACAAAACTATTCATGTGTCGCTTCGAGGGATCCAATATCCTTCCGCTTACTATGGATCAAAAGTTTGCTCAAAGTTGCGTGAGATGTACATACACAAGTGATTAAAAAAGTATAACGGCACTTAGCACTTAGAATCAGATAGAATGGAGAATGTTTCAGATGATATGTGGAAATGGCTTCAAGAAGGTCGACGCTGGGTCAAACGAGCTATCCAACTTGGTTCAGATAGTTCGAAGTTATACAACGAAAATATATCGCATAGTAACAACTTCCTGAGCACAGAATTTAGTCTAAAAGTATTATTTGGATCAGAAGGCATCTCAATGGATACTAAGAAACGATATTACAAACTCGCTGTAATTGCCAATTCTCTTAAGGTAACGTTGTAGTCTGAGATGTTGAAGCAGTGAATCAGAAATAAATCAGAAAAACTGATTCTTATTGTTTCCTCAACATAATCTTTAAATATTTCGACATTAGAATACTAATTAGGGATAGATTAGGGATAGATGAATATGGTTTGATCTTTTCAGTATTGAATCGAATTTTCAACAACTCGAAAATTTCGCCATTTCGGATTTGGAATATTTCGATTATGCTTAGTCGGATTGCTTTAAAATCTTGAAAAATACGCTACATTTTTTTATTCAAATTATACAATTTATTCAATCATTTTTGATATCTTCGGAATTAAATATGAAAGAAACGAATTAGTGAATTTTCGCCAATAAAAAAATGAACTTTGAAATATTTCAAACCACAGTATCTTTTCATTACAGTAATCTACGCTCCAAGCCATTTAGTTCCATTTGCATTGATGAATGTAACATGATATTATTAATAAATAAAATTTAAAAGAGCCAAATCTCGAATGCAATTTCATTCTTGTCCAATTTCTCATGAGTCTATTAATTTTTGTGCGATATGTGATCATATAGCTATTATCATTTCATTCATGTACATTCATTCATTCCATAGCATAAAATATTTATATTCGTTTTCATTCCACACATATCTTTAAGTATGATAAAAAGTAAAATTCCCGAAGATAATTTTTTAACGACAAGAAGAAACATCAATCATCTGAGATGTCAATTGAATTGTTTTCTGAGAAAATTTATCTAAAGTATTTTTAATTACCATTATATCGGAAGTATCATGTTGAAAGCTGAATGATATGATATGATGATAATGATGGTGATTTATTTGATCATTTTAGTAAATTTATTTATTAATAATATTAGCATTTAAATGTTGCATTTGAGAATGAAGTAGGTCTTACTATCGGAGGCAGTTCAACTTCAACTTCAACAACATGACTTTCTTCCACTTCTTTTTGTCAATTATGGCTAGATATGTTGAAATGAAATGAAACGAAGTTTGCTGCAATATGTAGGTACGTATTATCTACCGTATTATACTCATTACTACCATCTTCATGTCCTTCGATATTTCCTCATATCTTTTCATTCTCATATATTATACTTCTATACTGTTATATCATTCCTAATCTAAGAGATCAAATAGTCAAAATATATTATAAATAAATGGGAAAAATAATCATATTTGATAGATCATTCTCATGTCACCTCAAAATTCTGTCATTGCTGATCTCATTCACATTCTTGAGAGTTCTTTTAAGAAAAGAATTGATATATTTGGAAATTGTGAATCGATCAGACATTGTCGAGAAATGTGTGATAAGAAGGTAAATTAAAATGGGAAGAAATTATGAATTAGTTCTCAGAGGAATCAAAGTGGAAGTGAATATTTTCATTTTTTCTTCTGAAACGAACTTTGCGAAATTTTTCATTCATGTACATTCATTCATTCCATAGCATAAAATATTTATATTCGTTTTCATTCCACACATATCTTTAAGTATGATAAAAAGTAAAATTCCTGAAGATAATTTTTTAACGACAAGAAGAAACATCAATCATCTGAGATGTCAATTGAATTGTTTTCTGAGAAAATTTATCTAAAGTATTTTTAATTACCATTATATCGGAAGTATCATGTTGAAAGCTGAATGATATGATATGTGTGATAAGAAGGTAAATTAAAATGGGAAGAAATTATGAATTAGTTCTCAGAGGAATCAAAGTGGAAGTGAATATTTTCATTTTTTTCTTCTGAAACGAACTTTGCGAAATTTTTAGTTAGAATCTTTCATCAGTGTTATCAATTACTAACTCATTAGGCATACTAAAAAGTAGAAATTTCTATTCAAATTCTTAATTTGCATTTCAGTTCATTATCTTTTCTTTTCTTCTTTTCCCAACATCATCTCCCTATCTGTTGATCCGATAGATAAATTTTAGATGTATCTTTTCGGTACTAAGATAACTAATAACTTATAAATGATCTGATGATAATAATTATTTAATCAAATGCCATAAGCAAAAAGAATGCATTGCCGGCGAATAGCTAAGTTGAAAAAAAACAAATGAAATGAATGATTGATATACTTTTTCGAAATGATAATAAATGAGCATAGAGAGGAGTGATAGCAAAGAAATGGAATTGAATGAAAAAGTGCGTTGATATACTTTTTCGAAATGATAATAAATGAGCATAGAGAGGAGTGATAGCAAAGAAATGGAATTGAATGAAAAAGTGCGGGAAAGTACGAGAAAGATAAATAAGAGAGGAAAATTTGATTTTGTGCATATTTTTATATTTGATTCATTACATTAAAATTTCATTTTAAAGTTTAAAGATTGTTCCAAAATGCGGTTAAAGATCATGTTTTGATATCGATTGTATCTATGGTAGGTAAATCAAAAATTGTGTAATATTAAATTTTAAACATTGGAATCCTTTAAAATCACTTTATATGTATATATATATATATATATATATATATATATATATGTATAACATAATTTAAATGGTGAAGAATGCGCATTCTGATAAAGAATTGCGGTGAGAATATGCAACACAACAAGAATCTGAAGAAATGGTAGCTTTCAGATGATCTTGAAGTATGAGAAATTGCAAAATGCCTTCATTATTTCAAATATAGAATAGTTATGAAATTGATATGATAGGTAATCAGAAGAATAAAGAATTGAATTAAATCTAAAAGCATTTGAATCATTTATTCTCTCTCATATTGCACTGTTATTTCTATTTCATTTTATTTACAGGAATTGAGGTAAAGTGATTTTGAAGTGTTATGAGAATATTTCATAATAAGATACTACCATTTTATTTTAACAAATGTCAATCAATTCGTTGAGATTATCAGGTGTATAATCATATAAAAGATGGCATTTCTTTCAATTAAATAAACTAAGAAAAATCGTAGAGAGAATCGATAATGATTGATCAGAACCTGAGGATCAATCAGAACATTCTTTTTATAGTATTATCGAAGAAGTGTCTATGAAAAACGAGAGCTCATATAAACATTCCTTTTCAGATATTTCTATATGAATACAAACTTCCCTGTATTGTGATTATTATTTCCTTCGATTTCATCGAATGCCTTATCATATTTGTAAGTAGCATAGCGGGAAAGCGGGAAATTCGCGGTATATTTGAGATGTGATTTGAATAGTTTCGTACTCAAATAAATGGAAATGATAATAAGTGATTGATTATTCAGTGAAATGTGATTAATTATTACAGGATTGTATAGTATCGATAATTGACTATTCTTAGGATATAGCTATAGGAAGAATCCGTTATGAGATGCTTCATTTTCACGACGAAAACCGAATCGGATACAAGATACTGGGCATTGGCTTCATAAGAATCTTCTTCATCTTTATCTTTCCTGTTTATCAGTGGAAATTTGGGAAACATTCAATGCTCATTGAAACTAATAATTCTAAGCAGCAAAGAGAAACAGAAGATGTATTTTAATTCAATTAGGAATATTGGCTTTTCTAGCAAGATCATTTCTAGACTTAGGCTCAATTTTAGGTTAACGAAACAGAAAAGAATATATTTAAATAAAGGAATACCGACTAGGTAGCAAAGTACCTTGCTAAACGAGATGATAAGCATATCGGATAGTAAAAGGAAAATAACCTTATATAAATATATTATGAAGTCAGAGGATGATAAACATTGCTAAGCTGAATCAAAAGTGATAAACTATTTGTAGAGAGAATGATAAGCAAAGATAAGCCAAGAAAAGTCACGATCGTCATCACGCCTGCCATGTATCGAATGTTCTAATTGATACTGCCCCCATACCTTCCCCATTATTACAGGTGAATGTATGGGCATGCACACCTGTAAGTCTTCTCATTGTGAAGGTATTAAAATATGCAAACAAACAAACACAATGCCTTAAATACATATATACATATGTACAGACAGACAGACAGATAGCCAGAGAGAGAGAGGAACGAGAAGGAGAAAAAGAGAAAGACTGTTAGGAGCATTAGTTAGGGCTGAGAGGATGGGAAGAGTGGGAGAGGCGTTTGGCCAAGAGAATTTGTGCCTAGCATGCTTAAGTTAGCTGTGCCCTGTGCAGGAAATGTTGCCATGATAAGAAGCCTAGTGTTCGAACTCTTCTCTCTTCTCTTATTTCCTTTCTTTTTCCCTTTCAAAGAAATGAAAATGGAACAATTCCCGCAAATGTGTTTATGCTATGCGTTGCACTGCCCACACATATCTTTAACCATCATAGTGCTGATGCCAGTGACCTTCTAGGCCTCTTTTGAAAAATTCAAACGGTTGGCTCATTTGCAAAAGGCCTAGAGTTAGATTAAATATTAATTAAAAGGCTTTTCTTTCTTATATGCCTTCATCCGATAATTTTGCCTAATTCATTATTAGTAGTGTTCATTCACCTTTCAACTGAGATGATGAATGCGGGCGGAAGAAGTGAATTGAACGGAATGGTAGGATAGATGTTGTTCCGCATATCACAGTTTTATCATTTTATTATCATCGCATCATCAATCATTGACAATCAATCAATCAATCAATCAATCAATCAATTAATCAATCATTCATTCATTCATTTATTATCATTGCTTTCTTTCATTTGCTTCCTTATAGAAGCAACGATATCTTTCTTTTGTCCACCTATCATTTTTTCCCATCCTTCTTACTCATTTCAAATTTCTTTTTTTTCTAATAATGCTATTTATAGCGAATAATAATAGCTAATAATAGTGATAATAATAGTAATAATGATAATGATAATAAATAGATGATAATGATAAAAAAATCTAGTAATAGTAACATTATGAGCAATTGATTTCTTAATGTAAATGTAAATTGAGTAAATGCGCTTGCCATTATTCATTCTTTTTTTCTCACGCACTCTTAAAAAGCCATGTTATCATTGTAATCAAGATTATCAAAAAAAAAAAATGTTATCATTACTAATTATCGGTAAATTGGTGTACAGAAAGTAATTTGTTAAGCTTCCTATAACAACAGAACATTGCCTGTCCTATACTCTTCATTAGTTACCTGTTGCGACAGCCGAGCGATTCTTTCTTTCTTTGTTGCAAAAATGTAATTTTTCAGATGATTGGGCCGAACTTTCAATTTATCATATATATATAAACTTATCCAAATTCGACGAAGAGAAGAGAAGTTGTTTAGTTGCCATCCGTGATACATACTTAATGATTCAGTAAGTACCTGACGATTTCAACAGTATCATCAACGTTTTTCAATCTTTTTTTTTTTTTTTTAGCACTTTCATTGGAAAAATCGAGAAAAGTATTGCGCTAGACTGGAAAATGGTATGAGTCATACACGTCCAATTCATCACTGCTCATATATCAAACTGCTAATCCGAGCAGAAATGAATGAAACTTTGATAGCTTTTGCTGTCTCGAATATTAACCGGTTTAATCGATATTTCCTATCAACGATGAATTCGTAGAAATTTTATTTATTCGCTGAAAAAAAAAAATTCTCATCGATATTGGTTATGAAAAAGACTCATCCCTTTTTCTCTTCATCGCAATACTGAAATGTGAAAATATATGAAAGATTTTATCTTAATATTGTATTTAGACTTTATTACTTGTAATGAACTTATAACACGAATGCCTTGTAAGAGTTTTAGCCAATTAATTAAAGCAAAAAGGAATAGTAATGAATAATTCAGTATTCTTGAGATCGTGTCCTTCTGTTCTATCATATAGACACTAGGAGGAGTACCACACGTTGATGACATCATCTGTAATAAATTCTAGCAATAGCTAATACTCACATATGGTTTATGTTTGTTTTATCTTTTTAAGATAATAAAACTGAAATATAAACATATTTAGGGTGTGAAATATGTGCTCATACCCTCTGTGACTTGGCTTTTATTGTCTTTTTTCTTAGCAAATGATTTCTGGGCTCCAATTCTCCAATCTATCCATGGTAAGTCTTCTACTTTTAGCATCATACGATTGATTATATTCGCGATCAAATTTAAGCCAGTGTCTTAATGGTTATTTGAAATACGATATATATATTATAGATATATCTAGAACAGATGAAAGAATTTATAGATTTTTGTCTCATCATTTCAATTCATAAGTTATTTAGTCATTTAGTCAATCAATTATGCAATCCCATCAAACCGATCAATCGTTCCTTAAACAATTGATCAATGCTGATTTCATCTTTATCCTTACCTTCCGATAAAAGTATGTCGCCAGCTTTTTGCAGAGTTTTTTTATCTCCTGCTATAGATTTCAATATTGAAACGTGGAGTGGACGTGTTCGAATAAGTCGTTACGTATGAAAAAGACCAAACGCTCATTTCATCACGAATACTACTTATTTTACTGCGATTTTTATTCCACAAAATTGAGATACGATTTCGGGATATAAGGAAAGCTATCAGCGCTGTCTCTTTTTGGACCATTGGATCATTTAATGAATTCACTTCTATTTCTCTCCATAACATATCATTTAGATTTGCGCGATATCGCCTCGCATCTCGTTATTCTCTTATCTATTATTAATAATAATTGTAGCAGCAGTGAATTATGTCACCCTGTTTGATTCTATAATTTCGCCACAAATTTATGAAACTTTCTTAAATTCAAGCTGTCAGAAGAGAAATTTGCATAATCTCCAAAATTCACATGCATATGCGACAGCTGGTTGCAGTTGGATTCGCTTTTGCGGCCTATTTTCAAGTTTCATTCGATAGTGCGGAATCTAGCAGTATCGATACATTATCGTCTACTGCAAAAGTGGTTAGGGAATGCTCTATGCGTGGTGTATGTGGACATCGTGGAGCTATGCATCAAATGTGTCCGTATCACGGACCTCCTTTACGGATATCAGCCGAAAAAGATCGGCAAACGTTGGCGTCGTTGTGTCCTCACTTGTTTCAAGGTTTGATTTTCTACCATTGGCTGTATATTTCTTTTTCTTTTATTAAACAGTAAAAAATAATAAAATGATTTAGAACTATATGGGATTAAATTAAACGAATTGAATTACAGATGCATTTCAACTTGTTTATTTATTCATATATATGGACGAATAACTGAGTAATTTAATAATAGATTGGAAAACAGAAATGAAAAATATAATAGTATTAAGAATCTGAAGATTGAATAAAAAAGCAAAAAAGATATCGTAGAATGAAAGAAGAAATTGTAATGGAATGAAGTGTAAATGAATAACTGAATAATTTAATAATAGATTGGAAAGCAGAAAACTGAAAATATGCCACCGTAACTATTCCCTATTATAAACTTCACTTTTTCTATGAAAATTAATAGGGTAGACACTTTAGGTCGCGGAGCGTTGCATCGGTATAAAAGTCATATCGTTTGATAATTAGAGTTATAGGCTTTCTCGTCTGTATTTTTGCTGAGCTAATCATTAATCATAGCGACTAATTTTCGAGACAGGAAATGAAAGAGAAAGAAAAAGTACATATTTGCTTATAATATTAGTAAAAGTTCAAATTTATTAGATTTTTGATTTAATTTTGTCCTGTTTATATGCTTTTTTTTAATTCACTTTTTAGAAAAAATGATTTTGCCTTCTTAATTTACAGCTATCACAGTATTATTTCTCTCCTAAAACAAGCAAATGCAAGAAGAATAATCTTTTAAGAATTTGAATCTAATCGAAAATAATAAAAGTTAAGTTTAGCACTTAAATAGGAACTCTGGCAACTAAGCATATTGATTTTAACAATTTCGAAAAATAAGATCGGTTGTCCTAATCCAAAAAGATATATATATACATAATTAGTAATCATATCCGTATTATTTTTGGCGATTGATAAGCTTAGATCAAAATTTGCGTACTCAGTTTGTTGATATATTTAACAATGAAATTTCTAGAAAATTGTAAGCATTCAAAAAATTGAGGGAGAAGAAGGGAGGGATGGAGCATGAGGAGGAGGGGAGAGAAAGAATATAAAATCTTAAAGTTTTTGCTCAATATTTCTTCTTTACTCATTATTAGTTTGACGAATCTGATATTTCCTACCATAATACTATTGGCCGATTTAAAGTCATATATCTTTCATTTCTGTCTTTGCTAATTGAATTTCGCATTCAATTATTCATGAAAAATTTTTATCAAAGCATTCATCGTATCAAATGGTATATACTTTGGAAAATGCTATGGTTTTATTTACGATTCATTTTCCATCCTGAAATGCTTCTTTTTAATATAAAATATAGTCCTCCCGCCAATCTCTAACGAATAGTTAAATTAGATTGTAAATTTATGCACTCTCTAATTGATTCTATAAGTGAAAGAATGAAAGGATTATAAAATAGAAAGAGAAGTTCATTGAAATATCAAAAATGGTCAAACTTTCATCAAACTTCACGACTATTTAAAAATAGTTATTTTCATTAAAAATAAAACTGCCTTTTATATTTTCATTGAAATCATTCTGATGGTCAACTTTCATAAATGACAATACGATAAATACTAATTTAATATTAGAATCCATTTATTTCCATATACATTTTCGTCATATGGCATCGATATAATAAGTAAAAATCACATGATAATGATGTAATAAAGATTGAGCTTTAATAGAACTGATCAAAATTCGATATCGATGAGATAAGACTCGAAGATTTAGGGTAGGCTTATTTTACTCTGCTCCAAATTTATGTACGAATGCTAAAGCAAGCAATAATATTTCTTGAATCTGTCTTTCCACAACATTTTGATTATGTTGTTGGGTTTCTCATCAAACCCATCAAGTAGTGAAAAAATGAAGTTAAATGTTTCCAGCTTCTTTTCTTACTTCTTTCTCGGAATCTGTTAATTACGGCAAAAAAAGAAGAGAAGGTAAGGAAATTTAAACCTATACCACTTCAGAATTTTGTGAGGAGAGTTCTTCTATGAAAGTTAATAGTTATGCATGCAAATTAATTAATCCACATATTTGTTTTAGCTCTTCTGCTATTTCTATATTTTTCGTATGTATTAGGTATAATGGGTCGGATACGATCTGAATGTTTTCGAGAAAAGAGTTGGCTACAAGACCAGGTATCTGTGCCAAACCTTATTTCTCGAATATTGGCTCGAACTAGCAAAAAGCAAATTAGTGAGATAAGAGAAATGGAATTATTTGATTTTCATTTAAATCTGATCTTCTAGAAAGTATTAGAACGGATTAAAAATGTTCAATTATCACTCTGGTTGTACTGCATGGTATTGGTCCCTACATAGCTAAGGTGATATCAAACAGCATAGAGAATAAAATGATTATGAAAGTTTCTTGGGATATTTGTTGTCACTAACTTATTTAGACGAATTTATTATTAAAAGCTATTCTCTGTTTATTTAGAGACAATAGATAAAGGATTTAAACAAATTACTGTGCTAAGAGAGAGAGAAGAATGAAAAAGAAAATGACAATATAGCCGAAGCAATAAACATTTCGAATACACTCCCGTCGAGATTGATAGTGAAAGATTGCAAAAACATAATCGTAGTCATTTATGATTATATTAGTCGTCGCAAATGGGTTTAGAAACATCAGATTTATGATCCGGCAAAGGTGAATCTCAAACCAAGTTTCTGATTTACTCGTAAAGGGATGACGATGATAATAGTGAATAAAAACAGTGATACGAAGAGCTCAGTGATACATACATTTTAATAACTAAGTCAATAACAATACTTATAAAGTAAAGTTATTTATTTTCCGGAGGCAATGAAGAATTTTGCTGTGATGAAAAGCAAGTGGAATTGTTGGATGCGCAAATGACACTGCCACGACAGTTCCTGTCACGATGTCCAAGTTGTTTGACAAATTTCATACAGTTATGGTGTGATTTCACGTGTTCACCAAATCAGGCGAACTTTGTACGGGTCATTGCATCTGCTAATGATTTATATCTCGTGTAAGCATATCATAAATCTTTATGTTTTTATTATGAAATAAGTTTAAAAATATCAATCATCAATCAGTCAAAATAGCTATCTCAAGTCATCTATTTGTTCGTGAAATTTGTCTAGAAGCATTATTTATTTCCATTCTGTCACTTTCCTTAAGCATCTATGAAAGCTACGGGGAACTATAATAGAATTTTTCTTCGTCTGGTCAGTAAATTTGACTTGCAAGTGAATTTGTCCAATTTTTTTTGATAATATCAGCACTTCCGAAAATTATGTTTTGCGACTCGTGAAAGGAATTGTCTACAAAAGTCGATTTCGAGGAAGTCGAACTCTTTCGGCACCAGTTTCGTTTTCTCCCTCTAAATTCCACAGCAATTTATCTTTCTTTTTTTTCCATTAATTGTTGATACTTGTAATAGAATCACTTGAATGCTTGTTACTTTTTCTGGCATTTTAGAGAAAACAAAACGCATTATATCACAGAAGTTGCATACTATGTACGAGACAGTTACGCAGATGGGTTATTTCAATCATGCAAAGATGTTAGTAATTTTCATAATATCTAATTTGTCAATTTTGTATGAAGCTATCACAACCTCACTGAAAGTAAAAAGTACTGATCGTTTGATCGTAAGGACGGCGATTGTCTCGAAAAGGTACTCTCGCCATTAATTTGAAATGTCGAATATTAAAAAGTAGCAGAGAATATCGATGAAATTATTTGCTCAGTAACTGAAAGGAGAAGATGGAAAATGTTATTTCACAGCCACTTCATATATTGTGATAAATTAAGGTTTATTTGGATTAAAAATTGATTATATTAAAGCGTTGAGTAAGAGACCGCATTCATTTGTCAAAGTGCATTCCCGAGAATCATTGTTTTTGTTGTTAGTAATATATTCAGGCTTTTTAGGTTCGAGCAATTGGAACGGATTATGCGCTTAGTTTCATGTGTGGTATGAGCATCAGTGAGTGTGACTTGTCTCGATGGTTCACATTCATGGGTAGCTACAATGAAGATATCGGCATACCTTTCCATATCAATTTCATTCCTACTCCTTCTTCCTTAGAATCCATACAAGAAGATCAGTTAAGCGCTTCAAATGCTACTATCCGTCATGATATTAACCCGCCTAGTACTCGAGTATTTCTTTGCTCGGAAGCAGCTTATCCTAATGGCTCTCCATGTTCCTGTCAAGATTGTCCCCAGTCTTGCGTTGCCGAATCTCCCTTTCCATTTATCATACAGGTAAGTGAGTTGCCGTGTTCATTCTACTTATCTACTATGATAGTTTGACCTTCAATGGATATGCAGCAATAAGATCAGTCCTTTTTGCATATTTCTGCTTTCTATCAAGGATTATACCAATTCATGTAAACATTCTCTATTGACTTTGATGCCTTATAAATATGAAATACAGGGAATAATAAGATACTGATTTCTTTCATTGTAAAATGCACTCGTTTTAGTTTAGATCTTTTTCACCTGAAATTGCATGCATGAAGTATGCATGCAAATTTTGAAATTTCAAATTTAATTATCTGTGATAAGAAAATAATTTCTTATGCTGAATACTTCCAGCATTCCAGATTACATAGCATGAGATAATGCGATGTTGCGGAGAACATAAGAAATGAAAAAATTGTCGAGAAAGTTCTGAATGATTTCTTACAAATTGTTTAGTATTTAGCTATAATCATTAATTTTTATTTATAAAATTTCTTCACGATGTAATTTTCATTCATATTATTTAGATTTCGTTTTATTCGTAATCTGTCTACAAATCCAAGTATGGTAAAAATGCATTCAAGAAAGTTGCATGCATAGGAATCTGGAGATTGAAGCAATTATTGCATGTTTATTAGTAATTTTGTTATCTCGAAATTATATTATTGTTTAATTGCAGGAAAAATGTAAAATCGCAACTTTTGACTGTATGCCAATTTTATCACTTTTTGGATTTGGTGGACTATGTTTTGGAGTGCTCTTTTTGCGATAATGCACTATAGTTTAAAAAGAAATCAGGATGGCGATTTGAGTGATTTTAAACCAACAAGTGGAACCTTAGATGATAGTGACCTAGGTGCAATTGATACATTAGGATCATGGATTGAATCGCAGCTTGAATTGATTTGCGCTCATTATGGACAGGTATTAATGGCGAATTTTACCAACACTGTAATTGAAAAATTGATACAGTAGTGGATTACGAAATTATTGATATTCATCGTTCCTTTCCTCCATTATTTAAAGCTTTTATTTTCACAATGGATCTATGAGAGCAACTTTATTATGTTAATGAAAATGATTTGAATATTAAAAAGTTTGAATTATTCATGTCGCTTTTTTAGTTATGTGTCAAACACCCATTATCGGTATTTATATTTGGCACTATTATTGCATTATTTTGCTCAAGCGGTATACTTTTCGTTCGTTTTACCACTGATCCGGTAGAACTCTGGTCATCTTGGACAAGTAGAGCACGTGGCGAGAAATACTTTTCGATAAGGAATTTGGGTGTGTTTATCTTGCAATTTTGAACTTTCAAAAAGATTTTCATATTGAACAAATTACTTCATTCGGCTGTTTCCTGTTTTCATTTTCCTACAATTACAAACAAAAATTCTATTTTCGAACCCAAGATTTCTTTTTTCTTGCTTCCAAAAAAAAGTATTCGTTTTAAAAAGTTATTTACTATTTCAAGAAAAAAAAAAAGAATTATAGACCATTTTATCGTACGGAACAGTTGATCATATATCCACGAGATCAATCATTCTGGCCACACGAAAACCAGTCGGATGTATTTGAACCTGGCTTCTATGGTCCAGCACTACGAAAATCATTCCTTCAAGAAGTTCTTTACCATTCTTTTCTTCGCAGCATTTACAAGATTGTGACTTTCTTGCTCAAAATATCGTTACAGCTCAATTAAATGACGTGGATGAGTAGTATGCGTATGATAATTTGATGATTATAGGTAGCAGAACTGCAGGAAGCAGTGACAAATTTGATAGCGGTAGCAGATGATGGTACTCGAATAGCACTCACAGATGTGTGTTACAAACCGTTAGCACCTGATAATCAAAACTGTGCAATCATGACCTTATTGAATTATTTCCAGGTTGCTTTCCTTCTTTTCCTTCTGATGAATTAATTTTGCTAATGAGTTTCTCAAAATTTTATTGAGTTTAATGGAATTTTTTTCATTATGCACGTATTTGTTATTATTATTATTAAGAAATCAATTTCTCTGTATAAGTGTATAATAGTTTTAGATTTAGATTTTGATAACTTTGCCAAATTTGAAGTTACAGCTTAACGATACTATAAGTTAAGTATTCCAGCTACTTTAAAATATTTGATCCAAAATTTTTCAGTAAAATAAATTAAGATACCAAAACAATTTATTCTTATTTCAGATCATTATCTATCATTTATTTAGGGTTTATCAAAAATTTCTTCTTTTAAACCTTCTAAATTTAAAAATTTATACCGAACTAATATGTGAGAAATTTGACTGGTTCTTGAAAAAAATTTTGTAGATATAATCGAATTGAAAAAATTTGATCAAAATTGCTTACTTGCGGATGAAACTTAGTAGAACTTCATTATCTCTACTTGAGCAATGGTGCAAATGAAAAGTTGCTGGAGAAGTGGTGTGTATCAAATATATATATGAAATTCAATACTTCGAGATAGCTTATATATCATTCTGTTAAAATCAATTAACAACTAGCAGTATTTTCAGAACAATATGACACTTCTGAATCAGACAAGCATTGATGAATGGAGTGGCTCGCAGTTCGATTATCTTGATCATATCATAACATGCACCCAGTAGGTGACTACTTCATATTTCCCTACTGAAATTCATTTTTAACAAACTGAGATATAGCATAATTTTGGAATTGATTGATACAAATTAGTAATAAATTATCTTTAATAGTAAGAGTGTTAATTTAGAAATCCATATCAGCCAGTCACTCGGCTTGGCATTCCTTGCTTATCTGCATGTGGTATACCCATACAACCGTATGTAGTACTGGGTGAATTCAACAGTAGTAGTCAATGGGACAGTGCAAGAGGTGTTGTTATCACTATTCTACTCAACAATCATATCACTGCTATGGATAATAAGTACGCTGCTGCTTGGGAAAAAGTGTTGGTTCTTCATTTTTTATCAAATTAAAATTATTTTTCTACTTCTAAAACACAGTAGAACAGAATTTACAGTTCAGTTTATTTAATTCTACAATCAGATTTATACAAAGCTATTCAAATAAGCAATCTAAATTTCTATTACTACTTTGTTTTTCAAGGTTTATCCTCTATCTTCGGAATATTTCGCATCCTAACTACTCGATATCATTCATGGCCAGAACGTTCTATCCAGGTTAGCCTTATTAGTGCTTTCTCCATTAATAAAACGATACTGATTTTGTTTATCTGTCTCCATTCATTTAAACTATTAGTTCATAAAATCAATCCAAGAATTGTAAGGAATAAAAGTTTTATCACACAGGATGAAATAGATAGAGAGAGTCAATCAGATGTCTTCACAATACTTATTAGCTACATCTTCATGTTCGCCTATGTTGCATTCGCACTTGGACAATATCAGGTTAGTGCAAAAGTTCGTCAATTCTAGCTACATACCGAAGAATTATTTATTCCAGCCAATTAGAACATTGATTAAGTGTTAACTAGTTATGCTAACAGTGCATGACATCATTTGTGTGCTACTCTTTCAACGGTACTTTTACTCAACAAAGTTATGTATGTTATATCCTTTCTAACAGGTGACTGGAAACAATTTGGCCACATTGCTTGTCCATTCGAAGATAATGGTCGGTCTTGCGGGTGTTCTAATTGTTGCCTTATCAGTTACATCATCCATAGGCCTGTATGCATTTTATGGCATCCCCGCAACAACAATCGTCCTAGAAGTACAACCCTTTCTAGTACTCGCTGTGGGCGTCGACAATATTTTCATTTTTGTGCAAGCTTATCAGGTATCATTCTCATTTATAGTTTTTATTAATGAATATAACATTTTCTAATTCTGTTTTGTTTTCTTCTAATTCGACGCATTTATAGTTTACCAACTAAATACCCTCAAATTTTGTAGTCTTTTAAATCTTCTTGAGAATATCATCCTGTCGTTTCTTATGATGCATTCCACGTGACTGCTGATAAAGTGGAACTATGAAAATAGTCCTGAATTGGCCTTTTATCACTGCTTATCAAGCATTTCATTGATCTCGACGTTATATGTTAAATAAATGGGGCAGAATCATTTAGTAGAATGAAATCATTCTCTTTTTGGTCCATTTCACTTTAAGCTCGAAACTTTATTTTTAATGAAAAGTTCGATCATTTGCTTAAACAACGATATTTGCCCGAATTTTAATTCATAATAACAGTAACACATCCCAAAGAATCACAAATAATCCAGAAATTTAAAGTATCCGTCGTCTTTTGATATCTCCTATATCTTTTTATCGATGTCTCAGGACAAATGAGTGGAAGGATATGAACTGTAACATTTTTACAACTATTTTGGTAATAATAAAAGAGGAGAAAAATATAAAACGATTTGGAAAGTGGAAATGAGAAAAGATAACTTCATCTTCTTGCCTCATATAATATATAAGAATATGAACTTATAAACACTTTTATTAATTATAGCCTTTCCGATGATACTTCATGGATGAATCGATTATATTTTTAATTCAAACATTTTTTAATTTTTATCCTTTCGAATGAAAATTCAATTTTCGTGTTTTTCTGGAAAGTATAATAAGATACTTCAGCGAGCCGAAGAACCTTTATCGGAGCCATTACATTTGCGAATTTCGCGTATAAGTGGCGAAGTGATACCATCCATGCTTCTTTCATCGCTATCTGAATGCTTGTGCTTTTTGTTGGAGCGTTATCTTCGATGCCTGCTGTTAAGGTGATTTTCCGATGAATTTCATGATTCTCAAGAAACAGTTTGATAATCAAAAATCACTTTTGCTATTAACCTTCTTGAAATTTTATCGATGTTGATCATTATTTAATGAGTCGTTTTTCATATATTTTTAAGATTTACCTCCTAAGATATGGGATGATAATCACCTCAACAATGATAATCACTTCTAACTGTTGAGCTTGCCAGAAAGTATATAGTTTGCTATGGGCTACTTTTTCGCCCATCAAAAATTATACTAATTTATTTCGAAATTTGTTTATCGCTATGTATATTTTTTGTTTAGGTGTTTTCGCTATATGCAGCTTTAGCGATATTTTTCAACTTTTTCCTGCAAATAACCTGTTTTCTTGCTGTATTTATTCTTGATGTACGACGTGAAGAGGTATTTTATTCCATTTATCATAAAAATGTCTTACTTCTATCACAAAACTGCCAGTTCTTGCTTATTTTACTAAACCCGTTGACAATATTTTAGTTTGATAATTTGCCGGATCGAAATGTATTTTCTATTGTTGCTAGCTATTATTTGCTCTTATTTTTTCGAATAGCCGTAATTCAACACTTTTTATTATCATTTCTAGTACGCTCTTAACGTGAGCCTTATGGGTGTTTAGAATGGCAGGCCAGAAGTGTGTTGCTGTCTTCGGATAACAACCGTAGAAAGCGTTAACAATGATGGCTACATGTTGTATATGTTCAGCAACTACTACGCACCGTTTCTGTTGTCGAAATACGTTCGAATCATTGTGGTGAGAATAATTCGATACTAAAGTTTTTCAGAAATAGAAATAAAAATTTGAAAACGTCATATTTTTGTATGCGTTTTAAAATAAACTCAAAATATCATTGGGTATCAAGATGCTTATCTGTCTCACTTGTAGCGAGATTTTTGGAAACAATAGAAAATGTAAAAAATATATTGATTTTAGATATTTTTATTCGCCGGTTGGCTCACTAGCTCATTCGCAGTTATGGGCAACATCCCGCTTGGTTTTGATCAGAAGATGGCAGTTCCCGAGGTACTAATTCATTTCTTTATTTGTAGGGAATAAGTAGGAAACATTGCTTCAAAATTCTTCAGTTAATGTTCAAAATTCTTCAGTTCTTTTTATAAACTTATGATAATGAAGTTCTGAAGTCGAGGCCTGATATATCTAATATATCAGAAAGCGATTTGTATTAAGTTAGCAAAATATTTCTTTCTTTCTTTTTTATCAAAGAAAAAGATTTCCTTTCTTTCTTCCCTTCCAACTGATTTATTGATATGAAAGTTACTGTCGAAAATCATCGAACTAACGATAAGTTCTGATTCAGTTCGATGAACTCTTCTTCAGACTTCTTTAATTCTCAATTCGTGAAGATTTTGGAAGTCAAGAAATAATTTTTTTCCGTATCATTAATTGAAAAGACTTATATTTACAAAAAGAAAAAAAAGATATTTCTCATCAATGAAAAAGTTTTCGTTCATTCATCCTTAATTCTAGTTAGTTCTTATAATTCGATTGAAGTTTCGATCATTATTCCGGATATATCTGATAGGTTGTGAAAAACAAATATATACTGCTAATAGTCCTCTCTTCCTTCATTTCCCAACATTCCACTCGTATCCCACTTCCTCGTTTTGTCTTATGAGAAGAAAACCTTCATCGCTTTCCCCTAGGCAATACTTCAGGTAACAATAACTATGAAGTACGAGTAGATGAAATTATTATGAAATCGACGAATAAGCTCACAAGTATTGTGCGAGGAAGTACCGGCAATGCAGTATTGATTGCAATATTCTACAGATTATATATTTTACTTATTTCCAATTCATTGCGACTGTTTTTTACAGGATTCATATGTTTTTCTTATTTCAAATCGATGGATCGATTCCTCTCAGTTGGCCCGCCAGTGTATTTTGTTATCAAAGGTGAAATAGAGTTCAGTGACCCCTATGAACATAATAAAATTTGTTCGAGTGCAGGTTGTGCCATCGATTCATTGGGAGCTCAAATTGCTCACGCTGCGCGATGGTCAAATAGGTGGGAAATTCGTATATTTCAATTGCTAGTTAAATTATTGTTGAAAGCTTCTAAAATAATTTCCCGCTAATGGGAATGGTTCAAAATAAATGCAATAATATTGAAAATTACTGAATCTCATTTTCTCCTCAGTATATCTAATGTTTATGTTCCATAACAACTCACAAGTTATTTTTTATTGAACCCACAACAACAGATAATAATATATTAGGAATAGTAAGGAGTCGGTCAATGAGTAAATTGGAGTAGCATATGTAGTGAAAGTTTTTGGTCTTGATAGATTTAGTCGAAGGTTAGAACAACTAAGAATTTTTTAGAGTTTGATATCGTGGAAGCAAATATTTGGCGTGTTATGTTTTCCTAATGAAATAGCAATAAGATTAATCTTTATTGATATAACACGAATTTGATGTATAGAATTAATTAAAAGAGTAGCAGATAAGGTAATAGAATTTAGTTATGTAGTCAGTCATCGCTAGAAAGAAGAAGCTCAACATTTTTGTTACTAAGATTTATATAAGTGTTAAGAATTGGGAGTTTTGGTTTTGCATTATACATTCAAACAATATTATTTTGGATAAACAAGAAACTGCCAAGATCCACTTATAGTAATAAGCATTATAACAAAAAAAAAAAAGGTAGGAAGATCAGTGTACGAATCTGTCCCTTGAAAGAAAAGATGTGCTTATTACAATAAATTTGATTTGACTACATAACAGAAAGAACACGTGAGAAAATGAATCTGAGAAATACAAATTTAATTAGATAATTCATAACATTTTTAACATTTATTTGCAACTTGAATGAGAAATTTATTTTATTATTTATTTGAAGTTTCGCGATGTTGAAATTCGCTACAGCATATTTATAGAGTGAGGAATTCAATATTTATCAGTCGGAAAATACTGACAACATTTCGCAGTTTTCTTTTTCTTTTTTTCAAAAATTTGATGACGTAATCGATTTAGATATTGCTAGCTGAATATATATGTCTCTTATAGATCCTACATAGCTTATCCAGCAATGAATTGGCTCGATGATTACATCGACTGGTTACAACCATTCGGTGACCCGCCATGTTGTCGAGTGTTCCCGAATAGAACTTTTGCTCTTCCACAGGTAATATTTCATCATTCATCACATCCACAATTATGACTGACTGATAAAAGAACTACAATTGTTAGACGATTTTTATATGCAACGATTTCTTATTAAATTCTGAATTTTTTTTCAAGTCGCTATATTTTCAGAGAATTCAGAAAGTTGCATTCCTTGTAACGTGGAATTTCTAGATGGTAGGCCTCGTTCAGATCTATTTTACAATCATCTCACACACTTCTTTTCCAATAATCCAAGTATCAAGTGTGCCAAAGGGTAATTGTTTTTTTAGCAATGTAGAAATATATGATGAAAAATCGTGATCAACATCCAAAGAAATCAATTATTTCCGCAATAAAAATCCCCAAAATGTGGTTTCTTTTCTTGGGAAACAAATCGGATATATTTTTGCGATGTTGCCTTCTTATATGCTTCTAAAAGTTTCCTATAAATCTTCTCAAGATTAAATTCATTTTTTTTTGAAAAGAAAGTGTTTTTGTTTGCAGAGGCCATGCAGCCTATGGCTCAGCAATTAAGTTATCTAGACGCGGCCGGATCTTATCAACGCATTTCATGACTTATCATACGGTTTTGAAAACTTCATCAGACTTCATAAATGCCATGACTAGTGCTCGTCGTATTGCTGCTAATATCACAGCTATGTTGAACAAAGACAGAGATGGACAGTGTCCTATAGAAGTCTTTCCGTACAGGTAGCTTTACAATCTATAAGTTATCGGCTAAAAATTGTATATGCTTAAATATCATGTACGAATTCGATTGATAAAAGGTCTCCTGTATATATCCGATACTTTTTATGAATCGAAATCATATAATTTCGATTCATAAAATATTACCTGGTTGTCTTAATATTAAAGAAGAGAAAGTATTGCTTATAAAAGTTGAAAAATTAAATTGTGTCATTCATAAGCTGAATGATATCAGCAGAGACTGCAATTTTTTTTTCAAATTACCTTTATCAATAACATTAGTCAATTTAAATATAAATTTCTTTTTCTTACCATGAAGTTCATGAGTCCTGATGATCTGTTACATTCTACGCATTAAATTTTAATTTGCAGCGTATTTTACGTCTTTATGAGCAGTATATGACCATAGTAATGGATGCGTGTGTCCAGTTGGTACTCTCTTTATTAGCCATATTTGTGGTCACAGCAGTATTTCTCGGTCTCGACCCATGGTCAGCATTCATCATTGATCTTACGATAAGCTGTGTTTTGTTCAACCTAATTGGTCTTATGTATTGGTGGAGTATTGATTTTAATGCTATTTCTGTTGTCAACCTTGTCATGGTGAGATTTTTAGCAGTTTTTCATTACATCAGATTACCATATATTTTTGAAAATTTTAGTTTCTTCAGAAAAAATTTTCTAGTTCTCTTAGCTTTCTAAAATTTCCAAATATCCTATTCACAGACAGTGGGAATATCGGTGGAATTCTGTTCGCATATTGTCCGATCTTTTGCGCTTAGCATTCATCGGGATCGCTTGATGCGTGCTCGGCATTCTCTCGCAAACATGGGATCATCGGTTCGTTCTTTGCTTAAATTTAGAACTGATTTTGAAATTTTTGACATACATTATTTTCAGGATAAGAACTAAATTGATCATCATTTCCAGGTTCTTTCCGGCATAACACTCACAAAATTCGGTGGAATATTAGTTCTTGCATTTGCACATTCCCAAATTTTCAAAGTATATTACTTTCGTATGTTTCTTGGCATTGTTCTTATTGGAGCAGCACATGGTCTTGTATTTCTACCTGTTTTATTAAGTTATATAGGTTAGTGATTTTTAAAACTTACATCTCATGATCTTTTTGAAAGTGTGAAAGGATATATCAGTGCTGAAGAGTGCATGAAAGTATGCATTCAAAGTATATGACATTATGTTTCATTTATCATTCGTCTTCAATGCCAAGCATTGCGTTGGCTAATGAAGACTTGCTTTGCAGATAGCAGAGCTGAACTTTTCCCTATTTGATTACTTTTTAAGCCCATTGAAATTAATCGAATTTTGAAAAATTATAGGACCACCAATGAATAAACGTAAGCTGATCATGAAAACGCGGTCGGAAAGTTGCTGCATTAATGACTGCACTGGTACTGTAACAAAAGCATGCTTGACGAAGCATTCTGATCCTCCACCACTTACGAATGTTTTTTAGATAAAGTCATTTTTAATTCCTTTACTAGTACATTCCTTTTAGTCTCTTCTTTTTCCCGTTCTTGAATAGTACTTACTTTCGTTTTCTTCGATCTTCAATAAGTGAAGTAGATTGGTTTATGAATTTGTTATTTTTATCACATTTTCATGGAACGATAAAACTAAAGTTGAACGTTGTCAATATGGTTTTGCCAATCCGTTTCATATTGAATTATTTTATGCTGACTGACGTGCCTCATATCACTTTTAAATTATTATTATTATTTCTTTCGATCTAGTATTTTTTTGATGAACTGTTTGGTTTATTTTGTTCACAAGAATGCACATTTTTCGGTTTCTGGAAGGGACTAAAAGCATTTCATCAGAAGGCATTTTCTCACTATTTTCGTATTTCTTTTGCATTGCAATGCCTCTAGTATTCTTAGTGGTTAAAAAGTTGAGTTTCATTTCTAATAAAGTTATATCGAAATTGTGCATTCTGAATGATATATTAGGTTTACGTTATATTGAATCCAAATCGCTAATCATCTTTTTTCTTTATAGTTCTTTGTTTTACTGTACATAGTGCATTCCCGACGATTAATAAGTTGGTCATAGAGTTATAATGATTACTAATTGGCAATTTCTATTATGAACA
Organism: Dirofilaria immitis; assembly: GCA_024305405.1. Lineage (NCBI taxonomy): Eukaryota > Metazoa > Nematoda > Chromadorea > Rhabditida > Onchocercidae > Dirofilaria > Dirofilaria immitis. Next base: position 74,402 of record JAKNDB010000066.1, on the reverse strand, counting down.
GAAGTGCCAATTAGAAAGCACTTCAAAATCACTAAAAATTCGAAGTTTTATAATTTGTTGATCACTTTAGAAAAAAAGGAAATATTGCTTCTTCGATAACATCGAATGGGTTGTGAGTAATGTTTGATATCTTTTATATGCAATTTATTAGCAAAGGATATTTCATATCATTGACTAGCTGCTACATTGTCCGTCTAATCATACCGTAAACATCGATTTTATGAGGTTCTTTTAATAAAACATTGCTGTCGAAAATGATCCTCTGCATTCGGTTTTGTTTTGAAACTTGTCCAAGAGTTGTTAAATTGAGAACTATCCAACGGATTGAACGATTCAAGCAAACGATCGAGAAAATGTAGAAGGCATCGCATGGAAGAATATTCAGAGAAAGTGCAACGAGAGAAGTGAAAGATGTCATCGTCAACTGTTGAGCGAAACGTAATATGCTTAATGTTATATTTATCATTCGCTTAATTGACGAAGTGATCCATTCACAGAGAAAGATATAATTTGACCTTCAGCGAGACGAGAATGCCGATGTTATCGAGAGACCGTTTTGGTGACAGCGCTAAATAGGGTTGTGTTTGTCTATTCTTCACCAAAAAGACAATATGAAAAGGATGAATCGTATCACCGTCCTCATTTAAGGAATTCCTTTCCCATCGACTAACTTATTTCTTTTTCCATTGTCCTATGAATCCAAATATTTCCGATAACAAGGCGCGCATATTCAGGGCACGTATTCAGCCTGTTTGTTGCATCTCTCCGTATTCGCTTTCCGTATTTCCGCATAAATATCGACATATATCTACCTGTTAAATTCTCTGCAAATTTACTGAAGCATGGAGATTCGACAAGAATCATCTAATATGAGTAGTATTCTATTATTTGACACCTATTCGCTTTTTTAATTCTCAATAAATATTTAATTAAGCTGTTGTTTTAAAAAAAAAAAGTGTTGAAAATGAACCTTTTGCACAATCTTATTTCGCAACAGCATGCTTCTTAAAATATTCGCGTAAATAAGAATCATTAGTCTCAAAATAGAAGGATATTTTAAAAATGAACATCAATGTCAAATGTACTACTCAGATTCAGTAGAAAAAGGCAAATATACTTCTCACTATACGTGAAACATTCACGTTAACATATCATATCGTATTTATGCTTAGTAAAAAGATAATTCCCTTATAATTACTTTTTCAGAATCATTATCAACAGGACGAGAAATTGATTTCAATTAATTTTAAATTCAACTGGATTCATTACTATAACTCAACAAATATATTAAATTAAGACGATGGTTCGGTTCAGTAAGGTCATCATAATCACATACCATTTTAATGACATATATAGATAAAGCAGTTGTGCTTCATTGCAGATGAAAACTTCTGAGAATCTTCATCTGAAACAGTTAATGTAATTTAATTGTATTGTGTGAGATAGAAATCTTTCAACAATTTCTTATAGGGTGATTTTCTATGGCTTGAACCGACTACAAGAAGTCAATTCATTTGTCCGATCGGTGCACGAGTTCTGGAAGTTGAGGATGATAAATTTAGAGTGATCGACGATTTTACCGAGGTTATTTTGTAACCTCTTCCTCTATCAATAGAATTATCAATCTTTTAGTTGCTAAATCTGATATCAAACAGAATAAACTGCATCAGTGTTTTTCATGCCATCCAATGAGAAGAATTGATGATAACCTCTAAACTTCTCTTACTGTTTTACCGCCTTCATAATAGTTAAAATTAAAATTTAACATCCATCTAGATTCGCTGAATGAGAAAGGGCTCATTTGAAGTTGTTTAATTGACAAATAATCCAAATATTCTTTTTTCTCTTAATATATTTTCAGGAGCAATGGCTACCAATGGATCGTCCTTATCGTGTTATGCATGCAACTTCAGTGCAAGGCGTCGAAGATATGATCAGTTTGGACGATTTACACGAGGCTGCACTGCTTCGAAACTTATTTGTGCGTTACAACAATAAACTCATCTATGTAAGTTGATATTATGAAATGAGACTAACAATGGAATGTTTTTGATAAGTTGAATCCGAATCCATTATTTGACACAACTGGTGTCACTATTGAATCAATGATGATATTTCATGACTTCCTTCAACGATTAAAAAAATAAAAAGAATGCCAAATATCAAGCCAATCAAGAATTATGAAATAAGGCCTTGATGTATAATACAAGAGTCAGTCTAATCTTATTTTGGGTTCAATGATATCTTAGATTCCTCGAAATATTTTGGACAATTTCTCCTGGCTTTTTATTTCTTCCGCTGGCCTTTCGGATTTGAATTAACATTCGGAACGATCAGGTCAAAGAGCTCAAACAGAAAATGAGAAATGATGGAAGAAAGAAGTATCCAATAAGATGACAAGTTTCATTTAAAAACTCGTGAATTCGGTAGATAAGACATGTGGTATTGGTGATTGTAATAGCCTTTCATCTCTTCTTTTTCTTACTTTTTTATCACCTTCTTTTACCATAAGGCTGATACTCTTTTTACCTGTTTAAAATTTAAATAAATGATCAAACAATGGATAGAAAGGCCTAGTTCAAAACATCTATAGGCCTGAACAATGTACGAAGAAATCAATCTTTTCCATGCACTTCATAAGTCCACTTATGCATCATCAGCTATTTTTAATAATGACGGTAACAGCGACAACAAGACGAAACTTTCGATGGCGATAAGATAAGAACAGAAAAATTTTCGACTAAGGACATTGTCCTACTGACTTCGAAGTTGTCCTTTGAACTATAAAGAATATGCAGGTGGTAGTTGTGACTTTTCGTGTTAACAATAATTTACCGCTTTCGATGATCATTTTTATTTCCACCTATCTATTTGCTTCATTTTTACCATTCGAAAATATTTCACTGATTCATAGAACTATCTAAGACTGAGTAGTAATCTTAGCCTTTTGGCTTTAAAATTTTGTCAGTCTAGAACAGCATCCGGAAATCTGAAGAAGAAATTGTATATGTCTCAAATGAAGACATTACAAGGGAATTATGTAAAAGGAAAAATTGAAGAATCGCCAAATGATGACATCGGATATGAATTGAAGGAAGCATAAGGCGGAAAAGATAGCAGAAAGTGAAAGATGAGAATACTTTAATTTGCAGATGCAGAATGCGAAATAGGAAGAAAATGGAGTACATTGTTAATTGATAAGAGATGCTTCCTGATAGATAACTATTTTACAAGGTAAGAATGCATGCATACAGCAATATCGATGGATTTAATAAACATCCATGTTAAACCGAACCTGGCACTATAAACAAAACAAATCATAATAGCAGAAAAGATGAAATTTTTAAAAATTTATATTTTTTTCTATTTAAGCAAATATTTTAAAAGTTTGAGATAATTTGAATAATTTAGATATTTATTTATTCATAGAATAATTTTGCAGACATATATTGGTACAATGTTAATAGCAGTAAATCCAAATATGCTTATGCCTATTTATTCAATAGAACAAATTCGATTATATCATAATCGACGAATCGGTGAATTACCACCGCATATTTTTGCAATTGCTAATTCTGCCTATTGCAATATGAAATCAAGTAATCGAGATCAATGTATTCTTATTAGGTTAGTTCATTCAGGTTAAATTTTCTTCCTATTCATATTTTTCAACTTAAAATTAAATTAATTTCAAAAAAGAAAGTAAAGAAAATGCAATCTTATGATGAAAATTATTTTATATTATTAGCCTGATTACCTTTATTTTCATTTGATTGGCATTATTTATTCGAATATTTAGCAATGTAAATTAAATAAAAAAACTAACACAAAATATGATACATCGATCGTTGTTTAATGTTTAAAATTAAAAAGTTACCATTCACTTCAGTGGCGAATCAGGTTCAGGCAAAACAGAATCTGCAAAACTGATTATCCAGTTTCTGGCAACCGTATCCGGCCAACATTCCTGGATTGAGCAGCAAGTTTTGGAAGCAAATCCAGTCATGGAAGGTATTTTTTTAATTCATATATCGTAAAAATGAACTTTTTAGAAATATTTAACCAGTATCATATGGAGAATCAAGACTATGTTTGCAGAAGGCAGAAGACAGTTTTAATCTGAACTATATTTATCGATTGTAGAGTTTTATGAAGAATTTCTGCAAAAAAAATTCCTTTTTCTTTTTTTTCTTTTTCTGAAATTGGAAGAATTTCTAATAATTAAAATTGCTTCTGATTGTTCTGATTATCTATTTATCACAATTGTTGCTTTTGCTTAATCAGATAATAAAACAAACAATTTAGTTTTACATAAAATCATTTAAAACATTCAATGCAATATACAATCATGCTTACTATTTAGATGATAATATTTTAATCGAAATAATTTTATAGCATTTGGTAATGCAAAGACAACACGGAATGATAATTCATCACGTTTTGGATGTAATATCAATTTGCATTTTACAAGTAATGGCGCAATCGAAAGTGCTAAGTTCGAGCAATATATGCTGGAAAAATCGCGTGTCGTTTCACAAATATCAGATGAACGAAATTATCACATATTTTATTATCTTCTCGCTGGACTAACTACATCGGAGAAGAAGCAATTGTTCCTAAGTAATGCGAGCGACTTCTATTATCTAAATCAGGTTAAATGTTGACTCATTTATTTATATTATTTGTCCATCAGTCCAATTTCAATTTTCTGGCCTCTAAATGGTACTCTCTTCCACTTTCTAATATGCGATATTGATTAAAGGATTGTGCATTAGAAGTAGAAGGACGAAATGATATAGCCAATTTGGTCGAAATTCGTTCTTCCATGAAAGTATTGATGTTCAAGGATTCCGAAATTTGGTCAATTTTAAAATTCTTTCTTCAGTATTGCATATTGGCAATATTAAATACACCGGTAAGTACATTAATTGTTGGTAGATTGTGTACATAACTGATTACTCTGATAAACGTTATCAAATTGAACTGTTCGAGCATTTGAAATTTGGTTATTGAGAGTGTTAAAAATTGAAATAATTTAAATTATTTTTGGCCAAGAAAAGCATGTATAGCTTAACTAAGTTAATTTCATTTGCAGCGACAACAGTCGATAATATGGAAATAGTACGAATCACTGATATGATTGAAGTTGAAATAATTGCTAATCTTCTATCAGTATGTTTTTTTTAGGAGTTCAATGATATAAGAAATGGTTCAATTCTCTTAACTTTAAAGTTATATGGGAATATGTTAGATAGAAGTGTCGAGTTGAAAAATTTACTTTCAAAGAGTGATTCATGTAAATTCATTTAAAAGTCAAGAAAGCTCTCAAAGAATCTAGCTGATAATGAATGTAAATTGAATTGTAATGCATCGAACAGATCAATCGATTTAGATCACTTCGATATGCTGTTTTCTATGGAATAATTTATGAATTATAATGTAATTCCGCCATAGCTAATCGCTAATTTTAGTAAATAATTTCGGAAAATTAACGAATTTTCAGATCGACAAGCAATCGTTGATCAACTCATTAACAACTCGAACTTTGGTTATTGGTGTGGAACGCATCGTCTCGTACTTAAATGCTGAACAAACTCTCGATATTCGCGATATTTTTGCCAAAGCAATTTACCATCGACTTTTTCTCCATATTGTCAATAAGATCAATGAAGTTATGAATGGGTAATTCAATTCACTTCTTCCACTCAATTAATTCCACTTTTCGTCATTTAATTAATGATCGTTAAGTTTTAGAATTTATTAATTGATGAATTTCTATTGCTTAATAATTAAAATATGCTTGAATTATATTATAAAAGAATGAAAGGATCAATGAAAGGCATTTTTTTAAGAGTTCGGAAAGAAGAATCACAGCGCAATATTATTTCAATTCTCGATATTTTTGGTTTCGAAAATTTTGTTCGCAACAGTTTCGAACAGTTTTGTATAAATTATATGAATGAAATCCTTCAACAACTATTCATCAATTTCATATTCAAAATAGAACAAAGGTTGATATATTATCAATTGTTGATAAAAGTAAAGTGAAAAGTAGATAAACATAGTAAATTAAATGAAGTAGATGACTGCTCAGTTTTTATGGGATAATAATTATGGGATAGTTATACACTGTTCAAATGTGATATTATCGCTTTGACTCTGTCATACTTTATATTTCTCATTTGAATCCGATTTGAATGAATGAATTAAAATATTGAATATTTTTCTTAATATTAGCGTTTTCTTGTAGAAAATATCGTCTTATCTGGAACATCTCCTGAGAATCATTCAGAACAAACACATATATATATATATATATCTTTGCTTTTGCTAATTAGCCAGTCAAATAATTAATTGAGCAACTTGTTTATCCGAGTATATTCTGACTTCGACAAATCTAACTTCTTTTAATTAAATTTATTTACCTTGATATCGTTTACACGCTCAGAGATAGCAATCAAAATCTCAATTCAATGCCAGCATTGCGTTTTGGTGGAACCTTTGATGGTTGTTGTAAAGTCCATCTTCATTCTATTGTTTGGTGTGAGATAAATAATATTCTCGAGAACGATAGCATATTTTCTCCTTTTCCTTTTCTTAACCATAGCCAATAGATTTGCGGCGGATCGACGTGATTGCACTATCAATAAATACAAGTTCTGCACATTTCCCTTTTACTATTTTTTTACACGTTACATATCAGTATTCTTTTTCACGCATTCTATGCACTATAACTGCTATAGACATCGTTGATTCTAGTGATCATCAAATTTTGTATTCAGAAATAAAAGAAACATGTATACGAATTCTCTTTAGCAGCGCGAAAGAATGAATGAATTTCGAAATAACCGTATATCAAGTTAAAATTTTAGACAAGTGTAATTAATTGCTACCTGATCTTTGCAGCATTCATTTTCTTGAAGAAATAGCTGATTCCCGATCCATCTTCTGCAGCAAACGAGCAGTGTGTCTTCTCTAAATGATTATGGTATCAGTAAGATAGTTAGCTTAGCTGGAGATTCTATTCTAAATATATTGACGATTTGTCAACAAAAATGTTCTTCGCTTATTTCTTTTGCTATCAGAAGGACTCTTTAGGAGGCTTTGCTTCACTTCATTATGTTCAATAGACGAGAATTAGGACGATATGTAAGAAGAAGATCAGTAACTTGTCCAATATTCTTTCTCTCATCATATTTTCAACTCAATAAAGGCAATTTATTATAGCCTTTTGGCTCAAGCAAATCTAATTAACTTTCTTAATTAAGCAACAATTTGGCTATTAGAATACAAATAGGCTGAATAAAAACTTTGTTTTTATGTAGATGTCGTTATGATGAATATCGGATATACTATAATTCATTAAATTGCAAGGAAAATAAATTTTCAGTGCCTATGATGTGGAACAGATAAGTTGGGAATCGATCGAAATTATGGACAATAAGAAAATTTTAGATTTGATTGCATTGGGACCAATGAGTATTATGTCAATTATCGATAATGAAAGTGTTCTTCTAAAGGTTCGATACTAATTAGCATATCAGAGAATTAGAGATTAGTTAGTTGAAACTAACCTGAAATGAATAATAAGACTTCATTTCTAATTTTTCAGGGTACTGATCAAAGTATGCTCAAAAAGTTGCACATCCATCATGAAAGCAAAGAAGGATTGTATTTTAAGCCTCAATCTGATTTAAATAAATCATTTGGCATAGCTCATTATGCTGGGACTGTTTTCTACCATTCCAAAGGTTTCCTTTATCTCCTTTCTAATAATAGAATTGTTTGGTTTAGAATGAAAAGATTATCTTAATTTAAAATGAAGAACAGCAATCAAATATCAGGTTAAGTAACAATATACTCTTATCATGGCATGTATCATTTTACCATGTTATGGTAGATAACAATATTTAAGATATTACAAAATCTACTTAATGCTAAACTTGTTAACATATCTATTGCAGTAGCGTAAATTGTGATGTATTGTGATGATTATTGATGGCAATATCGGAATTACTTTTTTCAATACTTTGCAAATCAGTTAGAAATTTTGCATCAAAGCTTTTTTCTTTTTAAATCAATATCATCTAATATTTGAATGGATTTCATTTATATGCTATTTCCAGGTTTTATTGAAAAAAATTGCGACAAGTTTTCATCTGACTTACTTGAACTTCTGCATGGCAGTGAATTTCGATTTCTTAAATTGCTCTTTGATGATGTTTATGATTACGATGATATGTCGGTGATGCGAAATAAGAATCTTACAGTTGCCAGTCATTTCAAGAAATCACTGGAAAATTTAATTGCAAGTTTGGAAGAGAAAGAACCATTTTTCATCAATTGCATCATACCAAATATGATTAAACGACCATTAGTAAGTTCGAAATTAATTTTACCAATTTAAATATATGATTAGCTTCGAGCTAATTAATTTACTCGTTCATCATCAATGAGAAATTTTAAATTTGATTTAGAAAACTGTGAGCGATTAAATTTCAAGGTATCCTTTCGTTTTTAACTCTATAATCACCTTAGAAAATCGTCTATCCTTTTGAATTTCTAAAAAAAAAAAAAAGAAAATATGTACACATTTTTTCGATTCCTCCAACTCACTTCGACTACATACACTGATACTTTTGTCGTAACTCTTCTATATTAATCATAAATTGTCTTAACTTATAGTTTTCTAAAAAAAAAAAACTAAAATTACAAGATATTAAAAGGAATTCTCTTGAACTCTTGAATCACTTCTCTAATTTCGAGAAAAGCTAATAAATTCTCTTAGCTTTTTCGCTTTCTTTTATCAAACACATATAGAAGATTTTTTTGCAACTATATTCAAGTTGTTATCTGGACAAGCTAAAGATCATACCATCAAATTTCGGGATCGTTAAATTACAATAAGTAATTTTAACTTTTATAACCGAATAGTTGCTGTCATTAAATATCAAAGATATAAGTTTCTGATACTAAGTTTAGTGAGATTTGCAAAATTTTCCTGATTTCTTTATTTATCACTGTATTTTTGGTCATAACATAACTTAAGATATTTACATATAAAATGCTGAGGATATAATAAAATAAATGAAATACACCGACCGGTATTAACAAATTATACCTTAATAATTGTTATTTTCATTTTAATCAATAAATGCTTAAGGTCATTTAATTCAAAGGATAAAATAACATGAAAGTGTTAGGACAGATAGTTTAATTAATTAAAAATTTACTATTTATCATAAATGCATTAAATAATCAATGTATTTTAATAAAATTTAACCTTTCAACTTATGACCCTTTTCTTCCTTATGTCAAAGAGCCGTAATTAAAGTTCATGGACCGTGAAAGTGTTTACAAGCAAATACGTTATATGAATTTATTGGAAACAGTAAGAATTCGGAAATTAGGTTACCCTGTTCGATATCAATATGAATTATTTGTGGAACGCTATCGTTTGCTTGTTGATGGTATTGGTGAGGTTTAAAAATTATTATCCACAATGCTAATTAATTATCAAACTTCTGAAAATTTGTACATTTCACTTCTGCTTCGGAGACTTCAAGTTTCATTATTTAAAACTTTCAAAAATTTAATCTCAAATCCAAAATACATCTTAAAACTAGAATCATCTCTTCAAATTAGATTCAAAAACAGTCTTATAAATGCGATTAATGTTTAGGCCCACCACATATGGTAAACTGTCGTGAGGCGTCACGACGAATTTGCAACATTGTTTTGAAACCAAAAGCGGATATTAGGCTGGGGAAAACGATGATATTCTTAAAAGAGGCCCAGAATTTGTTATTGCAACAGGTAGTGGATTTATTATGAAACGAAGAGTTAAAATGACTCTAAATTACTTGAATAAGAAATTTTATAAAATTCCAGGTATTCAGATTTCTTGAAACATTGGAAAAGTTTCGCATAATTCAAGCTTAAAATCAATCTACTACTATTTCTGAAAGATATAAATGTAATCTGACAACATGGAATTCAGGAACGAGAGCATAAGTTAATATTACGAATAATAACAATCCAGAAAGCCGTTCGTGGATGGATTCATCGAATGCAATTCAAGCAATTGAAAGCTGCTGCTATCATCATCGAAAATATTGGCGAAGTTATATGCAACGTCAGCGATATCATCAGGTAGGATCCATCAATTCGCGTTAAGATTGAAGGAGTTCAAATTCTAATTTCTTCTTCGTCTTGATCAATAAAATAATTTATTGAATTTGTTTCCAGTATAAGACAATGACGATTTTTCTTCACTTATTTTCACATAATCGATCGCATATAGATAATTAGTTCCAAGATAACAATTTTCCAGTCAAAAAAATTTAATACATAATTTAGATCTTGAAACAAGTGAGAAATAAGATCTTACTTTTCTTGAGAATTGTATAGATTGGGAAGAGATGAACGATAAAATTAGGATAAATGAAGGGATAATCTTTGTAGTATTATATTTATGATTTACTGATTAGGAATTATAAAGTTAAGCTTGAAAATATGATAAAAGCCAAAAAATTCTCCATTGAAAAGGTATATAGTAGGGAATGACCAAAGAAATAAATCAATCTTGGAAATAAACCAATGAACCTGAACGACAAATAAAGATGGTAATAGTAATAGGGAAAGAAAAGTAAAGGCCTATCAAAAGATTCATGAAAATGGATGACTAGCAAGACCCTATCAATCGTGATGACCGCAATATACTCTATCCTTATTTTATGATCTTAAAAAAAAAAAGAAACTTCAAATTTTAGCGTTTTCTTCGATTTCTGTTAATTTTTAAGAAAGATGCAAATCCTTTTTATGATTGCTTAGCGTTGGCTTCATCTTGTTTGTATAAGCTAAAATTTTATAATTTCATATCCTTGCTTCCGAAACAATTTTCACAACATATGTTTCCCCATTTCTACCTTTAATTCTATCAGAACAATTATAAGACTTTAAAATTTGAAGCCAAATAATTATGTTATATGATAGAAAGTAATTCACGATTTACACCAGACTATTGAAGTCTCCTATAATTAGAGGACAAATATCAGTTTGAGGAAATATGAAATAGCGTGCAGTAAAAAAAAAAATTTCGGAGAGATAAGTGAGAATAAGCATAGAATTAAACAAAATTTCAGATACAGATTGGATTTACGAGACTTCAAGCGATTCTTCGTTCACGGCAAATTGTCTTGCATTATAAATTATTCCGAGCTATCGTAACACAATTTCAGGTTTCTTTTATAATTATCAATTATCAAATGAATTAAAAAAAAAATCTATTAAAAAAATTCTGTGCTTCATGTATGAGTTTGTCTGCAAATAGTTTTTGCGTTGATGTATTATCCTATAACAAATTGTATCGCCGAATTGTCATATTTAATGTAATTTATATTTATTAACTGAAATATGAAAGCAACAATATCTGATCAGTTATTTTCTGGCTCATTGTCGTGGCACATTAGTACGAAACACTCTTCGACGTAAAATCGAGCATGGTCAACGATTTCCTGCAATGATGGTAGAAGAGGATGATATCCGAAGTCGTAAGACCAGTCTTATTTCAATCTCTTCCAGTATGGATGGCTATGATATTGCTGTGGTTATTTTTTTATCTATTATCTGAAATGTTTATTGAACTTTTATTCGATCAATTGCTAATTTTGCCAATAAAGTTTTTATCATTTTAGATTGAACGTTTATTCGATCAATTGCCAACTAACAGCATACCTCAATGTGATAACATTCAAAATGAGATGTAAATTTTTTAATTATTGGCATATACATTCCAGTTTAGAAAATCGAATTCAAAATTCTACAACTAAACTTGAAACTCTGAAATTGAATAAATCAAGTTTCAAAACTCTATGAAATAATTGCAAGAATTTTTTCTTTATAAATTAAACTTCTAAGCTCAAATATATCTTTTGCTTTAATAATTCTAGAGAGTATTCCTATCATCGATCGAGAGTCAACAATAATAAAGGAATAGCATTTGACGATGACAATTTGGCTGCCTTCCAGTTCGAAAAATTTGCAGCAGCATACTTTCAAATGCAAAATAATGCAGATTACATGCGGAAGGCACTTCGTATCACATTATTACCGCATAATTCCGACTTGGATTCTACAGTAAATTAATTAAGCATAGCAATATTCTCATTGGCTTCTTTATTAGCTTCAAATTACTGAAAAATGATTGGTTCGCTTATTCAGATATAAGCATCGGAATTAATTATTTAGAAAAATGCTATCCTTCATTACCATGATGTAAGCACTTCATTCACTGTTAGGCTCGAATTTATAGGCATCGTTTGCAATTTGGTCAGTAATACAACGGTTTATGGGAGATACATTAGAGCCAAGAGAAGCCTTGACGTCTATACAGAATTTTGAAAACGTATGCTCATTTAATTCATTCATTTTAATTATCTATGCGGAAACGCAGATGAAGAAAGTGATCCGTTTGTCTTGCATTCCGTCATAGCTCAATAAAAATTGTTAGTATTCATTGCGTACGGCGTGTACCTCATCCCATCTTGCAGATTAGCACTACAGCTGCATCAGATGGACACTGTCATCTCTCTGTTCAATGAAAGGAATCACCGTGATATGACATGATGATATGAACACTATGCATTACCGTTCAAATCGTCAAAGGGACTAATTCTTCTTCTAGTTAATGATTTATATGCAAATTGCAGGTTAAATATACATCTGTAATGAGCAAGTTGTATGCTGCAATTGGTCGAAACAGATTCAAGAGAAGAAGCAAACACGAGAATGACTATGAGCAGGTGAAATTACACAATCAGATGGATTCTGTTTTCTGTGTGCTGTTGTAGAAAGAATACAGCTAAAAATAAAAAATGGGATAGAATCTGATGACCACACTGTTTGTTCTTTATTTCCAGCCATTCAGCTCGAGAAAGCAACTTTCTTCAAACATGGAGTTAGTATTAGCTACATTCATTCCACAACAAAATGATATCTCAACCAACATCGATATTGCTGACGATCGAGGAATGCAAATGAGAAATGCCATTGAATATGATAATTATCAACAGTATTACAACAGATTTCTGAATGAAGATATACTATCTAATGAGAATAAACTGCAATTCATTGTTGGACATGGCATTCTGCGGCCAGATATACGGTGGAAATTTACTTAAGAAATCATCTTGATATCAAAATATTATTTTAGTTTTTCAAAATAGAAAATTGGAAAGATCTCTTTTAAATTCCGAATTTCTAAGAAATTAATAAGCAAATGCAATTAAATTAACAAGATAATTAAACTGATAATATTCATCCAGTCAGTTAATCAGTTTATTAAGATGCAAAAGGTTATGACTGTTGTTTTTTATCACAATCTTATTAAATGGAACTTTTCAAGCGATTGTAAACAATAAGAAAACTTGATGAAAGAAATTACGGTAGTAATCTTGCAGAGACGAAATATACTGCCAAATATGCAAACAATTGACGAGAAATCCGTCGAGAAATTCGTGTGCTCGTGGTTGGATATTGTTGTCTTTATGTTTGGGTTGCTTTACTCCAACACAACATTTTTTGCCTTATTTGCAATGTTTCATACGACAAAACTGTCCCACCGGACGTTTTGCGAAATATATAGAAAATAAATTAAAACGAACGTTAGCAAATGGAACACGTAATTACCCGCCTAATTCCGTGGAAATACAGGTTACTTTTGATTTTATATATATTCATATAAGTTTCACGTTGAAATCATTGAAAGCATCATTTTACCTGATCATAGCTCATGGAATAATATCATTTGCATAAATAAATATATGAACTTTTCATTGATAATTGTTAATTATAATCTGTTAGAAAATATGCAATTTCAGATTTGCAAAAAATTTATTTTGCATAAAATGTTATTTTGATAAATTGCATAAAATGAAATTCACTTATTGTTATTTAAAATTTGATCTCAAATATTCAAAAATATAGAAAGATTTAAAAAAATTTTGTTCGCATTGTTATTAATAGTTGATAAAACTGTTAAGCCAATGCTTTTCTATTTGCAGCACTCAGAGATAGATACAGATGAATATAGGTTGTTCCCCAGTCTTTCGAGTTTGAAATTTCCTTTATTTATATATGCTAGGGAATTCATATTTTCACTGCTAACAAAAGAGCTATTCTCACTTGCAGGCATCAAAATTGAAGAAGCCGGTATCAGTGAGTGTAACACTCATGGATGGTACTATGATAATAGTAGATGCGGATTCGGCGACAACATCTCAGGAGATTTGCGATGAGCTTGCCGGTGCTGTTGCACTTAAGGAATCATTTGGATTTTCGCTTTATATAGCATACTTTGATAAGGTAGTCTTTTTCGCTATTTATTTTTATCTCTATTATCGCTTAACAGTTTACGATTTTTCACAGTTTAATCCCTTAATATTCTAAATTTTATAAATATTTATATTCCGCTGATGAGTGCATGTTTTATTATATAGATTGTATGAAAAGTTTCTTTCAAATTGCTTTTTTTTTCGTTAATTTATCGCTATTGATGGATTGAAATGAACTTGTCCCTGATGATGATAAATTAGAAATGTATGAGATATTTTTATAATTTCATCAGTTTGTTTTTAATTTTCATCTTATTCATTTCTCATTATTAACTTTCTTAATACAATACTAATAATATTTGGAAAAAATTTTTAAAGCTATTTTATAAAACAAAAGGAAATATTAAAAGCTATAATAGATAAAGCGCACATCGCAGGTAGTTTCGCTCGGTTGCGGAACGGATCATATCATGGATGCAATCAGTCAGTGTGAACAGTACGCAATGGAAACAGCTAAAGAATCTATGAATTTATCATGGCGTTTTTTTACAGAAAAGAAATTTTCAGTCCATGGCATGATCCAAAGTAGTATTTCTCAAAAAATTTTTTTCAATTTCGCTATTCGTACTTTCAAGATTATATATATGGTATAGCTCTCTTCTACAAATCTGAAAACCGGCAATCTTTCAAGTCAAGTCAAGTTGATAGGATATATCTAATCTTTATTTTATGACGATGATTTACGTCGCCTTTTTATCTTATAATTTTTCTATAAAATAAGTTTCTAAAATATTTTTCGAAAAAAACACTTTCTAAATAGTTGCGATTGAATTTCTTGAATTTTATTCAAAGTAAATATAAAAATAAAACGAAAATAGGAGAGAGCTTCATATAGGAAAAAAAACGCTTCATATTTTTTTAGCAATGATTTCGTAAGCACCAATCTCGTTTATCACCAAATCGTCCGAGGTGTCAAATATGGCGAATATCGGACCACTAAGGTCAGCTTCCTTGATTGTGTAACGGTTACAAAGACGATATAGCTTTTAAAAATGTGATGAGCATTCTAAGGATAAAGTTTCTTTCAATTATTTAAAAGAATCTTATCCAACCTAACTTCCCTCTTTAAAATACTGAAAGATAGAATGGGATATTCAATATCGATTGCTAATTGTAGTGTTGCATAACCGATTCACTTCATTTTTAATAATTGATTTCATAAATAAGGAGGAAGAACTGGCAATACTCGCTGCTCAACAATATTATATTTATCATGACGATACTTCAATGAATATAGACAAGTTGGAAAACAGCTTGGTGATGTATCTTCCGGAGGATGACATTCAGGAGTTGGACGAGAACAGTCATGAGCGATGGTTACAGCTTGTACTTCATGCCTTCCGAAAGGTACCTTTCTATCATTCACTAACTGATTAATTGCTTAACATAGACATATCATTATTTATACTCTACATTATTCAATTGCAATATTCAGAGATAGATCACTTCGTTGTCAGGCCTGATAATTTGCATCCTATAAAATAATAGAGACCTATAATTCAGTATTGCAAGTGATTTACTGATATCTTATATCTTTGAAACTGATATAGAAAATGGTACTTTTTTTTGTAGAAATTTCAACAAAATCATCCAACAATAGAACAAGTGAAGGCAGATGTGGTTACATTCGCCAAACAAAAATGGCCACTCCTTTTTTCGAGATATTTTGAAGCATTTAGTTATGCCAGCTCATATTTGCCCAATGGCCAGGTAATACTATTATTTTTGTAGTTCAACTCATTAATTTTTAAGAGAATATGATAGTACTATTATTAATTATTAGCATTTAGTGTTTAATAAAATTATCGTTTGCAATATTAAAATGTTCAAAAGTTATTCAGTTGTTGATTGCCGTGAATTGGCAAAGCGTTGTTATGATCGATGCTCAAGACGATATTATTTTTCAACTCTCTTATCCACAAATTTTACGAATCTTTTCTATGGAGTAAGGTTAAATTAAATCTTGAAATTCCTGAAATTGAAATTAAAAATAATATTAAGTTATTAAATGTGAAACGTAAAGAGAAGGATTAAATTGGTCAATGATGCTACTGACAGTACAAAAATAATCCTTTTGACATTTTTATTTCTAATGACGTAAATTTGATTTCAATTGTTTCACTTTCTTCTTACTTGACTCATAGAGCAAGAAATTCGAGAATTAGCATTCTGATCATCTTCTTCAAACTTATTAAGCTTCATTTCCGCAATGCTTCTATTCTTTCTATCATATGTCGTTTACATATATTTTAATGCAGCTATTTCTACATCTGTGAGTTTATAATTCATCCCATGTAAATGGTATTCCTTAAACGCTTTCCTTTCTTTTTTTGAATCACAGAAAATGAATTAAATATGAATTAATCAATTATCTTGGTCAGTTGAAAAGTTCCCTTTATCGAATAAAATCAAGATTGTTTCAGAAGTAATAGAAATGGTATTGAAATACTTGCAATTGAAATGGTCAATGGCGAAGAACTTTGTTTTGAGTCGCCTAATACAAAAGATATCAAGCAGCTTATTGAATTTTTCTTAAATGGATTGAAAAACAGATCAAAATATCTTTTAGCTCTTCAGGATTATTTCTCCACCGAAGGTAATTGCAGATCTTTATCATTTTGATAAGTGATTTAATCTTCATTGAACTATGAGCAGATTTTCATGCAGTCTGATCTACAATATGCTCTTTTGAATCTCTGCTACACATTCTTTTCAGATTTCTCTTATAGATATTATAATTATCAGCATGATAATATAATTATCATGCTGATGAGCCAGAATAGATAAGTAAGTCCTATACTTATTCATACTTTTAGATGATGAAGAGTGGAATACTTGTTTAAATTTCAAAAAGGGTGATTTGTTATTCCTGAATGATGAGTACTGTGGAGCTTCACTCTACAAAAATCAATTTGTTAAAGGAGAAAATATGAGAACCGGTAGTCAGGGCATAATACCTGTCAGTTTGGTTCATGTCCTTCCAACGATATGTAAGCCATCTATGGAGCCAGCGGTTAGTTGTAATTCATTTTAATATCAATAATGTCGAAGATTGTTTTATTAATATATCACTTAATGTCTGTCAAAGTTTCTAATTTGATAAGACTTGTATAGCGGTGAAATATTCATTTTAAGAGTTATGTTATGATAGGATATGCTTTTTCAATGCAAGAAATTTGTGATAAATAAATTGCTTCGAAACAAAAAATTAATTGTGAAAAAAAAAAGTGCAAATTGTTCCCAAAAATGATAAGCTTTATCAGAAGCACCAAAAATCCTCTTCTTACAGTCGTGATATTCATCTTATTTCATAACACTGATCACACTTCATAAATTATAATATTATCATTGACTTTGCGTGTAGGATATGCTTCCACACTCGCAGGAATTTGATTGTCCTATGAATCGACAATTAGCGCTATTGACAAGACATTTTGTAGTTAATCGAGAGCACACATTAGAACGTTTCGCTGCTAACAATTTCAGGTGAATATTTTGCTCATTCATTTCAGTAAGTATTGAAGTAAGTATTTGAACTGCTATATTTCCTTCATCAGTTTCATTACTGTGGCTAGTTAAATGTTATGAGAAGTCGTTTTGAATTTTTAAAATTAAAAACTGATATTCGCAAATAAACGCTTCTGTCGAAACGACGGTTTTATTGCACTCACTGCAACAACTATAAAAGAATTGTGCAGGAAAGAAAAAGTGAAGTGAAATTTTCAGATCACAACCACAACCACCACAAGGCCTAAGTGAAAATTTCTATGAACAATATGTATTACATAGCCTATGGTCCTACAGTCGTGAGCCAATAAAAATGCCCTTATTAAAAGTCGGTGTCTTTTTATATTGAATTGTACGATGCCTTTTTAACTTATTAGTTTTCAAAGCAGTAAATCAATCATCGATTCTATCTGATTTAGGACACTAAGGTCAATTATTTTGTCAAATTTCATTGTATTTTTAATGTTTACAAGACAATTTAAAATTTAATTCTTTAAGAAAAAATAATTATCGGATAAATCTTGTAACTTATGAAATATTACCAATCTTAATCTCTTTATAATCATCAGATGTTAGTATTAGTTAGTATTTTATAGAAACTGCAAGGAAAAAGAGAACCATCACAGGCAGCAGTTAAGGGTTATTTAGCAATTTTAAAATACATGGGTGATTATCCATGCCGACGTATTTCTACCATCACCGAACTTACCGATGAAGTTTTCAGAGGAGCATTCAAATATGTTCGTTTATCATTTTCTTTGAAATTAAACGCTTTTTGGTCGATGAATACTTAGCAGCATAATGATAAAAGTAATGTAATATCTTGTAGTTTTTACAGGAAATTCTTCGAGACGAGATTTATTGTCAATTAATGAAACAGCTAACACAGAATTACAATCTGATAAGTGTAGAACATGGATGGGAACTATTGTGGTTGTGCACTGGAATATTTCCTCCAAGTCATTCACTTCTGAATGAAGTGGAATCATTTTTTCGAACTAGACAACATCCTTTAGCATTGCACTGTCTCATAAGACTTCGACGGATTCATCGGTATGCTCCCAAATTTTTATTAAATATATCATCAATTTACTCTAAAATGAAGAAAGGTGATGAAAAAATTTTCCTTCTTTTATTTTTTCTTTTTCTTATACAAATTACGATAAAATTCCAGAATTGGTCGTCGAAAATTTCCGCCACATGATGTGGAAGTGGAAGCAATACGACAGCGGACGGTGCAAATATTTCATAAAGTTTTTTCCCTGACAATACAGATGAGATTATCGAAGTTGATTCGATAACAAAAGCTCATGATTTTTGTTACCGAATTGCAGCACGCCTAGGACTCAAATCTGTCGATGGATTTGCTCTGTTTGTGAAATTAGATAGCAAAGGTGACAAATTGTTTGATGTAGTTTGCAATGATAAACAATGTATCTCTTCTTTTTTCATCTTCGGGAATTAGAATCTTCGATGATTTATTCTTCTTTCAGTGATCTCAGTACCGGATAACGAATTCTTCTTTGACTTCTTACGTCAGCTATTCGAATGGATGCATCCCAAAAATGGGACTGTATTTAATTTCTCTTATCAAATTTTCTTCATGAGAAAATTATGGATTAATGCAGTGCCTGGAGAGGATCGCATTGCTGACCTTATTTTTCACTATCCTCAGGTATTTATAATTTCATATAATTATGAATGCTACAAATTTATTACTATTGTACTATTGCTATAATATTATCTTATATCATTATTTGCCGGATAAATAATTTATTCTGCAGGGTTAAAATATTAATAGTCAATTATTCATTAATAAAACATTTAAATATTCTAAAAAAGGTAAGAGGTAGTCAATTATTCATTAATAAAACATTTAAATATTCTAAAAAGGTAAGAGGCGATGAATCCTCGAAATATTTCATAAAAATAATTCCTAAAATCTGAGATTTTATTTATTTTCATTTAAAATCGTTTTACAAAATCATATCATCTTTCGATATCATCTTGAGAATGAATAATTAATTATATATAGGAATTACCAAAGTATTTACGCGGTTATCATGCGGTAACTCGGCAGCAAGTAATAGAACTGGCAGCTGCAGTACTTCGTGCCCGAACTCGTGATGATAAGGCAGCACCGTTGTTACAATTGACGCAAATCATCCCGGATATTGTACCGCGTGATATGATTAAAATATATAGTGGCACTGATTGGAAAAAGTATAGTCGCCTTTTTATTCGCTTCTTTATACTAGGATGTATCTTAATGTCCAAATTCAAGTTATTGCAAATTCGATTGTGTCATATTCGCCCTAAATTTCATATTCTTTTTAATTTATTAAAGATTTCATAAATTGTTGTTATTGCTTTCCTTGCCGACTTTGTACAAATAATTATTATAAAATTTTTGATCTAATTAACGATTTTAATTTTTTTTTCAAGTATATAACAAATGCATATGTTGGTCATTACGAGAATATGTCGTCAAGCGAAGCCAAAATACATTTCCTGAAAGCGATCGCTGAATGGCCCACATTCGGTTCTACATTCTTTGAGGCATCTGTTTAAATCATCATTCCCAGAAAAATATGATTTTTTGAAATTCAAAATGTAATAAGGAGCCAAAATTTAATTTTTGCTTTTGAATGAAAGCCAGAATTTTTAAAATAACATGAAAATTTTTAGGTAAAGCAATCATCTGATTCAGCAATTCCGGATAAATTGCTGATAGCTATCAACAAGACAGGTGTTCACTTATACAACCCATCAAATAAACAACATATCATCCATTATCCGTTCACAATATTGAGCAGCTGGAATAGTGGCAATACATATTTCCATATGACTATTGGAAGTTTAATGAAAGGCGGTCGAGGTACACGACTGCTTCTGGAAACATCGCTGGTAAGTTTGAGACATATTTATTTCAAATAATAATTATCCTCATAGTTTGAGATTTTAATATTGATCAGTGAAGCTCAACTCTTTTTCATTCTTAATGCAACAAAAAATATATACAAAAATGTATGCAGAAGTAATTGTCAACTGCAGCAATTTCACCATAACTTCAGGCTCATTCCAAATCCCTAGGCAAGTAGCTAACTAAGCTAATATAACGTTAAAATCTTCACGCTGATTGCTTCTATGCTTGTAGGGGTACAAAATGGATGACTTGCTTACATCTTACATCAAGCTCTTCCTCACCAACCTTAACCGATCTTCTGCCAGGATGATCGAAGAAACTGCAGAAGTGTGATGATACACCATCCTCTTCGTCTTACCACTTTCCATTAATGTTTGGAATAACGGTTTCTGTATTCATTGGATTTCTTCGCAATAATTTTCTTACGCCATAAAAAATTTTGAATAGAATCGTTTGTTCACGTTTTTATGAGCTTCTAGCACTCAACATGCAACAAAATTTGAAGCCCAATGCTGTCCATCCTCTCTGTTTCTCTTGGCCATATCTTTAATTAGTAACATTTAGGTAACAGCCATAGAAAATCTCATAAGTTGAGGCTCTGAAAGTGAGAAGAGAAATGCTCTATCAAATATATCAAATCTTTCGTTATCTTTTTCTCTCTCTCTTTTAGTTAGTCTATCATTGCTCAATGAATATTTTCAAATTATCAGTTGAAACCGATATCTAACGACAAGGCTGGAATCCATCATATCTGAATGACTTTATGAACATTGATGTTCAGAAACAATGTCATTGAAGATTGTGAAAATTTCAGTTAATCTTGATGTAATCATTCCTCTCTCTTTACTATCTTCGTTTCATCTCGATGACTTAATTTTAAATTGTAGCTCATTGAACAGTTAAATTAATAGGTGCGGTTCAAAGATATCAATTCCAGCGCTTCAGGAGGCATTATACTTTTATTCCTTTAAGGCAATTGAATTTCGCATCAATTAAATGCAAATTTATCGTAACTTTTATTACATAATTTATATTAACAAATTGATTGACTAGGTACCACGTACGCCATTAAGCTGACTTTAAATTATTGAGTAAAGACGAGATATTGACAATGATCCTATTGGATGTATCTATTTGTTTACGTGATCTATTTGTTTACGGTGAGAGTGGTAAACATGTAAAGGAAATTTAAAAATATAAATCTTTCATTTGCATTTAAGAATAAAACAAAATTCCATTTGTCTTTATAATTAATTAAGAAAAATATGCAAATTAAAATATAGAACAACTACCACGCATCTGATAGGAATTTAAAAATGAAGAAGATCATTTAAAAACTTACAATTCCCATTACATAGGTGAGAAAGAAATAGAGTATTTCGAGACATGAATGTATGGCTGAGGACTAGTAAAGATACTAGCGAATCATATTATACGGAAGTAGTGGTATTGAAATAGAATTGGTTAGTATTTCATCAGATGCTATCAAGCATTCTTTAATACATGTCATGCAAAAAGAATGTTGGATAAGATTATTAGCATTTATCTTACCTTCTGATAACTTTCATTGCAAGCAAAAAGTTCGCAGAAGATAATTGAAATAATCATATCATCAAGCATTCAGGGTTGATTGAATTACGATGAGTTATCGTACACTATTTATTATTTCATTGTTTGCTTTCAACAGCGCAATAAATCAATGAGATTTGACAAGTTTGAAATGATCACAACAGTTTTATCTATCAACAACCATGTTGTCAGCGACAGTTATATATGGATATAAATGTTAAAAAGAACATTAAAGTAAATAGCGCGCCAAATTATGAGATCAGTAAACCAAAAGATAAAGATATGAAGATATTCTCAAGCAAAGTGCTCGATTTACTCATTGGTCAACAAATGAGATTAACCCGTCTAGGGTCGACAAACCCAAGAATATACAAAGGAGAGATTGCGGTTTAAAAACTCAAGTTTGAGGAACAAGTCGACGACGACTCAAATTCTATCCTCTATCCATGGTCGCAGTTCGACAATCTGATCTGACGTAACAGGAGCCATAGCTCAAAGGCCAAGAAAGAATAGCGAGTTAAAATAAACGACAGGCTCCAAAGAAAAATACGATCTGTTACATCCTCTTTTTTTTTTCTACACATGTTTTTGTTTTAATCGCATTACATATTATTGTACCTATTATGATAAACTGGATACGAAAAATAGCTAAAATATATATTCGATAGTCATGGCTGAAAAAATGTGCCAGCAGGCATTTATTTCATAGCTTGTTTATTAATTGTAATGAAATGTGAAATATCTGTCTCCAAAGTCATTCACCCTCGTTGTGATCCAAATTGTAATGAGCTTCTTTATAACCTTTGACCAGTTTACACAACTTAGTTCTAATATTTTTCGAAAGTTTTCACTTAAATTTCATATTCCTGTTCAAAAAAGTAAGATAAAATGCTAGTCTGCTCTCTTTATTGGTCAAAGAAGATAACAGTCAAGAAACTCGATCATCAGGTCTTTCATTATAGTTAACAAGTTGAAGGAAATGATCAAGATTCTCTTCTCATCAATTGCCAAAACCTCATTAATGTTGGCTTTTTCTTAATATCGCTGAGAATAGAATAACTTCATTCGAATTCAAAGAAAAATAACTTCTAAATCCGAAGAAAAGTTTGTCTCGAGAGCGTTGTTGCAACAATAACGCAAGATGACTCCTCGCTTCATTACGATTAGATTTCATTAGTCAAATCTGAAACTTTCAATAATTCCAGTTTGAAGTAGTCAATATCAGCATGCCTAATATTTTTGAAATAATCGCTTGAATTTCGGACTTCGAGATTTTTCGTTCTTTCCACAAAATCAATGAGTTAATTATTATATTATGGAAACTGTTAGCATTTATTAGAACCATAACAGTTTATCGATTCGAATGTTTCCTAAATAAACGAAGAATCACTTTGTAAATTACTAGCAAATAAACTAAACCTAAACATTTATTGTTTATCCAGAATAAATTTGCAAAATACATTTGGACGATTAGCATCGAAAACTACTCTCGATCTTTCAATGACTTCAGAAGAAAAAGCAAATGAATTAGAACTTCTGATATTATAGTATGCGCTTACCGTTTTTCTGACATCAAAATCTATAGACATTCACACAGTGAGTGCATCATCGGCGTCGGCTAAAGCATTCGTAAATATTAGATATTTGAGTTTGCTAACTAATATTGCATAATTCAGCCCTGCAGATGGTTATCACGTAAATAAGTTTACATGTAATTTACCGCTCTCCTGGGAATGTCATTCTGCAATACCGTAGGAGTATTTGATATGTGAAGTCACATTAGAGCTGTGAACTGACCACGGATTTCATGCAAAATCCATCTTATATTGTAAGCATTGCAAGCATCTGATGTTCATTAATAAGATCATGCAAGCATCAATGATTCCTGGCTTGCTAAATTTTCTTAAATGGTAATTAGAACAGCTTTAAAAGTGCAGCCCTCACTGTGTGCAGAAAAATAATGCCAGGCATGCATGCATGCATGCATGCATCATAATCACATCCATGTGATTGCAAGCAGCATATATTTAACTTTGCTTTGTTAATTTAAGCATTCGTCTTTTGAGCGAATCGAACGAGAAGCAAACCGGAAGTAGATGTTTCATAAGTAATAGATTTTCAGGAAGCTTTCGATCATATTTGTAATCGATGATAACCTTGCCTTGAAGCAGCGAGAAACATCGTGGTGGGTTATTTCAAAATCTTAAAGTTTGCAAGCAATATTTTTATAACGAGAATCTGAGCGAAATTTGAAAAAGTAACTAATAGAAACTTTTCCTAGCAAACTATTGTACTGAATTTACATACGGACATTAACGGCTTTCGTAATTAGCAAACGGAGAAAACTCATTTAATCATAATTGAACTGAATTACTAGCATTGAAAGTTATTACAGAACTCCATCATCACATATTATCAGATGGTTATCAAATAAGAAAGTATGTGAAAGCTTCATTTTACCTTCTTCTAAAGCGATAATCATTGATATAGGATCAGAGCAATGCGATATTCTTTTAAAAATGATATCCATTTCCTGTTAATTGGCTTGCCTATACAAGTCTTTCCTGATGTGCAAGACCATTGATCGAGCGAGAAATCAATACAGTAAGAATTTCTAAGTCGTATTAAACCAACATCAAGAGTGATAACAGCACAATAACAGCTTTGCTGACTGGATAAAATCAGCAAAACTTCTTGCTTATGTAAGAGTGATATTTGCACATTTTAGAAATGAAAGCAAAGCTATATAAAATTGATTACAGAAGATAGCCAGTATATGAAACCTATTAAAAGGCATTGGATTAAATACATTCGGATTTGATAAATACTTACACCAATTACAACTGCTTCACATGGCCTCATTCCAGCTCAACCAATCGCCAATTTCAGTCGGAAACTGAAAGTTAATGTCGAGAATATTCTGATGTCAATTACGGTATGCTTATAATATTATGTTTTAAATTTATGATAATTAGATGATGCGATAAACTTCAACATCAATATGCGATGAACACATACGGCATCTATACGGAATATATTGTCGCGAATATCAATAATCGCCAAACAAATTAATAAAATAATAAATGATGGAAAGCGTAAATAAATATAATGAATCATGTAACTAAAAAACTAATTCAGAAACAAAATCCTTTTACCTGGTATTAATCTTATTACAATCCTAATTCAGAAACAAAATCCTTTTACCTGGTATTAATCTTATTACAATCCTTATATTGCAATCAGGTCCCTTATAGCTTTTTCTGTTATTTAAATAAACATCTGCTAGAATATTTGTTGTAAACATTCCCATTTTTTCATATTTTCTAAATGGACTCCTCAAAAATTTAGAAAATTCTATTAAAAAAATTAAACATTCTAAAGTAAAATTGATGATCGAAGTAAGCATAGAATTTCACTCAAAACGGCATTTAATTGTCAGAAAGTTAAATTATAAAAGATTTTTTAGGCATGATTTCAGGCCTATGGTATACTTCTCTTGCCATATGCTCACGTCATGATATTTTGAACTTTTATTTTTGCTTTATTATCGAACTTAATTACAATTTATGAAAAATTTCTGAGGAATTGCGCTAATTTAGGACAAGCCTTTTTAACAAAATCAGCTCATAAAATAACTAGGAGAAATGACCAGAAGTACCACATGGATTATTGCTGCATAATTGAATATCTAAAATTGGTTCTTCTTTCGCGCAGCTAATACCGCTTCGACAGATGCGCTTTCTAAAAGTAAAGATTTTGAAAAGTTTTACCATTTGGTTTGCTACTCAAACAATACCACTATTAATTACTCAGTTATACCATTATTAGCAAGTTAATAATATATAGAAGAACCTGCGAAAGACAGGAAAATGGCAAATTTATTAAAAATGAAAAATACAATCAAAATTTCGCAGTCTACTGAATTTACAACTTTGTCAATTGTCAATCGAATTTATAAGTTTGTCAACCTTATACGAGTGCCTGTACCACAACTGCGTGAGCATGGCTGCCATTCCTGCCACTCATCCCATATAGCCAGCACTTTCGCTTCCGGATTAATCACACCGGCAACATGATCTGATGGTACTTTGGGACGCAATTGTCTGTCACCGACACTTGTACGAATCGATGTTTCACATGAAACATCACAAGTCTCTGTTTCCTTCGCTTCATCTAAATTATGAATTTCACAGGCAATGAACATGCTCAATACTATATATCATCGAGAGTAAACATAATTTCGGCAATCAATTATAAATCGCAGTAATCAATGAAACATATACTTTTATGCTGCTAACAAATTACATTTTCATCATCGTATTATCATTTTTCACAAAAAAAAAGGAAAGAAATAATGTAGAAATAAAAAAACGGAAAATACAATCATCGTATACCAGGGCATTCAGGTTCACTATCGTCAGCTCGTATGAGACCTATTTGACAGCGGCGTTTACGATGCCGTACTTCCTTACGCTCACAAGTGAAACAATCGGTCCAATCACTCCATAAAGTCCATTCGGGACATGGACGTAAAACACAGCGTCGCTGATCAATTGGTGAATCGGATTTTGGACAGTTGCCTGCAAAGGCTTCTAAAATATCACTTTACTTCTTATAAAAGTAGGCTAACTTATATACCAAAAGCCAAGTGTGATCAAAGAGAAGTCATTTATGCAAGCGAGCTTATACATTTAGTTCATTTTTCATACTATCAAGAAGGCGGTGTTTCAAAGAATGATCAAAAATTCACTGATTCACTTATACGTCTTGATCAGCAATACTTCGTCATCTTCATCACATTCATGTTGGTATCAAAAGACTAACCTGTAATACATTTCCGGACTCTGATTTGTATACCTTCACCACAGGAAGCAGAACATGGCAGCCAGTCTGTCCAGTCACTCCAGAGTTGCAAGGCTGCAACACTACAATCCTGCAACTTTTCCGAAGTGTTGAAATTTATTAAGCTGATAAAGTCAAGTGAAGAATCTTTGACTTTCGTATATTTCATATATTTCAAGTCAGATATTTCATTTCAATAATCGTTATTAGGAATAATAAAACTGAAATATCTGATCTTTCACAATAAAAGAAAAATCAATTAATTAATCACTTCATTTCATTCATGTTGAAAATTTGCTGTGCATTCAAGTAAACCAACTTTTTCACTACACGTTCTAGCTTGCTTTTGTTCATTAGCACATAATGACCCATCACATAAACGCTCACGCAATTGAAAACCTAATCCGCATGATACTGAACAAGGCAACCAATCGCCCCATATTTCCAATACACATTTCTGAATCAGATTAGTTTCAATTAACTAATCAAGTTCGTTTTCATCGAATTATGGATTATACAAAATATGAAATATGTCTTTTATGATAACAAGGAAAGCACATATCTCCCTCTAATACTATATCTATATTTGAATGATATTCTCGACTTTTTATAAAATCATTTAGTTGAATTAAAAATTCATTTAGTTGAATTGATCTAACTTTAGTTACACTCAGAGATGTACAATGAAAACAATTGCCTTAATACAAAACAACGAAATATTTTAACCTTGATTTCACACGGTTCAATTTGAGTACCTTCGCCTTCACACTGATTCAAATGACTGCACTGGCGTTTCCTACTTCGTTGTCCACTACCGCAGGTTGCGCTGCATGAAGACCACAATTCCCATTCATGCCATGCAAAACAGTTATCCTAAAATTGCTTGAATCTGAAACTACTCCAGTCAATCTGACGCAAGCAATCAACTTTGGTGAAAATGAAAAGAAATATGAATAGGAATGTTGATCTATAATAAATATATATATATATGAATAAATAATTCCCTGCATGACTTATCATCCAACACAAACGAATGCTATGATTCCTAATGCTAAGTACCAAATTTTCGTTTTTGCTCCTCATACCAAGGCTTCTGTACAATGCTTAAAATGTTGTCCATCTCTAATTCTTTGTTTTGATAGCCAAACTCTTCGTAAAACTAATATATAATAAACCAACTATTACAACAACCAAAGATCACCAATACGATATGAGCTTATTGCGGTAACTAGCATATCTCAAGCAATAATTACCGTTAATATGAGCTTGTCACAGTAATCAACGTTAGCAATTATTCTTTTAGCTCTTACATCATTCGGTTGCTAATCTTTTTCATCCTTTTTTAATGCCTTCAACGTTAACTTGCGTTTTTAAGCATTCATATGCTTAATTTATTCCAACCGTTTAAAAATTACCACAATCGACTTATTTACCTTCGGAGTTTAACTAACAACGAAGAAAGTTGTTTTTCTAAGGTATTATTTTTCAGCAAGAAAGATTCTACAAATATTACCTTATTACAATCATGCCTTTTAATAGCATTGGAACAATTCTGTCCTTTAATACATTTCGATATTCTATTCTGCACCTCACCATTACAACTCGTATTACATTTAATCCATTTCTCATTCCGTCGGCAAAGTGGTGTCTCAGGAACACATGATCGGGTATCGACTGATTTACCTGTGCAATTCTCCTGCAACACTATCATTGCATCCTGTATTGTATTTACGCGATTCACAATGAAAAAAAGGCTAAAATGATAAACGTTTTTGTCGACTAATGATGATGTAACAAAAGCGTACAGATTGACAGATTCGTTTTCGTTGTTGTTTTCCATTAGAGCCACAAGATACTGAGCATTTGGACCATTCGGTCCATCCAGTCCATTTCTGATAATCACCGGAAGGACAGTCTTCTCGATTTTTCACTACAGCTTTATTATTACACATCAGTGCCTGCAATTTTCTTTTTCGTTTTTCCTTATTATCGGAAAAGATGCTTGTGTTGAAAACGTTGGACTTTTTAAAAATTCAAAATAGGAATCCTGATTCACCAAGCATTGTCCTCCAACACAAAATTGTCCAGGACCGCAGGAGAACCATCTGGATAGTGCCCTTTGTTTCGGATCAATTCCGAACCGATCAAGTGACACCAGATCTTGCATGGTTGTGTACTATCTGCAAAAATCAAATATGCAATAAAGCAAAATGCAGTATAATTGATTCAGTTCGAAGGATTTGTTTCAAGAAATTATAATAAAAATAATTCCAATCAATAATATATTAATTTATAGTTTAAAACAAGTATGAGGATAAATCCACAGCTTAGATCATTCAAAAAATTAACGGAGAAATGTTGCGCCAGTAAGTTGCCGATCTGGTTTTTCTTGATCATTTTTATTGCTGTGCATAATTTCGTGCCATACTCTAGCAAAGTCATCGCTTTGCAAGTTGATTTCACATTACCACAAATTAGACCACGTAGATTGGAGCCAATACACTTTTTACCACCATTATTAGGTCTAAAAAATACTTTTAAATTAGGAAATAAAGGCCACTAAGAACTGTGATATTCAAAATCTATCAAAATTTATATTCGATATTCCAATTCAAAATATTCAGAATTTAATAGGAAAAATTAATGGAATAGAATGTACATCTTATTTACTTATTTAACGTTTAAATTAATTTTAAATACAGTTTAAAAATCATACATGCCAGCATCAATCTTGCTTCTATGTTACAAATCATTTCAGTTGAATATGAACATCGAAAGATTGAGTGAAACTTTATTATTATTAAAGATACATAAATAATTTCTGTAACTAACGCAGGCTTGGTACATGTTCGAATTTGACTCATGATTTGAATACTATCTGTTATTTGGCACTGACTGATTGGACATCGTTTCTCCTTACTACTCCATTCAGTCCAGCTACCATCCACCTTGGCTGGAGCTGTTCCTTGTGGCCATTGTCGACATTGCCCTTCAATGCAGAACTGCAATATTCAATATTTTTCCTGCTATAAATATCAATAAATCTATTCATGTTCATCAGAAATAGGATCAGTCAGCTATTTTACTGAGAGATTATATTATACTCTACTATCATTATGCATTTTAATAAATTAAACATGTGGTGTTAAAATCTTCAGCATAAAGAGAATCAGAAAATGCAAGGAAAATATTCAGTTACAACTTCTCGAAAAAAAATTCGAGTTTTCCTGCATTTTGTCAATTTGGTAAGTCTGACTTTTTTCTACGATAAATTTATAATTTGTGTTTAAATATCGGTTAATCAAAATTCACATAACATAATCGCCACCTTGTCACCGCCACACCAACTTCCTTCCAATGCCGGATGCGCTGTTGATATTGTCGAGCCATTATTTCCACACCATAATATGCGACAGATATCCTGAAATAGTTCAGAATCATTTTGAAGGGTTTCATACTTCGGAAAATGATATGTTTTCAATACATGAAAATACGATTCTGATCTATTCGTAAAGAGATCAAAGTGCGAGCATAGCTTTTGAAAAAGAAAATAAAGTGCAATTGAAAAAATTTCATTTTTTCAATCTCTAATACAAACTGTTTTAACTATGAAAATATAAGGAAAATCGAACATCTATTGTTCTTCCTTTCGGTATTTCAACTTCAAAACCTTTGCCCCAAAAATAAGAACACTGTTGGTCAGCCGTGAAGCGCTGTCCAGGTAAACAGTTATCCTTCATATGATTATAATTCAAGAGCCCTTCTGATCCATCACGCAAGCAATTGCCACGACCACTCTCACTACAATCAAAATATTAACAAATTATCAAGAATGCGATAAAAACAAATATTAGTATACATAGCACTGATCACATAAATAATTTAAAAGTAAATAAAAGAATTCAGGCTTACTCTAATTGCAATAAGAAGGCATTAAATTCACGCACTGAACACTCACTCCAGGTAGTTTTACCAGCTCCATTTACTGCTGACATTAAGCAACAACTTCGATCACATTGATTTTGCACGCCATCATGAACCATACCCATACTGGAATTAAATAATATATACTTGCTTCTAAATGTGCGTAAGAAGTATACTAATCTTTGCTCTAATTTTATGTCAAATTCGCTTCATTATCAGTCGCTCCATTCATTTTTTGAAATTCGAAAATTATATTATAAACAAACTTATGCCCCATTTCATGAGCTAAAACAAATGATCGGCCAAGATGCATTCCTTCTACCAAACTGCATGCGAATATTTGATCGCACATTCGCGCGACAGGTGCTACACCGGCAACTGAAGTCGTTGTATGATAGATGTCATACCTATAACACATTTGAGCTAATTTTTATAATTAGGAGAGGTTATTACTTATAAGAATATCTAATCAGCCTTGCATGAGATTACTAATATTATTAATTACTGTAAAAGAATAATCTATTAATAGTCTCTAATGGCGGAATATCACCTTGCTTCACTGCAATTTCTAGGAAAAAAGATGATTCTATAATTTTTATCTTTTCGATTTTATCAAACAATTGAGAGATTCACTTCTATTTTACATTTCTTTATGTTATTATTATTGAATAAATTATTTAAAAAACTATATTTCCGATGAATTAAAATAAACTTGATATATTCTCGCCCTACATAAATCATAAATGGCACAACAAAATATCATATTGAATTTACACTTTAAATCTGCAAACTTATGAGACAACAAATTAAATTTTTATCTATGATTATTAAAAATAGTATTCTATATATATATATATATACGTACGTACGGACGTATATTTCGTACGTCAAATTGTTCTTCTCCTATTATATTATCTATTCTTGTCAGAGCAATATAACGTAAAAAAACAACAACGATGTATGACGTAGAAATTGCTTGCAAATCTTTGCGTGGATACTAACAGTGAGATTATTTCTTACTAATTAAAATGATCATTTATTAATTTTTAGAGATCAAGACAAGCGTAACTTCGAATATATGAATTTAAATAGTAGAAATATTAAAGTTCTATAGAGTAAAGAAAGAAAATATTAATGTTCTATAGAGTAAAGAAAGAAAATATTAAAGTTTTATAGAGTAAAGAGAGAAAATATTAAAGTTCTATAGAGTGAAGAAAGAAAATATTAAAGTTCTATAGAGTGAAGAAAGA
The DNA here is from genome assembly GCA_024305405.1 of Dirofilaria immitis. Taxonomy (NCBI): domain Eukaryota; kingdom Metazoa; phylum Nematoda; class Chromadorea; order Rhabditida; family Onchocercidae; genus Dirofilaria; species Dirofilaria immitis. Next base: position 41,991 of record JAKNDB010000066.1, on the reverse strand, counting down.
AAATATTAAAGTTCTATAGAGTGAAGAAAGAAAATATTAAAGTTCTATAGAGTGAAGAAAATTCAAACTTACTTTTCTACATGCTCGTACTCTTTCATTTTTTTGAAAGTTTTTTTCAATTTTTCTAGAATATTATAGGTATGGTTTAAATTTATTGATGGCCAATTTACGTTTGCAAAGTTTTGCAATTTGCTTTCAATAAAAATTATTCAAGATTTGGACAACTTTTATGAACTAAAAAAAGAGAATTTAAATAAGCCTTATTCAATCACTGCCCAGAAAACTTCACAAAAGATTAAAGATGACAAACCCAGTAAGAAGAATGCCATGATCCCAATGCTCCGGATCAGTAAGATCAGTTCCTGGATTAAGAGTTGCTTGATGACGACAAAACAAATTCAACAGCATTTGAGCTTGTCCATTTCGATGCGCTAACGTTTCAAGTCCTGTCTAAAGTAAGGATAATATAAATGATAAATTGATTATTTAAATAATGTATGATTTCTATTAACGTATAATAATTTCATATTCATTCTTCAAGTTGTAGTATAAACAGGGAAAGATAATTAGTTTATACTAGCATCATTTACCTAGAAGGCATCAACTTTAACTAATTTAAATATAGGATAATTATATATTGATATGATTTTATAATTTCAAATTTTCTTTCACTAAAAAAAATACCGGTTGTTTTTTCCACAATTCAAATCGTACGATGACAATATCCAAGTTTGGAGTCATCGATGATTGCTGATAAAGCACATGAACATTGTTAATTAAGGCAAGAGAGAAGTCCACTAAATGCTGTTCCGCATTACCGATGTATTCACGTTGGAAATGTTCATAGAGTTTGGAATCCAGAAAAAGCCCAATTTCTAAGGTCACCGGATCTAGTTGTGGAAAGATAAAGAGAGAATCGAGATTACTTTCTGTGGGTATCGTGTAATTGAATACTGGTCCTTCGGCTGCAAATTTTTCCATTTATTATTTCGTGTTTTTTTTCTTATTAAATGCATAAATTTTCTGCGAAAACAACAACTAATCATTTTAAAGATTATTACAGCGAGCTTAAATAGGTAAATTAACTCAAACTAATAATGTTATATTACAACTATAGAACAGTGCACGATAATCAAACTTCAAACTTAAAAATATCAGAAGAAAAAAAAATAAAAATTAACCATTTAGTTTACAGCAGTAGCAAGTGTTGATGCCATGCAAAAGCTATTATGCACTTTTTGTCGATAAACTTCTTAATGATGGTAAATCTGATTTACTATTTGAATATCAATTATTAATTTCAAATATAATCTTAACTTCATTTCTTAAATTCTTCTTTACCAAATTCAATTTTGCTAATCTTTTTGTAGGGAAAGAAAAAATTCTAATCTGTCAGAAAGCTCTTCGTCTTCTGAATGATTTTTTCATAATTTAGTTTCGAGCTGATTTTTAATTTCTATTAAATTAGCAAGTAATAAATATTAATAAATTCGTTCACATCGACTATTTTATCATGCTGTTTTTTTAGAAAAGAACGATAAGAGATTGCCTTCCAAGCGTCAAAAGAAGCTCAGCGATTAAACAATCTGTAGTTTGCTGAGAATTTTCATTCCTATTAGTTAAGCAATTGGATGGATTTAGAAAATTACAAATATTATCAACAGTTTACAATTTTTGATCGTTCAAAGTAATGTATTCGTTAATCATAAGTCAAAAATAACTAACATGTTAAATCCTATAAGAAGTTTAAGACTTCATAGATAGTCGATTAGTTCATTTGATATTGATAAACTGATATTGATTCTGTTGGAATGAATAATGCATGAAAATGATTATATAAAAAAAAAAAAAAAACAAAAATAAAAATTACGACAAAGTGAGCAACAGGTGAATGAATGCATGCATGGATGCATGTGATTGATTCTTAACGTACTATCCTTCCATTTTTGGATTAGCAGAAAAGATGGAACTTAAATTTGATTGGAAGCATTAACATGAAGCAGACCTGCAGCAATTTTGGCTGCAGTAATATCAGTAACGATAGTCTTATTCAATATGCCACTTGCATTATCAATCGACTTACTGACGTCACAAAATTCATCCTCAATTGATTGCTCGTTTAATTCTAATAATCGTTCTTTCGATATGTAATCTAAATTAGGAAGCAAATCCACTTCACGTTTGTATATAATGTGATGGTGCTTGACCTGAAATGATTCATATATAATTCTTATCTTTTCATAATACTGAAGGAAAAATGGATGGTTGAAAGTTAATCGTTTCGTCAATTAATCAGAATTCTTCAAATGCTCAAAGGACGTGATTGCTAGAAGTTTCAATTGATCCAAACTACAAATTATAAAGTTGCAGGATTTGAATAAATTATCATGAGATAATTATACTGATAGATGTATACCTGATGTGTATATCTAAGTCGTTGAGGGACTGTTTGGAGCAAGAGGAAATGGTCGTCCATAATAATGGTGCCTGTCAAATGATTACAATAAGATATCGCTGCTGAAACATTATTGTGTGACAGTACCTTCCCATGGAAATGACAATCTGCCTTCAGATGTGCTGGTAATCCTCGACTTTTCGAACTTTTTCTGCCGTCACGCACCACTGAGATCTGAAATTATCATTGATGAAGCCACAGTCTATACGCACAATCGATTTTTAAAAATTTTCATCGATTGAAAGATTTTTTGGTCGTAGATAAGCCAACTCTGTTTAATACATTTAATTAAAATGTATATATTGTCAAGAGAATATTTGAATAGTAAGTTATGGCATGATCTTCCATGTCATTGAAGTTTCTTAAATATAGATAACTAGGATGAGTCTTTTTCCATACTATTGAGTTGAAATCCATACTTTATCCATTTTTTCAAGAATTCTATAAACTATTTTCTCTTTTCATGGATCAGCAAGAGGATCGCAATCGGAGTCACATTCAATTAGACAAATATTTAGTCGTTTATACATTTTATTATTTATTTCTTTCTTTTTACCAAAAATTTTCTCTCTTCAAGAATCTAAGTGCAACAGAAAAATCCAAATTCTTGATTTAGTTCCTTCTACATTAAAATTCCAGTTTTAAAATATCTTCACGAATTAATTCGCATACCAGACAAAATAAATTTCTCGTATTTTGCACTTTAGTGTAACATCAAAATTACGTAATCTACATACAATCCGGGTCTTGCAAAAAACAAAAATTTTAGCATTATATGAAAATAATGCTAAAAAACAGCAACTTCATTTATTTTCGATTAATTTTTCATTTTTCTTTTTTTGCTAATCACTTGTAAATCGGTCCAATAAACTGGATTGTATAAAATTCAATAGAAATTCGAAAGAAGCGCGAATTGTTTACAATATATTTCAATGTTCCTATCAACTAATGCTCCTATCATTCAACTTAATTTTATTTTTCATCGAGAAAAATAAACAATGGGAAAAATTTTCTTCTCTTGACAAAAAAATTTTGCTTTTATTGCTCAATATTGCGCTATTTTCTTCATTCAGATGTGGAGAATCTTAAGGAATTATTCGTATCTTTCAGATATCTTTATAACTTATCACAACTTTTACTTTGAATTCATTGAGGAAATTCCGTAATGTAGGGCAAAATCATTTGAAATGGAAGTGTAGCTAGCTATCTATGTATTGCTGAATTTAGGGCAATTGTATTGTGATTTCACTTATAAATTATAAATGACAAAATAACACATCCAAAGAGACGTTAAAAGAAGCTTCTAAGAATCCACTAATGTTGATGTCGAAAGAATGGTCATAGCGAATGAGTGTGAGTATTCTATCTTTTGATTGCTACTTGATCTGTTGCAATTATTAAGCAAAGAACGGATGGTTCATAGCTGAAAACATATCTTAGTTAGTGGGTCTTATCAAAAAAACCAACCAATGAAACAATTATATATTTATTTTCAACTGACTTTTATTCAGCTATTCAGATGATAAGATGCTGTAAGACAAGACGATGAATGGAGCCTTGAACCAACAAGTTTTAAATCAACAGACTTTGAACCACGAGTGTTAAATTTGCTAACGTTACAGCAAGCACTCTTTAAGATATTACTCACCAAGTGAGGACTTATTAGTTTGTGGTTAGGTCTGAGATGAATGTGAAAATTCTGATCCCAAGCATCGAATAATAAATGAATGGTATCATCACTGAATTGCTTCTTGTTGACATTGATTAGCTCATATTCCGGAACATCTTTGTGATGAAATACAGCGAAAATTTGTTGGAGCTCTTGTTTTGTTAAACGATGATGAAAATTCTGCAAATGATGATATATCAGAAGAAAGAATTTTGTTCTTCTTTCATACATGAAATAAAAGTCCCTAGTCGTTTTGCATCTTTTTTTTTCTGCGATGGCCATTTAATTTTAAATAATAAACTTAAGGACTTATTAGAAGGAATATTCTCAAACTTTACTTTCCTTGTTAATTATTGTCGCCTGTAATAATATAAAAATCAATGCCGCACCAAAATTTTCTTGCCTAGTTATTAAACCAAAATTTGTAGTTCTAACTAATGTTATTCAGAATTGTTTCCTATTTTCGTTTTTGAGAGAATGACAAAAGAAAGCTATAGCAACTTTCCTTCTCTCCTATTATTAATAATCCTTCTTGATTTTCAAAAATTTCAGTAAGTAATAAAAGCTGCTCGATAAATAAAATCAAATCAGATAGTTTTGTTCTTCAGAGATGGACAAAGAAAGGAAACGGTAAGCACCGGGAAAATTCTTGATGTTTACCTGAGCAATATTGATGAGTGAAGTGAAAAATAAAAAGATGATTGCGATGATACATATGAAGCTATTCATCTGTGAGCAACAATTATATGATTCAAAATATCGTTCAATCTTATTAAAGGTAATTCTAGGCCATTGATTATAAGTCTTTAGGATCAGACCGCAGATAGAAGAGTAAAATAGATAATAATTCACTGATTCTTTACCAGTAGAGAATTTGTGATTGTTATGAAGTTCCGCTGATAGCAAATACATTCACCATTGATTATTTCAGTTTAAATACAAGGCTCATTTTAGTAGCAACATAATAGAATAAGCATAAGTATGAAACAGGAAGGATGGATTTGCGTGATTCGAAAGGATTGATAGCTATCACAGTAGAATCGAGAATCGAGAAGACTTTCTATGCGATAATAGTTATTGTTTTTACCGCTGTAATAATAATCACTATTATGATCGCTGGCGTTGTAATCTGAGCAACTTTTTATCATTCCAGTTCAGGAATAATCGAGTGAACGATCGCATCCTATAATACTAGTCATCCAGTTAGAAATTTCGTTTTCATTTACCTTCTAGTATATAACAGATATCTCATTTTACCACTTTTCTGTGAAGGGACAAGAAAATAAATTAGATGATAGATAGTATGTAAAGCAAATATACGAAGGGTGACTGATTGGGTTTGATGTCACTTTGTGATCTCTGTAAAAATATGTATCGAAAAGAGGAGTGGGCATTCACCTATCTATCTATTCAATTTGCTTGTAAAATAAATAGGTTGTTACATATAGATTGATATCAATGAATATTTCCTACTAATATTAACAATATGATTTCTTTGAAATTGCGCTACTATTATCATTTCAAATGTTTTCTCAAATATTTCAGAAATGAAATGAAATTGGGAGATGGATATTTGAGGAGAATTATAATTTGATTTAATCAAAGATATTTTTGCATAAGAAAGAAACAAAATCAACAATTCTCATCAATGATTTCAATTTTCAAATTTTAACAAAAGAATATTTCTTTCTAAGCGTACTCAAATCCAATGATTCTTATACTCTTTGTTCGTTTTGTAATTTTTAAAATCAAGTTTTATACGTAGGATCCGGATATTTAACATGTTATTATTATAAAAATACAGGTTTTCATTCTTTCGTTAGATTTACCTTCATTTGATGGCATTTGAAATAGAATGAATGAATGCTTCATGTTACTCCACTTTTATCAGATATTTCAGAAATGAAATGGAGAAAAGAATATTTAAGATGAACAGTTTGATTTAATCCGATAATTCAAAGTCAACTTTGTTTGACAAAGAAATAGATTTAAAAGACGTTGTAATCGGTCGATGAGCTAATATTGATATTCAGTATCTAAAAATTTTATTATCATAAGATATATTCACTCTGAGCTGATCAACATGAGAAAGATAAATGCGTTTTAAAGTTGAGTGCAATTAGTATAAGCCATCTATCAAAAATTGAAATGATAGCTGTGGCAATAATATTTACGAGTAGAAAAGTTGTTGAGAGAAATTGACAAATTATCTATTTGCTCATAATTTGCCGATCCAATGCTCGGTATACTTATCAGCTAAGCGGAATGCTGATTTATACTATATATGGTAGCATTTTGACGACTGGAGGCGATCAAAAAATGGTGAATGAAAATTAACCTATGTTGTTATCTCCATTTGCGATTCGGTTTCAAATAGATTCTAATCTGAAGTTTCCATCTGTTATGATGATGGAAGTCACAATAATTTTCCTCTCTACCAAAAAGATCGAATTTTGACATTTGATTTTAATAAGAGGATTTATGTTCAGACGAAATTTATCTATTTCTTCGACGAAATCGAAATTGTTACAACTTAATGAAGTTGAAAAAGAAGAAGATAAGAATCAATCAATCAAATATAATATTGAGATTTTATATCTCTAGATATAAAATCTTCTATAGAAAGTTTTTAATTTCCAAAAGTTTATTTGAAATCATAAAGATCACATAAAGGTTAGAATGTCACCGATAATATGATGCAATATAAGTGATTCTTAGTTTGGAAGAAAAAGAAAACACAAAGTCAATATTTGAATATGAGAATCACCATTTTTCCTGAATGTCAATCAATAATACATCTTTTCTAAATGGCGAAAAATAAACTGTGCTCAGAATTAAGCTTCTTCTTTTCATTTGAACTTTCGGACATTTAAATGCTTTAAAAGTTTCGAAAGATTTTTTAAAAATTTTCTCTTCAATGCGTTATTTAATTTATATACTTTCCATACGGTCTTTTTAAGGGCAACGAAAAATACATGCTTTGCGGAAATTGCGACGAACTCTTCAACCTCTAACGATGTTTTTAAAACTTCAAAATTGTGATAACATTTTAGCTTACTGAAAACAATTTTACAAGTTTCAATAGCAGATATTCAGTTCGAAACGATAATTCAGTTTCAAAATGCGCATTATTGCATTGCTGGATATAATTGATGTTTGAAAGATTTTTAAGTAATTTCTCTTTCCTAAACTGATAAATTTCGAAAATAATTTTATTCTGAATTATCTAATTGATAAGTAAACTTCTGAGTTCTACTGGATTACCTATTTTTTCCAGCTTGAACCCGATGTTAACCACAGAAAGTTTATTATGGAATTCTAGCAATCTTCTTAATGTACGAATAGCTTCTGCGCAATAATCATAGTTTGCGATTATTCAAAAAAATATTTTGTCTGAAGCTAAAGAATCATAGATATGCTCTTGTTTCAAGTAATATGCATCATGATAAAATGATATACAGTTACGACTTGTGGCAGATAGTAGTGTTCCAAATTAACTGATTGATGTATCTATTAAGGTTATAGATATGAATTGTTATTTAACTAAACTATTTTTACGAAATTGAATTACTATAGCAAGTTATGCTAACAGGAAACAGGAAAGATACTAATCAAACATATTGTCGAGCATGTTATTACATATTCATGTTATCATCATAAGTTATTATGCAATGAAGATAATGGATGTTGGTGATGAATTAATGTAAGAATGATTATCTACGGTTAAAAAAATACTGAAAAAATCCATTAAAAATTGCTGAACGAAATTTAAAATTAAAAAGAAATAAGAATAAAGAAAGCTTTAGAAATGAAGCAGCAAACGACAGTATTAAGTTCTTCCTTTGTTTCAAACAGGATTTGAAGAGAATGCTAAATTCTTTGTTACACTACTACAAATATCGTCAAACTACAACCAATAGATAGATGATGATGCATATCAATTTCATACAAATGTTCAGGTATGAAATCAATATATTTTAACTTTTTGGTCCCTTATTTAATCGAATTCATGAAATATTCTCTTCCTCATTTTGAAATTCACTTATTGGAATGTATTCTCGAGATTTGATGAAAGAAGTATTTGAGAAATTAATTCAAAGACATGTTTGCTATTATACAAGAACAGCAGGAATATTATCATAAATTTCACAATCAATGAATGATTCACTATATTTTTTTATTTCTTTAAGCAGAAAGATATTATCTTCCAAAATTATAAATTCTATCAGAATCAGAAACAAAGTTTAAAAACTGAACACAAGAAATAAAAATAAGAAGAAATGCTGAGAGTGAAATTTTTGCATTATGAACATAATTTCGAATTTATTTACTATTTATTAACTTGCTAAAATAATTTCCTCACAAACTCAATATTGACTAAATTGATAAAAATTGGATGTGTTGTTGATACTTTAAAAAGTTTAGTTTAAATAACAAATGTTTTTAAGATTTAGGTCATAAAGTTTTCAAGATATTTGAAAAAAATATTTCATATTACAAAAATGCTTTATGAAAAAATGACAATGATTTTAAAATATCGAAACTTTGAGAAGTATGCTTGGAATGCTAAAAGCTTATTTTATTGAAAGGTCAATTTACTGCTTCAAATTTCCAAGACAACAATTCAATTTCTCGAGTTCACTAATTTTTTCGAGAATTTCTACATATTCATTTATTTCTTGATGTTATTTTAAAATAAAGATATCTCTGATTTCAATATTCAATTTCGAACGAATAAGAATCTCGCACTTATTCATTGAAGATAAAATGGGTTTTGTTATAATTTGATATAAGAGTAATCATCCGCCAAATAATTCTTGTCATCTCTCTTTTGATCAGGCACAAATGTCTTAAAGTTTGTTCATTATCCTTAACTATGAAATTAAAATCAGCGTAAAATTTTATTTCCTTTTTAATTAAAATAAAATCAAAAATTGGATCGATAAATTCCAAGCAAACAAATGTATTGAATCGAAAAAGTTCAAAACTTCACATAGTATAGCTAAAATGAGGATATAAAATGTTGAATTGGCAACAACGGTCAAATGTTTATACGGGAAAAATCAGTAATAATTATTACTTGTGATATATATAGAGAGGGAATTGAGATAATATCCGGTGGAAACAGGTTAATTCCATTTCTCATTTTTTCATCCATGATGAGAAGATAAGAGAGAACAAAAACGTAAATGGGTCGATTACAAGGCTTATTATACATGGCAAACTCATTTCCTGGCACCGATAAATTAGCCATAACTATCGATTTCCTTTTAAGCCATCCAAATGCGAATATTTCTTTTCTGATTGCGACGATTAATCGATCACATTTTTTATTATATTAACAGCTATCAGTGCGAATCTATCATCACTTCTCACTGTTCTGTATTACACAAGTGAAGCTCATCTGAGAAACATTTTAAACTGTGGAAGAATGAACTTCCGTGAAACATTTTCTCAAATTCCACGTTGTTTACGCAGTCGCTCTAACCGGACATCAATTTATCTTTTTTTTTCATAATAAATGTGTCGTTAATATTATTTAGATATAGAGATCAATATTTTCAACGAAGCATATTTATATAGTTATAACTAACAAACCGATCATCAATTTACGAATCTCAAAGGACGATTACGATTGTCCATGATAATGAATGGGATTGAAGATGAAATTTTTGCGATGAAGGATATCGTATAATTTAGCCTTATTCGGGAATGGTTATCTAATTATTGCTTTCTTGAAGAAAGTATTTTTATTTTCAATAATTTATTATAAATTCGCTGTCAATCAACTTCTACAAATTTATAATATAAAAAATGTTTTAAAGTTAAAGTGAAAGAAGAAATAATCGGTTGCACAACAGATTGCGCCAAATATTCTATTTTACTTACTTTATTCCATCCCAAACATTTATCATCTAATTGCTATAAAAAAAAGTCGATTTTATAGCGAATTAATATTATTAATAAAATTTAATAGCAGCATTGAAATGAATGAAAAAGAAACGATTATTATGTTAGTTTTAGTTAATTAATTATTTGACAATTAAAAAATGAGGTCACTCGCATTCCATTCATTTTCTACCGTATTTTTCCTTTCAACTTATTTCATCTATATTATGATGATAATCATATCATTAATATCACTCTACTTCTACACGATCAATTCGTGACACATTTCAGCTTTTTTGGATTTACATAGAATGTGAATCGAAATACAATAGATTCATCATCATATGAATAGGTGAAAAGAAAACGATTAACTTCTGTCAATGGGTTGCTGCCATCAATGTAACCTAATTTATACCTGCAAGCAATGTGATCTGATATCAATGCAATCTGTTATCAATGTAACCTGCTAATTGTAATCTGCTCTTGTAATTTTTTTCCTGCTCAATTACTTGCATTCAGTTCGGTATAATCGACTGTCTTCGGTAAATATTTCACCATTGATTTCAGCAAATAACAAATGCAAAATTTCCAGTGCAACGAAATGAATTACAATCTTCCTTTATGTCCTTTTTGACTATTCCTTGACATTTCAACGGAGAGCAAAGAGTTGCAAATTGCATATTGCATTACTTTCACCTGCATGCAATATCAATAGTTCATAATCCCGTACATTATTATCCCTTGTGCACTAATAGTAGCATAAGTGCTCGAATTTATTTATTTATCAAAATTTCTATAATTGAGTTATGGTATATCGAATTTATGCGGTTGAAGTACTGACCTAAAATTAAGCAGCATTCTGCATCATTGGAAAATTAGACGCAAATAGGCCATAATGGTAAGTAGACGTTGTTATTAGACCATAGCCGATCACATCGTATAAGTGTCCTATTTTATGAAATGTGCTATGATCTGTCACATTTCAATTTTATTTTGTTGCAAAAATTTTCTATTAAAACAAAATAATATTACGAATAATTTTAAAATTGATACTTTTTAGTAAATTTTCTTTGTATTAAATTATAAACAACTTTGATAAAATATATTTGAATGAGTCGTTCCAACATCTACGATATGAAGTAGATTTATGTCCCAACATATTTGATATTTTTGCCATAGATGATACCATTTCTTGTATGATAAATTTCAATTGAAATAATTAATATGAAAAATGAACACTAAAAGACATTAATAATACTTTTTTCATTTGAAAATCTTTAATTCAAATAATTTTATTTAAAAGCCAAGAACTTATTAATAATAGCATAACAAATTTAGCACATAGGATTCTTATAATTTCAACCTTACAATAATGCAAGTTGATGAAACATTTATATGCATTTATTCATAGCATATATTACTGAAAAAATTCCTATTGCAAAACTTTGATAAAAGAAGGAAGTCAAAAATATGTAAGGATGAATTATATCCTTTCATGAAAGCCAACAGAATGTATAATACAATATTAATTGAAGTAAAAATAAATTAAAACAGTTAACATTTCAACAAAAATTTACACGCAACAATAATTTAAGAAATATAAACAACTTTGATAAAATATATAATTTAACAATTTGAATGAGTCATTCCAACATCTACGATATGAAGTAGATTTATGTCCCAACATATTTGATATTTTTGCCATAGATGATACCATTTCTTGTATGATAAATTTCAATTGAAATAATGATAAATTCTATTTGCTCTAATATATTTAATATAAATTATTCGAAACTCAAAAATTGTCCCTTAATTTGTAAGCGGAATGGAATTTTTGAGTGTAAAGGGATGAGAAGCTTAATGAGGTGTCTAATATACATTAACATCCCAATAAGATCAAAAACATAAAATAGTGAATTAGCGAATCTCGACTTTCTTATTAGTGAATAAATCTAAGTGAATTTGTCCTTAACGTTTCAAGACAATAATCCAGAAAAGAAATTTGCTACAATTTTCTTTTCTATTTATAAATATTTTAATGTTTTATTTTTCTGAGTAATTTTCATGATTAAATTTCAATCAACACTTTGTTAATAATTTGAACAAAACAGGCAATAACACTCGTTGATGCACAAACCTCAGAAGTCATCAATTGAAGCTTCATGTTGACTGATTAATTCAGTCGTTCTTGCAACAAATTTCAGTGCATTTTTCCAATGTTTCAAAGTTATTTAGTGTACCACCACAACCTGTATAATTTAGAAAATCATTTTAAAGAAAATTTCAAATATTTTAAGTCTTATATCATAGCTAAACTAAAATCACAATGCTAGGTTTAATTTTAGTTTTTAGGAAGCTAGCCTAGCTCATCGAATTACTGCTACTATTAGGAAAAAATAAGTTTTTCAATAATCAAAAATTAAAGTTACCTCCATATTGATAATAAACGCAATCATCTAATTCTGGGTCATATCCATATCGCGTTTCAAATTCCTTACATTGTCGTCCTGAGTCCATTGGCTGCAGACAGAAATTTGCAGGATCCTATAAAACCGAAAAAACTTACTAACTCTTACTGGATGAAAAGTAATAAGAATTAAAATAATTTTTAGCATAAAATTACGGCTTAAAATTTGCTATCTTCAACTGAAGACCATATTTGCCTTTCAGTGCGAGTAAAATTTAAGGCCTTGACTGACCTGGCAACATGCAGTAATATTTCTCTTAGCATTCATATTGCATATAAATCCCACTGGGCATGCATCATCTATTCCACACTTTGCCAGAGTTTTTCCAGATGCTTCCATAAGTGGATCACCATGAGGGCAATATTCCTCGTTTCCTGAATATGGTTGGCTAAATTTTGATCATATTTACTTGTTAGATGTTGTATTTTCTTGAAAGCATACATATCCCTGATGGTGAAAGATCAACGTCTGAGAGAAATTTCGCTTTCTCTGACTTGTTTCTAAATTTTTCAGGATGGGCTAGAAATTTACAGGAAAAATTACCTTTACAGGATTTCTCACAGCTTTGCTTTGAAAGAAAATTATTCTCATTGCCACCCAAACCACTATAAATAAATTTCAAACACTTCTTACGGCTCACATCATAGAACCACCTTGGAATTGCTTCACTACCATGCCCTACGGACAACATTTGCTTACAAGAATTCTGACCTGAAATTATTCCTTTTGAATGGCTTCATTTTATTCATTAACCTACTTCCTTCATATCCTTATATCCTTCTAAATTCCCATTCTCTTCACAAACGGGGTGTCTTTCCATTTTGTAGAGAATCAGTCATCTGTTTTTAAAAATGCAAGAAATTTCCGATGATTGTTGAAAAAAATTGAATTAAAAGGAAGAAGCTTACCTTGTCGAGGGCAACACTGCATTGTTAAAAACGATGACCCTTTATGACAGTAGTAATCATTTGGGCAATCATCTGATTGATTTGATTTACAAAAATTGGTCGCCCTGTCTCGTCTATCAGAGGTGTTCCACTTTCACATGGATTTATTTCTGGAGCAAGCAACCGTATAAAATAAAACATATTTGTCAACCACTAACCATCAGTGATGAGTTAGCTTCTAATTATATCTCCATTACTTGCTTACTTCCCCATTATCGCTATCACAAAATCAATCAGTCGTATTGAATTATAATACTAATAGTATTGAGCGAAAAGATGAAGGATTAAAGAATTTGAAAAATTGAATGGCTCTCCCTTTTATGAAACTGATAATGGAAAAGAAAGAAATTATGATAAAATTATTAGGAAAACTACATAATTATGGACCAATTGCAAAATTTATTAATTACGAAATTTCAAACCTTTGCAATTCTGTTGACAGCTTTCTCGTGTGATGAAATTGTTGGCGTTACCATGAAGGCCGTGATAAATAAATTGATGGCACATTTGTTGTCTGTGATCATAGTACCACCGTTGCAATTGTTCAGTACCTTTGCCAACTTTTAGTGGTAGCTTACATGCATCATTAGCTGTAATATTAAATATGCTGATAACAAGTCGAGCATATCTATAAGCCAAAGAGATCAATGGCAACTAACTATCTTCTAGAGTATAATTTATTGATATAAATGCAATTAATTCTCCCTCTCATCATTTTTTCACCCAAATTTAACTAGACATTTACGATTCATATTTTTGCTGATAATAAGATTATTCATCAACGACAGAAAACTAACTCCAATTAGATCTATGAAAAAATAAAGACAAACATCCTGGACAACAGTTTGTCGTTTCCGGCGAACTTCCAATATGACAGTAGTAGTTATCTGGGCAACTTTCACTACCGCCACAAATTATGGGCTCGTTTTGATTATTCGTAAGTGGCTTTCCATATTCACATGGATTTCGCACAACTAAAAATTATTAGATATTATCTTTTGTGACAAGTAAGCTAATTGTTAAATATTATCTTTTGCAACAGGTAAATTAAAACGAGATAGCAATGTTATTTGCTCTTGATAAACCTACAAGATATATTCTGTCTAATAATCTGAGCGTTTTATTTATACTTAATCATCCCTTTTAAAAAATTAAAAACTTTGAAAAAACCAGAGATTTTTAAGAATCTAATATTTACCGGGACATATCATTTCACAATCTTCTTCACTTAAGAAATTGTTCGCATTGCCTTTTAAGCCACGATAAGCAAATTCACGACATCGATGAGAATTTTTATCATAATAATATCTTAAAAGCGACGATTGTCCTTCTCCTTGATTCATCAGCTGATCACAAGGATTCCCATCTGCAATGAATCTTCTTAATTTATCTGATGCAATGCATAGAAACAGAATAGTTAGTCTCATTGCACATCAGTGCAGAAATATTTTCTCTAATAATACTCCTCTAACAACTTATTATTCAATAATTATCATCTACAATTCGTATATTTCCATACTTCTTCGCTTTATAATAATATATAAAAAAGTTATCAAGCTAGATTATCAAATCTTCGTCAGTTGGCTAGATATCAGATCTTTATTACTGCTATCATTGCAGTGTTAACAGATATAATTTCATCATTTTTCGAAATTTAATGTTACTTCAGCTCTAATATTGATTACTCCATTCCATATTTTTTTCCACGATTATGCAAATAAAGAACATAGACTCGGAAAAAGTTTGTAATTTCCTGATATATCTTCTGCATCCTTAACTCTGCCAAAACATTGTAGATTAGAAATGAATTCTGTACGAGATTATATCGGAGAAGTTTTTGACAGATTGGGAAATTTCATGCATACTTTTGTGACAGCAGTAATTCTGTGTTTCATTCGTTCCAATATGACAATAATATGTGTGTGGACAAAGCTCTTCAGGACTACATCTTTTGGTTTATCATTTATCAGAAGCGGCTCACCAATACTACATGGATTTTGATATGCAAAACATGCATTCTCGCAATCATCTTTTGTCAAGAAAGAATTCTGCAAATAATTTCGTCGTTAAATATTTAAGTGAAAAATATGAAGGAAGATTAATCATTTATCAGTTATGATCTCAATTCTAAACTCATAAATTAAATTTGCTAAATTATTTATAAATCAAAATGCGAATTTGATAGTGAGGAATGACTTGCATAAGAGAACGCTTGTCTTACTCAAACAAATGAATCAATATGATTGATCAAATATATGAAATAAAACTGCTGAAGAACTTCAAAAACAATTCGCTGACTCGATTTCTTAAAATTCAGTATTTATAAAATTTTAACAAAATTTTCAAAACTAACTTGATTTCCTTCTTTTCCACGATAATGAAATTTGAAACATTTGTGTAAGGTCTCATCAAAGTACCATCTCAATAAATTGCTATTACCGACGCCTTTAATCATTGGTTGCTTGCAAGGATTCGTACCTTAAAATAATAATTATCTCTTATATGTTATTCAGTTTAATATTATGATAGATTTTTAAAATTTCTTTAATCATTGGTCATACCACTTTCTGGACAACAAACAGTGCTGCTCATGTGCGCACCTATGTGACACCAATAATTACGTGGACAAATGTCTGTTGAGGAGCAAAAGAATGGTGTACGTTTCGACGTTAGAAGCATTAATCCATTACCGCATGGATCATCGCATTTCCTGTCAAGGAAATTTTAATAGGTAAAATCATAATTGAAATCATAAAAATTGCTGAATTTTCTGCATTCTGGCTTAAAATTTTCAACTGTATATTGAAGAAAACTCAACATACGTTTGCACTGTTGTTCGCAATCTTCCTTAGTAAGAAAATTATTTTGATTTCCTTTAAGCCTTTATAAGTGAATTTTTTGCACTCTTGAGTACAAGAGCGATCATTCGGATCCGCAAACCATCGGGTGATTGTTTCATTTCCTTCACCTTCTACAACAGGCAATTCACAAGGATTGGTCGATGCTGGAATTTTTCAAATTATTACAAATTCTTAAAACAAAAAAAAATAAATTTCGTATTAATTATTGTTTACAAAGTATTCTTTCTATTCATGAAGACTTCAGCCATTCTAAATAGAATATCACTCATAAAAATGAACATGTAAATCACCAGAATTCTTCTATTCAAGTACAACAATATTTTATTAGAGAAGCATGTCAAATAAAAAACTAATAACTAAATGAAACGTAACTGAAGAAGTTAAATTGAAATATGATTCGAATTGCTAAAATATTGGAAGTCAAATTAAATAAGAATTATCGATAGCTTTGGCACTTATTAATTTTACGCTTATTTATTAAGTTTTCCAAAAAAAAATTGAAATTTACTAACCTCCAGCGCAACATAATGAGGAATGAATGTTAGCACCAATGTGACACCATTGCTTATCACCACATTCACGACGATCTACTGAACAACTGCGATGTTCGAAAGATTTTGGCGATATTTCACAAACTAAATCCCATCCTGAAATTCAGAAAAAGGTGGAAGAATAAGTTATGAAGGATGGAAAAAAGACGACACTTTAAAAACTCTTAATTTTTTTACTTTAATTAAAATTCAATAAATTTCTTTGCCATAAAATCCAAATTATGAGATTCGCTGCTGGTAGAAACACTTATTGCTAATACTTTTCGTGATACTTGCTTACAATGATTCTCGTGATTACTAACTTTCCGTTACTTTTGGAATCAATTGAAATGATGATATTGTTTAACTTGATGGGAAATACCTACGCATGCATTTTTGTTTGCATTCTTCGTAAGTAAGGAAACTATTTTCATTGCCTTTCGTTCCATAATATATGAACTGTTGACATTGATGGATATTATCATCATAATAATAACGTTGTAGATGCACATTTCCTCACCTGCATCCACTGGTAAACTGCAGGGATCCACTACTGGAATTTTATTTTTGGTGAAATCATAATTGATCAACTATGGATCAATTATTCATCCATTTTACAATGCTTGGAAAAATTTGAAATGCGCTGAAGTTATCGCCTAATTTTTAAGTCAAATCAGAAATTAAACCAACGTCCAGATCGTTCACAGCAAGCTGTTTTTGTCCGAGAAACTCCAATGTGACAAAAGAATCCCTTAGGACATGCGACTGAATTTGATGGACTACATATCAATGGCTTTCGATCGAAACCTTTTGCCGGTTCACCATATTTACACGGATTTATCTCTTCCTCATGGCCTATAAAATTTGTCACTTTGTAAAATTATTCGATAATTCTAAATCGTTCATTTTCTTATACCAAGAATACTAAGTTGACTTGGTTCCATTTTAAAATATCTATTGACATTTACCACTGGCACACATTTCCATGCATTCTGATTGGGTGACAAAATTATTTGCATTCCCACGTAGTCCTTTGTAAATGAACGGTAAGCAATATTTAATCTTTGTGTTAAAGTACCATCGTGTCTTGGCCTCGATACCAGTACCTATCAGCATCGGCTGCTCACAACGATCCTCTTAAATAATTCGTTTACTTCATTTTCATATTGTTTAAATATTTAATTTGCTTTAAAACGACATTACGAGAATAAAACTCAGTTTGCTGGTATGATGGATTATTTCAAGAATCGCACCGATTTCCAACTTAGGGCAGCAAACGGTTGATTTATGTGTTATACCGACATGACACCAAGAATCAGCAGGACAGCCTCCATTTAATTCTATACCTGGATTGCATAAAATTGTCGTGCCATTAATATTTTTCAATGGCTCTCCGCTCAAGCAAGGATTTCTTATTTCTAAAAAGGCCAATTGACATCATATCTTACAACAGATGATGTTTCGAAATATCAGCGATTATCGTTAGAAAATAATCTGTGATGACAATATCGCCAGTATAAATGTTGCCAGAACTACTTGACTAAATTTAAACTATAAATGTAAAAATTGCTATAAAAGAATGATTCATCGATCAAAATTCTACAGCATGGGCTTTGTCGAGAAGAAATAAGCATTTTTAATGTTTGTAATTCAATCTTAATGTGCTTATCTATCTTAATATTTGTTTGAAATCTGAACCGAACCGAAGTCAAACTGACATAATTAAATCAAAATGAAATAATGTCACCAACTAAGTAATTTCTTTTTCTTGGTATAAATTGCTTTATAGCTGTCGTATCAGGAGATGAAGAGATTAGTTCGTCAAGTGTGACCGGTGAAATAAAAGACGTAGTTTCGGTGACATAATTAATCTGTGGAACTTCGACAGTAGTGATAGTACTGGGAGTTGTTGCAATAGTGGGGAAGCAGTGGTCACTTTTAAAATTATTCTTTTGATGACGGCTGTGATATCGACCAAATCGGTGGTGATAGAGTGGTTGTTATCACTGATGGGAGAGTCAGTGAAGTCGTTGTCGTTGTCAGATCGTTGATATACTTCGCTTTGATCACCAAACGACGATCTATTGCTGGTGATAGTGATGTAATCGATGGCAGATCTGAAAAAAATCTAACTCACGATAACAAAATAAGCTACGAAGAGGCAAAAATATTCGACAAATTGGTAATTTTTAATAAAAATTTCTCATGAAGAATTATTATAAAATGGAATCATCGTAGAACTGTACTATTTGGTCGAGATCGATATCTCTCTGGACAATAAATACTGAAACAGTCTGTCTGAATCACAATGTGCTGGGGAGAATTTAGCGAACTGTATGATATTACGGTGGCACATGTGAAAAATAAGATATACCAAACAGAGCACAACATACCTAAATTAAAATTACATTATAGTTTTTTTCGTTTACTTATATAACTAGACGAAAAAAATATATATATATACATCAGTTAAATATCCAAATTTTCTTCACTTTTCTATTTCTCCGAAGTTGAACTTCAGAATGTTTGAAAATTGTTTAATGTTTAAATTTAACTCTCTTGAATAAATTAATTATGAGGAATATAAATGATGATTTAGATATGTCAGATCAATAATGAATTAAATTAATAGATTAAATATTTGTTATTTATATATTGTTAATCCAATTTACCTAATTAGTTCATTATGTTTCAATGATATTAAAAACTCTTTATTGTCTGCAAATTTTTTTGTTAGGTGTTAGATCTCATTAAAGTGAACCTTCGAAGTTCCTTAAATCCAATAGATCAAATTTAAAATCGAAAAATAGAGTTAAATTTTTAAAAGAAGAAGAGATTAAATGGGAAAAACTCAAGACTGATCGAGTTCTATCATTACTGTTTAAGTGACAACTAACTATGCAAATGACAAAAGTATGAAAATGTAGAGGCCTCTTCCTAATCAAAATTCTCTTCTGTGTACAAATAATGACTTTCCAATATTTACTTTTTCGAACAATCAACTCTTCGTACAATTTATCTTATACCTCTCTCACGCTACTTTCTTTTCAGTGAATTAATTGTCGGAAATGTCTGTTTTAAAGAAAATTTTTAATGACTCATAAGTTTTCTCGATATAAACTATCCATTTGACATTTTCATGGTTAGTGATATCCTCTCTTCCTCATTCATCTCAAAAACGCAAACATACTGACTGACCGATGTACAACAGATGACTCATTGAAAAAGCACTTGACTTCGTGGCACCGCGTGCTCAATAAATTACTTCCGCTTTGAAATATATAGAAATTTTCCAATCAGATTTCTATAATACAATCAGATTTCTGTAATTCAGATTTTGTTTAAAGATAATGTTAAATCACAGAAATCAATAATATCATTTATCAAATCGATTGTTAATTACTTTTCCGAAAATCGGATTTTCAGTAAAAAGCAAATATTTATAGTAAATGTTTCCAACAAATTCTTTCATAATTATCATTATATGCAGAAATTTTATTGCGATATTTTTGTATTTCTATTTACTAAACAAAATGTTAATCAAACGAATTTCTTCATATGTCATAAATGACTGTTAAACCGCTCCTCATATGTGACATTCACTGTAATTTACTTTTTGTTATTATATTAATGATATTCTATTAGATATAAGCTAATGTATAATAATAATAATAATATGATATGCATATTTATGATAATTATATGAATACTTGTGATAAAATAACATTCCAATTGAACAACTATTTCTTATAGAATTCTAAGGATCGACATTTTACATAACATTTTTACTTAAAACTAAATGAAAACAGCTAATGAGTCATCTTTTCTTTGATGAAATTTTGCATATGCATATGAAAATAGTAGACCTGATTTTAAGCGAAATTGGACATTTTAGAGTAGATTAATACTTAGGGAAGATGGAGTAGAAGTTGCATGCGTTTTCAACACATAGAAATGATCGATTCAATTTCAGGAATAATAAAAGTCATCATGATTATTTCTGATCACTTTGATAATTCTTCAATTATTTTTAAGTCCATCTCATGCCTTTTTCTCTTCCCATTTTGCTTCTTTTTCTAGGTATATTTCAGGTTGATGATTCATTAAAATTAAATTTTTTTAGAAATATGCTTTATGAAATGACACAATTTATTTTATATTCAAGTCTCAAATTTAGTCACATTTGAAGCCTTCTTAACAACTGACCATATGCGAGATAAACGTTAGATACGTATCAGAAACATTACAAAATTATTTTTTAAAATACATTTCGGAACATTCATTCACATCGAATCATCCATTCACAATTTCTGCAGGTTATAATTCAAAGCGATGTAATTAGAAAGTTTTTAGATAAAATGTTTTATTTGATTATTATATTTTAACAGGAACTTTCTTCAATTTCTTTCTATTGATGTAATTGCTTGTGATACAATGTGATTACTTGCACACGCAGGCATATCATTGTGTCAACGGATGAAAGTGTATTTGGATGGTTGTTGAACTTTGATGACAGGTTATTTTGGTTTCAATGATAAATGATTGTATTCGATGAATGATGATTGATTTCTTCATGAGTATGTATGATAATCAATTGCCTCCTGAAGTTATTTCGCTACTACTTTCTCGATTAACTAACTGCAATGGTACCAAAACAGGTCGCAAAAGACTGCTAACACGTCTTCCTGTCCTTTTGTTTTCCAGTTTGAACATGCATTAGTTAGTTGATGAAGTTATAAACAACTTATTCCCTCTCTCTTGGTCATAATAAATGATGGCCACGGTGGCAAGAAATTTCAATGGCAGAAATGACGAAATGTGGGTCATTTATTAACGGAGTGTGATACACCGCAATATCTCGCTTTCAATGGTGCTGTCGAATGCTTGTGGTATTTTACAAGACTATCTTTCTGTGCTTTTCTACAAGTATGGTCTGATTGTGAGCTATAACCCGCGACCATTTGTATTAATACCTATCATAATCACCTTCTTTCTTTCATTCGGAGTTCTTACAATGAACGTTGAAGTTAGTATTTCTTTTTTAATGATTAAAAATTATTATCATAATAACAGAAAAAGCGGTAAAAGGAAATAATCATTTTGTACTGTCGTCATCTAATTCTACCATTAACAGCTTATGCTTCAAACTATATCAATATCTCGATGTCATCATATGAAATTTTCTCAAGAATATTTTCCATTTCCAAGTTATCCGATCGATTTCATCTCCAGATTTATGTAAAATTTTATTAGAATCTACAAAATATAGGTTTTTAAAAAATAGAAAAACTTTTTACCGTTTTTTATTAAGAAGTTACAGGATGATCTCAGATTTCTGTATTCACCAATTAATTCACCAGCGCGATTTGAATACAGTATACACAAAGCATTTACCGGTGATTCCATCAACAGTTCATATGTTGCAGTAGCTGTCGAATCAAGCAACAATTTGCGTAACCTACTGAGAAAGGTTGCATCTGAAATTTTGAAAATACAAACTAAATGAAAGTGCAATGATCAATTTTTGCGTTGTTAATTTGAATGGCAAAATTTAAAAAGAAGTAATGCAAGTAATCACAACAGTTTACAATGAATTATCTTCGAAACTGAATCGCAGATTATAGTGGTGTGAAAATAAATGACCATGTTTAATACATTAGAAGAACATTAGTTACGCCCTATCGGGATGTATAGCATTTGTTGTAAAGAAATTCTAAATCGAATTGCCAATGCCAAGTCAATTTTTTGACTTGTTCAAAAAAGTGTACAAAACTTGATATAAATCATCGAAATGGTTATTTTTAGGAGATTGCTGCTGAAATTGTGAGTTTGAACGAATTTGTTTTAAACAATTTGACTGTTAATCTAAATGGTCAAGTTTATAATTTCGGAAAAGACATTTGTATACGTACGACGCTTTGTCCTCTCAGTAACACTATCGTACAATTTTTCTTCAACGCTTTCTGGAATGAGAAAGTTTGTCTTTCATTTTTTCATCTCTCAAACCATCAAAAACAAAATGTTGTTAATCCATTTGATTCGGTTATTATAATGAATTATTTTTTTACAGCTATGGGACGATCCACGTGTACGATTAGATTATCCGTTTTATACTTCTTCGAGAATAAATTTTTCTTACCGCTTCATTTGTACGGTGTAAAACTTGGAGGAGTGAAAGGCATTGAATCGATCGAAATAATACATCTGCATTATCCTATACCATCTACAGATCATGCAAGTTCTATTTATCACTTAAATATTATAGAAATCACTTTGTGTACAAAAATGCAAAACGAAGTGTAGTCATCTTTCATTTTTTTAATAATGTAATAACAGGAATGATTCGTCATTCAAAGAAACATAATGCAGAATCTCAGTGTTATCTTTGAGTGACCAGATGATTACTTATTATTTGTAAGTAGTAAACCAGATATAATAGATTCAAGGACTCTGAAGAAACAATTCGTACTATTCTGATTACTTTTCAAAAAAGACCAAACTATTTCCATCATGATTAGATCAGAAACCGAGAACATAGATAGTATAGTGAATGGTAATGAAAATGGGGCATAAGAATGGGAAAGAAGAAAGAACGAAATGAAAATACAATGATATAGAGAATTAATTATTAATAAATTTCGAAAAGATGACTAATTCAGATCATTAAAAAATGGAAGATAAATAAAAGGTGCAAATTTCAGGAGACAGCTGAAGTAGTCGGTGGTGCACTTGAAAATGCGTTAAAGGAATATTTGGCAATCAACGAGCAAAGTTTGATTAAGACATCGATGTTCAGCTTCTCCATGCTTAAAAATGAAATGAACAAAAATGCACTCTATACTTTCCCATTCATTTCCCTTACTATTCTTCTACTTGTCACCTTTACTATTCTCTCATGGTTTGCTTATTTCTCATCACATATACGATTACTTGTAATAAGATTGATAGAACAAATAAGATTTGGAATGGAGACGAATTGAGAGCAGACTTGACAAGAGCAATGATTTAATCGAATCATTCTCGAATTTCGGAATGGCCTGTAATATAGAATTTTTAGATATAATGCATCAAACTTTGACAAATTTTCTGAAAGCATTCTCATCTCATCATAGCATCTGGTTTCTAAGCTGCAAATGATTCGGAGCAATCGCGATATTAAAAAATGATTTATGCTTACAGATGGAAATTTGAAAAACAGCAGTAGCATAGCTCATAATTTAAATTTTTACGATGATAATTTACAGCATGACAGGTGACTGGGTCACATCGAAACCACTCGAAGCTCTAATGGGTGTGCTCTCATCATCTTTTGCAATAATCAGTGCAACTGGATTCATGTTCTTGATGGGAACACCTTTTGTTAGCCAGGTAACAGTGATGCCATTCTTAGCTTTGGCGATTGGCGTGGATGATACATATGTAATGCTAGGAGCTTGGCAAGATACACGACGTAATCTTCCACCATCCAAGCGTATGGCGTTATCACTTCAAGAAGCTGGCAGGTATATGAATGCAATGAATTAAACAACATAATAAAAGTTTTTTTTTTTTTTTTTTCAAATATTTAGATCTTAATAAGAGATCTAATTATTTGAAAAAATATTTCTGAGTAAAACTGATCTGAAAACGATAAATCTGATGCTAAATTCGTAAATTAAGCATAAAATTCAAAATGAAATTAGTATTTTTGGATATTACAGTGCGATAACAGTAACATCAATCACTTCAATGCTTTCTTTTGGTATCGGATCATTTAGTACTACACCAGCAATATCTATATTTTGTCGATTTATTGCTATGGCTATCATTTTCGACTGGTTTTATCAGGTAAATTGATTGATTTCTAATAATTAGTATCATTCTTAAAAGAGATTTTCATATTTTTGCTAACTTCCCGAATTTGAGCAAAAAACTTATATTTCTTCTATTTATTGTGAAATTTGAAAATCACTACTTCTTGTCTGAAAATATTTCAATTAAAAGTTTTAAGCTAACATTTTTTGCTGGAGTAATGGCACTTGGTGGTAAACGAGAAGCTGTTGGATATCACTGCGTATTCGTTTGGAAAAAAATGTCAAAAGAAATTATCGAAAAGGTTGCTTGCTTGTGATTATTTTAAATTGAAATTTCGGGATTTCCACTTTTGAAAACCTATTTATTCCGATCTTTTCTCATAATTCATTCATCTTATTCATATCTTCTAAAAACTAATGAATGAAATGAATTTCAATTTGAAAATGAAACAACTGCAGTCGAAACAAACCGTTACATTATCAACAACACATGTGTTATTCGCGGATTATATTGCGCCTTTTTGTGCCAGAAAATAACACGTATCAGTTTAATTGTTATTTACGGATTGTATATCCTTGGCGCATTCTATGGATGTTCGTTGTTGAGACCAAATTTGACGCCCAGTCGCTTATTAGTAGATGATTCGCCACTTGCTCATTATCTGACGCTGGCTGAAACAAAAATATGGTCGGAAGGAGTGGTGGGCAGAATCTATGTAAATAATGCACCTGACTTTGCTACTGATCCAAAACAGGTGGACATATTTTCTGATATAAAAATATCTAATCAATATAGGATTAATAACAGCTAGCATATTGTCTAAGAATTGCAAATTGTTCAGTTATATATCGAGTCCGAATAACTTGGTAAAATTGCTACACATTACTAATCAACGAAGGTATCATTTCTGGATTCTATGATTAAGAAATGAGATTAGGATCGTATGCCATTGTAATAGTTCCAGGAAACATTTGTATTGAAGGGTCAAATATCCAGTTAAGATTCTCTAAGAATCTGAAAATTCAGATCAAAATTATTTTACGACTGGCAGATGATTTGGAAAATACTGCCTATTCGCTGGGAAAAAACTCCACTCAATTTTGGCTTCGGGAATACTTACACTACCGACAATTTTTTGAAAGTAACGATGAAGACTTCTACTATGTTCTCGAATCATTCCTTAATACATCATTCAATTCACATTGGAACGCATATCTATCTTGGACGCAACATCCAACAAAAGTGAAATTTCCTTTTATTCTAACGAAATTCAATTTTTCTGCTGGATGTTCTTGTGCTGAAGGCATTAATCATATTGATAAATTACTCCGCTATTTGACTGGCATTGTTACTCGAAATTTTAAATCTTTAAAACTATTTAAACACACTTTTAATCTTTTACGAAAATTTTAGCCCAATAAGAGATACGTGAATCGCTTTTTCTTTACAACTGCTTTCAAAATAAAAGATTGGAAAGTTCGTACTGCTTTGCTATTGCAATGGCGCAACATAACAAGTCATTATGCAAAATATGAAGCATTGGTTTTTGATGAAAATAATTTTTATTCCGATCAAGTGAGTGTTTTATTTAACAAAAGATAAAATTGCTTATGCATCTAATATCGTACATTTTCCTTCATCAAACGAAATCAAGAAGAAAATGAAGAATGATTTTGAGAATGTTTCATGCAAAATAATTGATTTGTTAAACTATCAAAGTGTCTGTTGAAGTACACATTATGCAATATATTCTCTGCAAAAATAATTATCTTCTTTGACTTATTTCTGGAAAAATGAAAGTTTTCATTATTTGCAGATGCTAGAGCTCCAGTCAACAACTTTATCGTCGTTAAGTACCGCAATCGTCGCTATGATTATAGTATGTGTTTTGTTCATTGCTGACAGTACCATCGTATTCTGGGTTGTTTTTGCCATGATTTCGATGGATGTCGGTATTGCTGGCTATCTTTCCTTTGGGAGCTGATCTCGACCCAACCACAGTTGTCAATATCCTGGTTTGTATAGCTTTTGTTGAAAGTTCTGCTATTTCTTTTCCATTCTTTCTTATTTCTTCTTTTATTTAGCTTCTTTTTGCATGCTGAATTGTTTCCACCTCTTTCTAGTTCGAACAAAATTACTTGAGTGACTGAAAGTCTGAATGACGCAGCAGTATATTGAAGTAATTTGTGAACTAATTAAAGTTTTTAAACGTAGTTGATACTTTTATTGAATTAAACTCGAACTACTTCACTAGTTTGCAGAAGTAATCAAAAGAAGTAATAATCTCCAACAAAATTCATTTAGGACGATCATTTTTCTAACTTCATTTCAGATGAGCATCGGTTTATGCATCGATTTTGCTACTCATGTTGGTTATCGAATTTATCGAAGTAAGTGTCAGAATCCCGACGATCGTATTCGAGATGCGTTAGGAGCGGTTGGTTGGCCGGTGATGCAAGGTGGTATTTCAACTTTTCTAGCCATTATTGTGATGATACTGGTACCATCGCACGTAGTACGCATGTTTGCGAGAACATCCATCCTTGTTGTTCTTACTGGTATATTTCATGGCGTTATTTTGCTACCTGTCATTATTAGGACATTTGCATCTTTTCCTGCTCCTGAAAAGAATCTGCAACTAAAAGAATATAATTGAATTTTCGAAAGTTGTGGTATGAAACGTGAACAATAAAAAGATTTATGCTATAAACAAATTGAGGAAGCAAGAATGCTATTAAATAGACTAGATAATTAAGAATGAAAATTTTCACCACTAAAGTCAATCATTACGTAAATCAATTTATCTTGTTGGCCAAATTAATCATGCGAAAGCAAAAATAGGTCTCTTCATTGTTTCCAAAAGATTAATCATCTTTTATACAATGTTCTGATCTCAGCCAATTCTCAAATGATATCTTCAAGCGATTCTCAAGTACTAAAAATAGTTAGAGCATGATATTAGCTATTAATACGTCTAATAGACGAATATTTAATGATTATCTAGACCCATCATAAATCCGCGATCACCGGAGAATCTATGAATTATTCATCATCTCCATCTCCTGCACCTTTAACTTATCAAGAGCAGATGAAGCGTAAAGAAGTGCAACCCCACCACCTGGAACTATACCTTCTTCAATTGCAGCTCTTGTTGCATGCAGCGCATCTTCAACCCTATCTCTACGTTCCTTAACCTCTAATTCAGTTGCTCCACCAACTTTTAGCACAGCAACACCACCTGATAATTTTGCTAAAAGTTCTCTCTTAATTTCTCTTTATCGTAATCAGAGGTTGAAGATTCAATTTGAGATTTGATCTGCTCAATTCTAGCTTTTACTCTGTTAGTGACTATAAATTTCACCGTAGAATCTGTAGATTAACGATGTAAAAAATTAACTTATCGAAAAATTGAAAAAATTACGAAATCCGATATTTTGATTTCCTTTTATAATCAGATTTACATCAATAGAATAAAAAATTGACAATAATCATAAGCAAACAGCACCTACAGGAGTAGTATTTAAAAAGCAATCATGTGGGATTGCTAATTTCTCCAATTATGATGAATCAGAGGTTATAAGCGTCGGTGACATGGATTATGTAGTTGTATTCATGCTAATAATGCATAACAAAGAAATTATTATTAGCTATACAATTATATTTGAATTAGAGATCAACTTAGATGCAATTGAAATGATTTTTGATATTTCTATATTAAAATATTATAAATCAAACACCTGAATATTGATTAATTAAGTAAGCATGCCGCAAAAATTCCGGAAGTTATCTGTTGATTCAACTAATGACAAATATGCTACAATTTATAACTTGAATATTCTTTTAAGCTTTAATTTAGGTTCAGGTACCTTATGTAATTGTTAGAATTAAAAATATACTTAGTATTTTTGTTTATATTGACAATCAGAATCGTTACTGACTGAAAAACCAGAATGCTTCATCCAAAAGTCAATCAAAGAAAGTGCAAGGCTAATCTTACTTTTCAGTCTGGTCCAGAAATTCTCGACTTGATCATCCTAAAGTGTGTTACCCACATAGATCAAAGAGATCTACTCCTATTTTCTCGAAAGGTCTGCTCGCAGACATTCTTTCTATAATAAGATGATAACTCTAGCTGTTCAAATGGTACAGCATTTCACCTATTACATACATATCCTTTACAGAGTTTCCTAAGAATGATTTTGACGTATGTTTTTCCATGAGATATCCAATATGTCTGATGCACCTTGACCCAAGATAAATTGGCATGAAACATCCTTTCGTGATATTGTTTAATTATTAACTTCACAATTCTTCTTCTATATATGAAATGCGGGAAGTTCATTATTTTTGATCCCGACCGTCTAAGTCCCTCCAGACTTTTCCAGATACCATCTGTATCACATACTAGTCCCCATTTTTCTATGACTTCTAAAGATACCTCGGATTGAGCAAATCTCACTACCAATTTCTTCGTCTGGTCGTAGTCACCAGAGGTAAATTTCTCTTCTTTTGTAAACTCCGTTAGCCCTTTAATTTTCCTCCGGATATTTTTGCCATAAATCTCAAAACATTTAGGATGGTACGGATTAATTTCTGTAATGACAGCAATCGTTCTACATCAATGATTGTCGCCTTAGTTGCCGATGTTATTTCCGTACAGTTTATTAATCCCAGCACCACAAAAATCTTTTCTTGAACTTCTTCGCCAGTTTCTTGTCTTGGCCATCTTTCTATGGATGTATCATCCAACTTGGATCATTCCACCATAGCAAACTATCTTTCAGCACATTTGGTATTGCATTTCTAGAAGCTAAATCAGCAGAACTGTCAGCTGTCTTAACATAGCGAAATTTGATTCCTTTTACTACTTTTATTTCAGTTATTCTATTCGTAATATATCTAGATCCTATAAGAGGTTTCTTTATCAGTGTATTGCACAGGTACTATCGATTTACAGATAAACATTCTCTACTGGACTTGTCTTAAAAACTCTATTGTTCTTGTTCCTATTGCTACTGCCAGCAATTCTAATCGTGGAATTGTAACGGATTTGTTATTAGCGTTTTTCTTCGTGACCTGTCTTGATTTCAAGTAAATCAAATAAGATTTAGATGATAAATATTTTCGAGCATATACCGCCACGCCAATTTCCTGCGTCGGACCGTTTACAAAAACAAGAAAATCTCGGTTTTCTTTTGGAACCAATCGTTACATTCTAATATTTCTGGCACATTTATGAATGCTTCGGTCAACTTCTCACACTGATATCTATCTCATGTTTCCAACTTATCATCCAAATCGGTGCCAATTTGCCATGTATTTTTACTAACGTCGTTCATTATATTATAACAGAGCAAAGTAGTTTTAACGGGTCAAAAATTGAAGCCAAAAATTACCTAGCATTTTGATAATAAGCTTTCTTTAGTAATATTCCATCTCCACTGTTCCATTTGATGCTTGGGAATTTTGTGATGACTCCGGTTTCTTTCTGCTTATAATTTTCCTCGTTGAGGTCGAAATTTGCATAAAATTCCCTTAGGTTCATTTGCAATGTGCTTCTTGTTTATCGACAAAAATTTTGAGGCAACGTGAAATGAGTACATCGACATTTAGCTCTCAGAATGCTAGGTCTATACATAATTCTCAAGAGAAAAAATGAATGACCATTTGCGCGGCAGCAATCGAGTCATAAGATAAACAGAACTGATCAGCAGAAGGGAAAAGAAGATTACCTTGCGTGTTTTGCAACGAGATCATTGCGATGATAAGTGTAAAAGATACCCAACGGTAGCAGCGAGACTAAAAAACTGGAGGAATTAGGATTGTGCAAGTCATGCTTAAGGAAGTATCATTTAACAGAAAATTGTAGAAGGACCGTTAAATGTTTTCATTGTAAAGCAGATCACAACAGTGTGCTGTGGTAGCACTCCGAGAGAAACGACACATCAAGGTCGAAAGAAAGGTTGATGAGAAATTTTCCTACGAAAAGTCGAAAATATTTGCAACAACTAAGATGGAGGTTGACTCAGGAACTAAGACACTGCCAATGAATTAGATCTGATAATGAAGAAATCCCGGCATGAAATAAAAATTACAGGAGTTGCTGGTAGCAAAAATTACACTAGCACTAGCATGGTAACGACTTGGAATCAGAACAATGTCTGGAAACATAAGGAATGCTCGAGCATATATATCAGGATCGATTATTGGAAGAATAAGATATGAACAAACCGATACTGTTGAGAGAGTTATTGAAGGAGAAATAGGGTTCACCAGATGCATTACTTGGGACAGAAACGATTGCACAATTAGCAATTTCAAATCCAGTAAAAACAGAGGAACCGATTGGATTGTGATAGATACAGAAATAGGTACTGTAAGAGATGGTATGTAAGAAATAAATCAAAAGTAAAGCTACAGTCAATACTGGTAGAATAGCGTAATCTGAGATAAGGATTAATTCAACAAAGAAAAAGTCACAACTATTCAATTATAAAATCGAAGAAATTTGAAAACTGAGACTATTAAAATCATAGAATTTATGATAGATAATCATGACAATGAAGTGCTGAATGTTTTTCAGAAATCCATAACTCGAGATAAAGAAGGGAGGTGTGTCGTAAGTTAGCCGTGGAAAATAATGATGTTATCCCGCAAAGGGATATGGCCTTTAGTGCGGTTAAAATCCACAATAAGAAAGTGCAGGAAGGTCCGAGAGCTTTTAAAAGATTACGAGGCTTATTTTAGAAATTTATTCCAAGAAGGAATTATAGAAAAGGTGAAGAAAGAAGAAAATAAAGAACGAATAGCTTATCTTTCACATCAGGCGATGATAAATCCAGAGAAAACTAAAATGAAATTGCGGATAATATTTGATGCCTCGGCAAAAACTACAGAAAATCCTCGTTAAACGAATGCTTATATAAAAGACCAGCTACTATCGCTGGTAGGAATAATATTACGTGCCAGACAAACACGTTACGTAGTAATGGTGGATGTAGAGAAGGCATTCCTACAAGTAGATCTTTATCAACATGATAAGGATGTCACCAGATTCCTATGGTTGGGAGATATTCGGAAAGAAACGAGTACAGAAAATATTGCTATTTACCGATTCAAAAGAGTGCCATTTGGAATCATATCTTCCATTTTTGCTCTCTGCAGCCGCACGTTACCTGCTCAATAACGAAACTTCGGTTATATCTGAAGAAGTAGCAAGGAACATTTACATTGATAACATAGTGTTAGCAGTTAAGAGTATGGAAGAGGAATTAGAAGGGCGGATGAAGCAAATAGATTGTTTGCAAAAACCAAAAGGAACCTAAAAGAATTTTATGCGAATTTCGACCTCAACGAGAAAAATTACAAACAGACAGAAATGGGAGTCACCACAAAATTCCTAGGCATCATATGGAAAGGAGAGAACGATCTATTTCAGTGGAGATGGATGTCGTGAATTTTAATATCGCGAAATTCCAAATAAATAATAAAAATTTAACATAAAAATAATTAAAAATTATTATGATGATTCATTAGTGCCATTTATCACATTAATGTACATATTTATCCATGTTTACATGTTCCCACGCTACATTTTCCCATGTTTCCTATCTTGAAGCAATGTTTACATGTTCCCACGCTACATTTTTCCATGTTGTCATTTTCTGTCTTAGAATTCTAATTCATTTTCCCAGCCATCCAGCCAACCATCCAGTTAGCTAAAAACCTAGCACACCTTTCTACACGCTCAATTTGTTACTGTTTAAAAACCCTTTAATTTAATACTCAAGTCAGTTACGAATTAGCGGAAACTAATTCATCTTAATCCCTACAATTCCTCAATTCCTCAATTCTTCTATTTCATTTTTTAATCATTAGTACTGTTATTGAGACCCGTGCGATTATCAATTTTATAACGTCGTTCTATTTCTGTTCTACATAAAAATAAACCTTATTTCGAATCTGTTGTGACATTAGCTCAACCAATTCAACAAAAAATAACAACAATGGAATATTACTAGAGAATTTAAATCATTAATTAATCAGCAAATAATTGGTTAAATAAATCATATAATTCGTATTTCAAATCTTTATATTATACAGTAAATTATAATGCAAAAAAATTTTAGTATTTTTACAATAACTGCTTAATTATTAGTTAGCAGCAATGCAAGAGAGAAGCATAAATATTATATCGTAATAGTCAATGAGCAAAAGGTGCTTTTTCGGCAATAATATTTCGCAATTGTTTCCCTGTGATACGAGATTGATAATCGATTTGTTAAGCAAACGAATGAATAAACAAACCGATTTTTTCTTAAATTAAATTCACTGATATATAAATATAGATTTTATTAGTTCTATTAATTGGACAACTATAAATTGTACTTCCATAATAGTTGGTGGAAATAAAACAAGTAAATCTTTTTATTTATTTTGCTTTAATTTGGAATTTTATTGAAAATTTCATTTAAATTTTACATTAATATCTAAATTTTCCAAATATAATTTAATTGTTCATCAGTAGTCAACAAACAACAGAAATGAGTAATTAAATAAGTGAAAATTAAATCAGATAAAATAGCATCATTTATAATCAATGATAATTTAATCAGATAAAATAGCGCCATTTATAATCAATGATAATTTAAATCATGCCATTTATGACACTTGGGTCAACAACACATTTGATATGAGACTACATGATTGATCTGAATTTTTGATGTTTACCTTTCCCAAGTGAAATTACACCATGCAGTGAAATGATAAAATATTTGTTCGAAACTTAGTTGGGAAAAGAAATCAAATTCCAAATACCCAAGTTTACATGAGTTTAATTTAGATATTTCAGGATTTAAATTTTCTATATTTCAAAAAAATTCTATATATAAATTTAGAACTGAATAAAATTAAAAGTTTACAATAATATATGTTCAGATGAATCGGATAGTCTCATATCAAATATATAAATTCAGTTATATATTATATATTACAATATAATAATTTTATATATTATATTCTGTCTACTCATATGATAGTGCCTGTCTAATCTATAAAATGAAAACATTACATATTATATAATATGAAATAAAAATATTGCATATTATGTTATATGCTATAATATAAATATATTATTCATTACATTATATACTATGAAATCGCAGATATATACAATGATTGTGTCATATATATCTATCTAATAGTGTATATCAATAATGATTTTGTGATGTATATTTGCCTAATTGTACAATAATATCTGTCTAATCTATAAAATGAAAACATTCTATATTATATTATATACTATAGAATATATTATACATATGCGAAGTCATATCGGTGAAAGCTGTGGAACTGCTCGGTATGTGGAAAAAATTTTACTCGAAAGTTATTTTAGAGTCATATATATAACTCATAGCAAAGAGAGGATCATCTTCAATTGTTTTGTATGCGGTGATAGTTTTAATTCGAACAAAAATTTGAAATTCCTCATGAAAAATTTTTGTACTAGAGGAATGAAGACTTAAAAAGTTTGAAACTGAAATATAAAGAAAAACTAAAATATATTTGAGACTTTATCTTTATTCTACCTTTATTTAAATAATTCTTCTGAAATCAAATTCATCGTATATACCTATGATTCGACGAGTCACAATGCGTATCTATGAATTATACAAATATATACGACAAATTCATCGTATATATATATGTTTAGACTGAGTCACAATGCGTATCTATGAATTATACAAATATATACGACAAATTCATCGTATATATATATGATTAGACGAGTCACAATGCGTATCTATGAATTATACAAATATATACGACAAATTCATCGTATATATATATGATTAGACGGGTCACAATGCGTATCTATGAGTTATACAAATATATACGACAAATTCATCGTATATATCTATGATTAGACGGGTCATAATGCATACCTATGATTAGACAAACACAGACGAGTCATAATCCGTATCTATGAATTATACTAATATATACGACAAATTCATCGTATATATATATGTTTAGACGAGTCACAATGCGTATCTATGAATTATACAAATATATACGACAAATTCATCGTATATATATATGATTAGACGAGTCACAATGCGTATCTATGAGTTATACAAATATATACGACAAATTCATCGTATATATCTATGATTAGACGGGTCATAATGCATACCTATGATTAGACAAACACAGACGAGTCATAATCCGTATCTATGAATTATACAAATATATACGACAAATTCATCGTATATATATATGTTTAGACGAGTCACAATGCGTATCTATGAACTATACAAATATATACGACAAATTCATCGTATATATATATGATTAGACGGGTCACAATGCGTATCTATGAGTTATACAAATATATACGACAAATTCATCGTATATATCTATGATTAGACGGGTCATAATGCGTATCTATGAATTATACTAATATATACGACAAATTCATCGTATATATATATGTTTAGACGAGTCACAATGCGTATCTATGAATTATACAAATATATACGACAAATTCATCGTATATATATATGATTAGACGAGTCACAATGCGTATCTATGAGTTATACAAATATATACGACAAATTCATCGTATATATCTATGATTAGACGGGTCATAATGCGTATCTATGAATTATACTAATATATACGACAAATTCATCGTATATATATATGTTTAGACGAGTCACAATGCGTATCTATGAATTATACAAATATATACGACAAATTCATCGTATATATATATGTTTAGACGAGTCACAATGCGTATCTATGAACTATACAAATATATACGACAAATTCATCGTATATATATATGATTAGACGGGTCACAATGCGTATCTATGAGTTATACAAATATATACGACAAATTCATCGTATATATCTATGATTAGACGGGTCATAATGCATACCTATGATTAGACAAACACAGACGAGTCATAATCCGTATCTATGAATTATACTAATATATACGACAAATTCATCGTATATATATATGTTTAGACGAGTCACAATGCGTATCTATGAACTATACAAATATATACGACAAATTCATCGTATATATATATGATTAGACGAGTCACAATGCGTATCTATGAGTTATACAAATATATACGACAAATTCATCGTATATATCTATGATTAGACGGGTCATAATGCATACCTATGATTAGACAAACACAGACGAGTCATAATCCGTATCTATGAATTATACTAATATATACGACAAATTCATCGTATATATATATGTTTAGACGAGTCACAATGCGTATCTATGAATTATACAAATATATACGACAAATTCATCGTATATATATATGTTTAGACGAGTCACAATGCGTATCTATGAGTTATACAAATATATACGACAAATTCATCGTATATATCTATGATTAGACGGGTCATAATGCATACCTATGATTAGACAAACACAGACGAGTCATAATCCGTATCTATGAATTATACTAATATATACGACAAATTCATCGTATATATATATGTTTAGACGAGTCACAATGCGTATCTATGAATTATACAAATATATACGACAAATTCATCGTATATATATATGTTTAGACGAGTCACAATGCGTATCTATGAACTATACAAATATATACGACAAATTCATCGTATATATATATGATTAGACGGGTCACAATGCGTATCTATGAGTTATACAAATATATACGACAAATTCATCGTATATATCTATGATTAGACGGGTCATAATGCATACCTATGATTAGACAAACACAGACGAGTCATAATCCGTATCTATGAATTATACTAATATATACGACAAATTCATCGTATATATATATGATTAGACGAGTCACAATGCGTATCTATGAGTTATACAAATATATACGACAAATTCATCGTATATATCTATGATTAGACGGGTCATAATGCATACCTATGATTAGACAAACACAGACGAGTCATAATCCGTATCTATGAATTATACTAAATATATACGACAAATTCATCGTATATATATATGTTTAGACGAGTCACAATGCGTATCTATGAATTATACAAATATATACGACAAATTCATCGTATATATATATGATTAGACGGGTCACAATGCGTATCTATGAGTTATACAAATATATACGACAAATTCATCGTATATATCTATGATTAGACGGGTCATAATGCATACCTATGATTAGACAAACACAGACGAGTCATAATCCGTATCTATGAATTATACTAATATATACGACAAATTCATCGTATATATATATGTTTAGACGAGTCACAATGCGTATCTATGAATTATACAAATATATACGACAAATTCATCGTATATATATATGTTTAGACGAGTCACAATGCGTATCTATGAGTTATACAAATATATACGACAAATTCATCGTATATATCTATGATTAGACGGGTCATAATGCATACCTATGATTAGACAAACACAGACGAGTCATAATCCGTATCTATGAATTATACTAATATATACGACAAATTCATCGTATATATATATGTTTAGACGAGTCACAATGCGTATCTATGAATTATACAAATATATACGACAAATTCATCGTATATATATATGTTTAGACGAGTCACAATGCGTATCTATGAATTATACAAATATATACGACAAATTCATCGTATATATCTATGATTAGACGGGTCATAATGCATACCTATGATTAGACAAACACAGACGAGTCATAATCCGTATCTATGAATTATACTAATATATACGACAAATTCATCGTATATATATATGTTTAGACGAGTCACAATGCGTATCTATGAATTATACAAATATATACGACAAATTCATCGTATATATATATGTTTAGACGAGTCACAATGCGTATCTATGAACTATACAAATATATACGACAAATTCATCGTATATATATATGATTAGACGGGTCACAATGCGTATCTATGAGTTATACAAATATATACGACAAATTCATCGTATATATCTATGATTAGACGGGTCATAATGCATACCTATGATTAGACAAACACAGACGAGTCATAATCCGTATCTATGAATTATACTAATATATACGACAAATTCATCGTATATATATATGTTTAGACGAGTCACAATGCGTATCTATGAATTATACAAATATATACGACAAATTCATCGTATATATATATGATTAGACGAGTCACAATGCGTATCTATGAGTTATACAAATATATACGACAAATTCATCGTATATATCTATGATTAGACGGGT
This sequence comes from Dirofilaria immitis, assembly GCA_024305405.1. Taxonomy (NCBI): domain Eukaryota; kingdom Metazoa; phylum Nematoda; class Chromadorea; order Rhabditida; family Onchocercidae; genus Dirofilaria; species Dirofilaria immitis. Next base: position 4,116 of record JAKNDB010000066.1, on the reverse strand, counting down.
CATAATGCATACCTATGATTAGACAAACACAGACGAGTCATAATCCGTATCTATGAATTATACTAATATATACGACAAATTCATCGTATATATATATGTTTAGACGAGTCACAATGCGTATCTATGAATTATACAAATATATACGACAAATTCATCGTATATATATATGATTAGACGAGTCACAATGCGTATCTATGAATTATACAAATATATACGACAAATTCATCGTATATATCTATGATTAGACGGGTCATAATGCATACCTATGATTAGACAAACACAGACGAGTCATAATCCGTATCTATGAATTATACTAATATATACGACAAATTCATCGTATATATATATGTTTAGACGAGTCACAATGCGTATCTATGAATTATACAAATATATACGACAAATTCATCGTATATATATATGTTTAGACGAGTCACAATGCGTATCTATGAATTATACAAATATATACGACAAATTCATCGTATATATCTATGATTAGACGGGTCATAATGCATACCTATGATTAGACAAACACAGACGAGTCATAATCCGTATCTATGAATTATACTAATATATACGACAAATTCATCGTATATATATATGTTTAGACGAGTCACAATGCGTATCTATGAATTATACAAATATATACGACAAATTCATCGTATATATATATGTTTAGACGAGTCACAATGCGTATCTATGAATTATACAAATATATACGACAAATTCATCGTATATATATATGATTAGACGGGTCACAATGCGTATCTATGAGTTATACAAATATATACGACAAATTCATCGTATATATCTATGATTAGACGGGTCATAATGCGTATCTATGAATTATACTAATATATACGACAAATTCATCGTATATATATATGTTTAGACGAGTCACAATGCGTATCTATGAATTATACAAATATATACGACAAATTCATCGTATATATATATGTTTAGACGAGTCACAATGCGTATCTATGAATTATACAAATATATACGACAAATTCATCGTATATATATATGATTAGACGGGTCACAATGCGTATCTATGAGTTATACAAATATATACGACAAATTCATCGTATATATCTATGATTAGACGGGTCATAATGCATACCTATGATTAGACAAACACAGACGAGTCATAATCCGTATCTATGAATTATACTAATATATACGACAAATTCATCGTATATATATATGTTTAGACGAGTCACAATGCGTATCTATGAATTATACAAATATATACGACAAATTCATCGTATATATATATGATTAGACGAGTCACAATGCGTATCTATGAGTTATACAAATATATACGACAAATTCATCGTATATATCTATGATTAGACGGGTCATAATGCATACCTATGATTAGACAAACACAGACGAGTCATAATCCGTATCTATGAATTATACTAATATATACGACAAATTCATCGTATATATATATGTTTAGACGAGTCACAATGCGTATCTATGAATTATACAAATATATACGACAAATTCATCGTATATATATATGTTTAGACGAGTCACAATGCGTATCTATGAACTATACAAATATATACGACAAATTCATCGTATATATATATGATTAGACGGGTCACAATGCGTATCTATGAGTTATACAAATATATACGACAAATTCATCGTATATATCTATGATTAGACGGGTCATAATGCATACCTATGATTAGACAAACACAGACGAGTCATAATCCGTATCTATGAATTATACTAATATATACGACAAATTCATCGTATATATATATGTTTAGACGAGTCACAATGCGTATCTATGAATTATACAAATATATACGACAAATTCATCGTATATATATATGATTAGACGAGTCACAATGCGTATCTATGAGTTATACAAATATATACGACAAATTCATCGTATATATCTATGATTAGACGGGTCATAATGCGTATCTATGAATTATACTAATATATACGACAAATTCATCGTATATATATATGTTTAGACGAGTCACAATGCGTATCTATGAATTATACAAATATATACGACAAATTCATCGTATATATATATGATTAGACGAGTCACAATGCGTATCTATGAGTTATACAAATATATACGACAAATTCATCGTATATATCTATGATTAGACGGGTCATAATGCATACCTATGATTAGACAAACACAGACGAGTCATAATCCGTATCTATGAATTATACTAATATATACGACAAATTCATCGTATATATATATGTTTAGACGAGTCACAATGCGTATCTATGAATTATACAAATATATACGACAAATTCATCGTATATATATATGTTTAGACGAGTCACAATGCGTATCTATGAACTATACAAATATATACGACAAATTCATCGTATATATATATGATTAGACGGGTCACAATGCGTATCTATGAGTTATACAAATATATACGACAAATTCATCGTATATATCTATGATTAGACGGGTCATAATGCATACCTATGATTAGACAAACACAGACGAGTCATAATCCGTATCTATGAATTATACTAATATATACGACAAATTCATCGTATATATATATGTTTAGACGAGTCACAATGCGTATCTATGAATTATACAAATATATACGACAAATTCATCGTATATATATATGTTTAGACGAGTCACAATGCGTATCTATGAATTATACAAATATATACGACAAATTCATCGTATATATCTATGATTAGACGGGTCATAATGCATACCTATGATTAGACAAACACAGACGAGTCATAATCCGTATCTATGAATTATACTAATATATACGACAAATTCATCGTATATATATATGTTTAGACGAGTCACAATGCGTATCTATGAATTATACAAATATATACGACAAATTCATCGTATATATATATGATTAGACGAGTCACAATGCGTATCTATGAATTATACAAATATATACGACAAATTCATCGTATATATCTATGATTAGACGGGTCATAATGCATACCTATGATTAGACAAACACAGACGAGTCATAATCCGTATCTATGAATTATACTAATATATACGACAAATTCATCGTATATATATATGTTTAGACGAGTCACAATGCGTATCTATGAATTATACAAATATATACGACAAATTCATCGTATATATATATGATTAGACGAGTCACAATGCGTATCTATGAATTATACAAATATATACGACAAATTCATCGTATATATCTATGATTAGACGGGTCATAATGCATACCTATGATTAGACAAACACAGACGAGTCATAATCCGTATCTATGAATTATACTAATATATACGACAAATTCATCGTATATATATATGTTTAGACGAGTCACAATGCGTATCTATGAATTATACAAATATATACGACAAATTCATCGTATATATCTATGATTAGACGGGTCATAATGCATACCTATGATTAGACAAACACAGACGAGTCATAATCCGTATCTATGAATTATACTAATATATACGACAAATTCATCGTATATATATATGTTTAGACGAGTCACAATGCGTATCTATGAATTATACAAATATATACGACAAATTCATCGTATATATATATGTTTAGACGAGTCACAATGCGTATCTATGAATTATACAAATATATACGACAAATTCATCGTATATATCTATGATTAGACGGGTCATAATGCATACCTATGATTAGACAAACACAGACGAGTCATAATCCGTATCTATGAATTATACTAATATATACGACAAATTCATCGTATATATATATGTTTAGACGAGTCACAATGCGTATCTATGAATTATACAAATATATACGACAAATTCATCGTATATATCTATGATTAGACGGGTCATAATGCATACCTATGATTAGACAAACACAGACGAGTCATAATCCGTATCTATGAATTATACTAATATATACGACAAATTCATCGTATATATATATGTTTAGACGAGTCACAATGCGTATCTATGAATTATACAAATATATACGACAAATTCATCGTATATATATATGTTTAGACGAGTCACAATGCGTATCTATGAATTATACAAATATATACGACAAATTCATCGTATATATATATGTTTAGACGAGTCACAATGCGTATCTATGAATTATACAAATATATA